>JADWQK010001576.1:0-377646 GCA_017933935.1 Sesamia nonagrioides
TCATCAGTTATGCAAAATCAATAAAACTTTCTACCAATACATACTTTAATTAAAGTATCAACATCTAGCGAGCCACACTCCACACGTATTATGGCGTAGAAAGTACTACCATTATAACTTAGCGTTGATTATGAAATTATGGTAGCGGCACAATCGCCAACAAATCAAGCTACTAAGAGCTATCAAATTTCTTCAATAGATTCCCAACCTTATCGCTGAAGCGTTAAGGTTCAAGGCTTATTGGGAAATTGCTTAGTTTATAATTTTTTTGTCTATGGCTCATGGCTTTAAAATATAATTATGAAATTATGGTACAGTCGGCACAATCGCCAACAAATCAAGCTACTAAGAGCTATCATATCTCTTTAATATATTCCAAACTTTATCGCTGAAGCGTTAAGGTTCAAGTCTTATTGGGAAATTTCTTAGTTTACGATTTGTTTGTCTATGGCTCATGGCTTTACAATATAATAGCACCATAGTTTTATTGAAAGTTAAGCTATATTTGACGAAGTCCGTCCATGAATGAGAGATCGAGACCATGTCTTGGACAACCGTTAAAGTACTTTCTGATTCCCATTGAAACCAGCTGTCATTTGTACACCTTTGATGGTCGCTAACAATGGACCTTATAAGAAGGTTTAAGGTCACTCAAAGGGCAATGAGAGGACTATGCTTCGGGTTTTACTGCGTGAAGGAATCAGGAATGAGGAGATGAGACATTTTTATGCTGAAATGATGATGATGATGTTTATAGCATCTGCTGGCCTTCGGTGGTCAGACTTTTGGGCTTCTGACTAGATAGTCAGAAGTAGTAGTAGTATTATTGGCAACTGGATTATAGAGGCAGTCGCTCTATTAAAAATCTAGTATTCAGATAATCTTGGTTGAAGTTTGAAGTCGACTCGAGGTCGGCTTCTAATCCATATAGTTAAAAGGCCGGGTGGAGGAACATATTCATCTTATATTAATTATACATAAAATGACGCTTACGTAACTTTGATGACGAATCTGACAGTACAGTAGGCCATGTGCAGTTCCGGAAAGATGGTTCATATTGCTAAGTAATTTTTAATGAGCATGCGTTGTAGTTTTTTATCTACATTCTTCATATGATGTCAAAAATGTTATGTAATTGAAGATTATGTAATGTGCGGACATTTTTCATACATAGATCGTTAAATTGGTTATTTAACGTGCGTTAACTTCATTCTAATGAAGTATTACTGAACATGTTGATGACAATTTCTTTCTGCCTATATTTGAACATTAAAGAGCATGCCGGAACACGAACACGAGCATGGTCATGGCATGGTCTGGTGAAACCGTAAGGGTCTGAGCAGTAATTGTGTTGCGATGTGTGCCGAGTACGATGCGTCAAATGTTGTTGTGTCGGAGGTTTGGTCGTGGAGAGTCTCCAGATCAATCTACCTCTGGCGCAGCATCGTTGGTCATGTTGGTCTTGGGTTTAACATTGCATCACCTCCCTCAACTGCCGTCTTCCTTCCTATTTACTCAGATTTTTTTGAATGAGGGGGCTTAATAAACTAGTGCGCTTTACCATCAACGATTGCGTCACTGCTTACCATCAGACGGGATTGCAGTCAAGCACCAATTAATAAATAGTAAAAAAGAAAATTAAGGAGCATTCTCAATCTAATTCAATGTTATATGTAGTGCTATCGTTTCCAATGAAAAAAATCAAAAAGAAAACAATCAGGCAGTATTTTGCCTGATTGTTTTGTTTTTAATTTTTTTAATTCAATGTCATTTCTTCTGTAATGTTCCAAATGACATTGAATTATTTTTCATTGCATGTTGATTAACTTCAGCCAGTTCACAGAAGTTTTTTAAATATCGAATGCATTGACATATCTATTGGTTGTTGTTTGTTCAATTTGCCAGTGCGTTACACTGAGCAGGCAAAGGTATCTCAGACCATGATAGCCTCGTCTTGAATTATTCTTTGAGCCATTTCTTCGTTAATCTTGTCTTCTTTTGTAACTTATCCTAACTAAACCTATCTCCTTTCGTCACCCGTGTGAATCGACACTAGGAGGAAGATTTGTGACAAAGTCATGATGTGGCCACTATGCTGCAATATTTAAATGTTCTTTATGAATTATTCACTGAATGCACTTTTTACTACATAAATCACACGTTTTTATTTAGTAAACGACACTATAAATAATATAAAAGTTCAATGAAAAATGAGCGTGGCACTCATCTTGACTTTCCCGCCAAAACTCTACATATCTATTGGACACAAACATCATGGTACGAACCTATTTTGAGCCATATATTTTATAGTTTGAGAGAGATATATGGAGCTATAGAAGCCTGATAGCACCATCCCTTTTCAGACTGGAATTATGACGGTATACTTCATAATACCGTCCTGCACCCCAATAGGCTATTTGACAGATTTATAATTTTTATCTTGAATTACTTGGTTGCGGTTAAGAAGTTCACCGAAAGTATTGATTTTAATTTTAAATACGTATTTCGTAAGGAATATGCAAATAAAAATTCAAAATTCAAATAAGCCGCGAAAACGATATATATATAGCAATATGGCGTCGCGCTTTAGTGACGTCACAAGCGGTTTTCGGTTCTCAGTGGTGTTTGTTTTTATTTATTATTTGTTGTTGTTATCTAATAAAATGGTTTACAAGTGGTGTGCTGTACTGGGTTGTACAAATAAATCGATTAAAACCCACGTCATAGCGACATTAGCCAATCCGGATCGTTTCACAATGTGTGGCGCGATATACAAAAAGCCAATCATATTTTTGTGTTTTGGATATATTAATTGTTATTATTTTTTATTAAAACTCATGTAAATGACATAAAGAACCCTCATTTTATTCAATTAAAGCAAAAAATCACAAAAAATTTAATACTGTCAAATAGCCTATTGCGTAACACAATATTACTATCAGTTGGAATCATTTCGAAGCATATTGCTAATCCATTGCTCTATATATTTGAAAAGGTGTCTGCTCAACCAACGTAAATAACGCAATGAATGTTGTTGAACTGTCAAAATGAAACTCATTGCTATTGATAGTGTGTTACGCAATTACTCGCGCCTTGCCTTCACAGTTATTTTATCTCTGATTTTAGATGACTATAAAAATTATTATGATCTTTATTCTGCTTGAAATAAAGTTGAGTTTATTATTGTGTGTTGTCAAGTCTGTCTAAATTATTGGTCTATGCCTAGAGGCGTTAAGCTTGTCCAATGGTACCGACCTCTCAACATATAGCTTTCGAATATTTAGTTAACTATAAGTGAAATTGTATAGTTCGCTATTTATTGTGTTTATTTAGTGAAATGGAAAGGTTGTGGGTGTGTGGAGATGCATGACTTTGGAATGTCAAAGCTGTTTCATTACTTTAAAAAAAAAATCCTAAGTCATTGTAACATACGTACTTACTACATTATTTTGTGGTTTTAGAATGTTAAGTTCATCTCTTAGAATAAATTAAGAGCTAAGCAATTTTTACGTTTTTAAAATAAGTTCTTTATTTGGCTCTTATAAAGGTATATCTTATTGGAAAAGGCTCTTGATTAAGTGATAATAACGGATTTTATAATAACGGCAATGTCATTCTATCACCATTCCATTACTAGACGACTGGCCAATATTGAGCGATCATTATGAATATAGCAGATTACGAACTTTTAGGAAAATGGAATTGTGTTGGAATGACCAATTTATAAAATTAGCAGACCAGGGCCCCAATAGTATTAGAATAGAAGATCTATTTCTATTAATTGGGATCATTTCGAAGCATATTGCTAATCAATTGCTCCATATGTTTGAAAAATGCGTCTGTTAACAAAGTAAATAAGGCAAAGAATATTGTCAAACTGTCTTATCGAAACCCATTGCTACTGATAATATATTACGTAATTACCCTACAGTTTTACTAAGAAGGATGTTAAACCTGGTTACCCATTACCTAGGTTGTGCAGGTATGATGGCATATGTGCGGCTAGGCAGCACATATGCCATCTGCTTCTAAAGCCCATGATGAGCATGTACCATGCATTAAACTGAATGTCATTATCATTAACTGCCTAAAAAGACTACTATCTCAAAACCCAAACAAGTATATTACATCTTCACCAAGTCTCTTTCAACGTCAAGACGTTTAGCCTCTAAACATAATACTTCAAAAAACTTAATTGTTTAAAAAAATGGACCTATTAAATTCACCAAATTCAGAAGCTACATCATTTTTTTTTATTGTCTGTGGTCGTAATCTTTTATTTGATTCGAATTGATTTCAAATTCAGAAGCTAGATCAATTTTTTTTCATCTATCATAATCTGTGGTCGTAATCTTTTATTTGATTCGAATTGATTTCAAATTCAGAAGCTACATCAAAATAATTAATTTTCTCATCAGTCATGGTACACGGTCACTATCTTTTATTTGATTTGAATTGTGTTTTTTTTCGTTCATATAAATATGTAGTCTTTGTTACATTAGAAGTCTCTCCTTCTTCTCCTTTTAACTCACCTGGCCTTCTTCTGAAATTGGAATTGGCTTCCTGTCTATTAAGACGTAAAGCAATACTTATATTTTAAATGCTTTGACTGCCTCCACAACCTAATTACTAGAGAAATACACTTATGGTAAAAATACTACAGTCTGGGTAACTGATTACCAGAGGCTTCCTTTTACTAATTTGTTCCTTCGATGATTACTTGAGGGTACAAAATACTGTAAACATTTTTGAAAACCAGCTGCTTCCTTTATTCTTCTCAATGGTTTCAATGATCTAGTCCAGCGAGATACAGTAACAATAGATTTAATATGACAACTCAACAACATTCATTGCGTTATTTACGTTGTTGAGCACACAATTTTTGGGACATATGAAGCAATGGATTTGCATTATACTTTGAAATAATTAATTATCCAATCTGAACCTGCATCCAAAGAGTCGCTGCACAGAAAATTAGCCAAAACCAGCAGTTAGACTGGTAAAGCGGACGCCAGACTCCAAAGCTGAAAAAGCTTCAGATGCGACAGGGATTAAAGCTAAGGAGATGATGATGATTCAAAGAGACAGAGAGAAAGAAAATAGAAGAGAGAGAGAGAGTGTTGCAGCGGTCAACACGCCTGCCTGCGACGTGGAGGCCCCGGGTTCGATCCCCAGCTAGGACATGATGGAAAACGATCTTTTCCTGATTGACCTGGATCTTGAATGTTTATCTATATATGAATGTATTATAAATATATTATCGTTGAGTTAGTATCCCATAACACAAGTCTCGTGCTTACTTTGGGGCTAGCTCAATCTGTGTGATTTGTCCGTAAAAAAAACTACCCAATTCAATTTAAGGCCACTGCATAGTTGAAAAACAATACAAAATTATTAAGTACCTTTTAACCAAACATCAAAATGCTAATCCTTTTTTAACAATGCTTTAAATCTTGTTGAATGTTTTTTTGTTTTTCTTTAATATTGTAATAGGTGTAGAAATAAGTTTCCGCCGTTTTTTGAACATGCGAAGGAGCATTATCCATGTAGAAGAATAATTTCGTCATATCTGGAGTAGTAATGAGCGCGTTTTTCCTGTTCCTTCTATCTTCGGCCAATAATGCTTCCTATTCCATGTGTTCGTAAGATTTTGGTTTTTACTACGTTCTTTGTCTCCACAGTTTATAAACTTTTGAAACCACTAACGACAACTTCTCTCTCTTAAGAGAGAGAAGTTGTCGTTAGTGCTGTTAGCTGCTTTAAATCAGCTTCTATAACAATCGACGGGGAGGCCTATCGATAAAATTTCTGCAAATTTCTTCAAATAAGAGAAGTAACAAAACTTTCCACAAATGACACTTATTCACCACAAAACTTGACATTTTTGCACAGAAATAAATCTGTGGTACTGATACAGAGTCACTAATACTCTAAGTGTATGTTATTACCAGATATCCGAACTTCTATACCATATTTTACATCTGACAATTTCAACGAAACGGCGGCATCTTATTTTTACACCTAATATTAAAATCTTATAACATTTAACCTTTAGACAGACCACACACTTATACAAAACAAGTTTCTACCAATTTATCAAAGTTCAAAAATAAATCATTATCTTTTTAATTCCAACAAGGCGAATTATAATTATATATAGACCTGGATCCTGGCAAATCTTTTATTTTGGCCGTATAGATATTATAAGGAAAATTTTGATTCAATTTCGGTTTGTTGACGTTTTTTTATTATTTCGTAAGGCTTGATTAACGAGGTAGGTTCAAAGAGATAAATTTACACGTTTGTTTAAATTTCTGAAAAAAATATTGTTTCTAAAGATCCAGGTAGGTACTTAAACCGTCTAATCAATGGCTTTTATAGACCACATCAAAATCCATCGAGTTTCTAATTTACATTATATAATACAGAATACTACTGACTATCGACTGCTGCACTGTGTGTCACGGGTTCAATTCCCCCAGGGAACAAATATCTGTATGGCCTACAGAATAGAATAGAATAGAATACTCTTTATTAAGTACACCATATAGATTACAAAAACATAAATATAAAAATTTTACAAAGGGTGACACAACAGGTACTTATTCCGTGTCTGGCTGTTTGCGTATGTGAGCTTATATGTTTGTAAAGGCACCCATGATATAGGAGCAAAAAAAGAGAAAGAGAAACTAAAGTAAAGCAAATTTAACATTTGGCGTTGAAAACATTTACTAACTAAAAGAGGAAGAAAGGAAACCATACCATTAATTAACAAACGGAAGTACACATCAGGAAGTTTAACAACTAATTATTAAGTGCATAATTTATGCACTTAGATGATTTAATTAACATTTTGATAAATCCAGCTATTTACTTACATAGGAAATAACCTCGGATAATGCTTACAAAGTCACCAATACATTTGCCTTAGGTCCTATTACACCTCCAAAATAATCACAATCTAATTGTACGGAAATATGAACCTGATTTTTTAACATACTTGTATTTGGCTTGTCAAGCGTATAGACATATAATTACTTCCTTCCTAAATTATTATCGTCCTTGCAAGTTTGGACATGAGGTTAAATTAAAAGTTGAAATTAAAGCAAATACTAGAATACAAATTACTAATACTAATCAACATAATAAAAAAAAAAATATAAAGGCTACATTGACTGCCGGAAGAAGTTACCACGCACCAGACAAAGTCTTGCCGCCAGCGATTCGTCGTGTTCCGGTTATATGATGTCTGGTGAAGCCGTACGGAGGACGGATCTGAGCAGTTGTATTGCGATATGTGCCGCGGGCGATATGTGCCGGAAGTTTGGTTGTGGAGGGTCTCCATATCAATCTCTCTCTGGCGCAGCATCGTTGGACGTATTGTCGGGTTTAACATTGCATCACCTCGCTCAACTGCCGTCTTCCTTCCTATTTTCTCAGTACTGTACCATCAACGATTGCATCGCTGCTTACCGTCAGGCGGGACTGCGGTCAAGTACTAGTTTATAATTATAATAATTAAAAAAAAACCTATAGTAAAATATCCTTCCACACCTTGATATCCTGACTAGTTGTACTCAGGGCTTCTCTTCCACATTTATAATGCGCACAGCCAAAATGTGGAACTCTGTGCCAGCTTATGAGATCCCTTTCACATTTTACCCGTCTGCTTTCAAACCAAGAGTGGACAGGTATCCTCTGACGCCCGTTTCATCATTGACCTCATCCTTCGCTTTGTACCAGGCATAATCAAGGTAAAGAACAGACTCCTTCAACAATTTTTTTTTTGTGAAACCGAATATGCCACCTCATCATAAGGAAATGAGTAATAATAGGTCCTAACGCCAGAGATACATGACTGGATGCCCCCATTATATTCTGGTCATATTTGAGAGTTATATATAAAAGTCAAAACATTTTGGGACAACTTATAGATGAACCGACAATAATTGCTAATGTGTCTTCTAACGTCCAATTTCATACAGATTACCAGGTGTGAAAAAAACTAGAAAGTAGACAAACCCAAGTAAATATTTTCAAAACGAACAATCAAAACTTATTTTCTGTGGGTTTGAAAGTGAAAGGTGTTTTTTCAGAAATGCTAATGAGTTTTTTGAACCACTTTTGCTAAGTTTGTTCTTAATGCAACAGAGGATTTAGACAAGTACATTGTAAAAATCACACCATCTTACTAGTTCACAGATGTTAAGTTGCGATATAGCAGAATCCTTAAGTGTCTTGCTCTAATTGAAACTGCAAATGATTTGAAAGTCCTAGTGACGGGTAGGTACAATGTTGACTATCCCGTTGATCTCGTGATCTGGTTTCCACTAGCTTTGCTTCTCAGGCCGAGGAAATAGGGTTCTTCATGAGGATTTTTTTAGTAACAGCCTAGAGTTTCGGAGTTAGTTCTGCGATACCCCCGTACTTCGCCAAGCCCGTTACGCCTTCGATACTACGCCTTATCTCTCTTGAGTCGTTTCGGATCGCGTGCCTTTCGATCGGCCTCTGAAAGGGAGAGAGAGTGAGAAGGAGTAGGGACGCACCTGTGCCTGCGCACACATGTGAGTTCACCGGTATCGGGAACAGGGTCCAAGCTACCGGTGGTCAGGGTTCCAGAGAGAGGAACCTCCTGACAATGCGAGCCGTGTCCAGAAGTACCGCTTTCTGAATCAAGCCCGTGATCCAGCTGCCTAACGAGGGCCTGCTGAGGTCGAGGCTTTTGGCTATTAAGCCTTATATCTTCCGCGCCGAAGGTCTCGTTGAGATTGTTAAATACTATCATCAGTCAAAAAGGAAACTATTATCACGCTTCGATAGTTAAATGGACTACATAATAATCGCACTATGTTATAAGAAGAGGTGTTAAAATTCATAGACAATTGACAGTGTATTAAGGAAAGTTCTTGAAACACTAAACTGTCTGCTTTTCTGTTCTCGATCTAATTAAGATAAAGATTAGTTTTGTAGCCCAGCTTATAAAGACTTTGCGTCAGAATGACAAGGGTATGTTTACATTCTCTACCAAGTAAATGACTAAACAGACATTTTGAACCTTTTATCTCATCTTCTGACATCATTTTGGAAGATTATCTTTATTTATTTTTTTGCGAACCGCATCCTTCCGTCAGATAACGTCATAAAGCAAAAACTGCCCGTTTTCCTTATTGAGAACACTTGGTATTTACCACTATTTGTTAGGAAATAATAAGACCTTCTTCGTATACAAGTAACCTATTGCGCAGGAGTGGGAAAGGATGAGGTCTAATGCTAAAGATGAGCTATGGGTGGATTGGCAAGTAAAATAATGTAGGTAATTTGAATATTATAAACTTTGCATCTAATGTTTTATCGAGTAGCTTTATAAGGATGTAGAAACATAACTAAATTGGAATAAATTTACTAATTTATAATTTATTCAATGACAACAATGGTTCAATAGTTAGTAACTTATCTATTAAGGGTTAGTAACACAAACTAAATAAAGGAAGGATTACTACAAATATTTTTAAAACTATTTCTGTCTTACTTTTCCTTTAAAAATTGAAAAAATTCAGAAATTGTTTTAAAAATACCAACCCTTCCTAAACTTCGAAACTTACCCATTTAAAGATTTAAATGCTATATTAAGACCAAAATTTGCAATAGCGGTATTATAATGTCACAGATTATTTAGAAGACAATTAAGCTTGAGATTGAGCTGCTCGCTCTGCTAAGAAATGCGTATTTATGCTACAGTTATGACATTTTAATCCCTGTTTTTATTCGCGTATCGCTGTGTTTATATCGCGTAAATTATTTCATTTTTAATGTCTGGACTTTAATAAAGACGATGATCTCTGAGTTTGTTTCGGCTTTTGTTCTCAGAGGTAGTCGGGAAATGCCGGGTCCATCTGGCTTAAAGAAATATGACGTGTAAAAGTGATCAGTGATCCTAATTGCATAATAATCCATTTCATTTCATTTTAATAACGATGATGATATTTAAAAGTGGAAAGAATGGCTTACAGGCTTCTATTTTTATTTCATAATTTTTTATATTGTCTTTAACCTCAATTAGACCCAGAATCTCTTTTTCGGATTGTAAATCATCAAATAACCTATCCCGCTTTGGGCGGAGCTGTCAGAGTTTTACTGACTAAAACCCACCCGTGTTCTTTCTTACCTTACAAACCCGGAGCCTTCCCTCAGTGACCAACCGAAAATCTCCAAATTCACACTCTCAAATACCTACAACATATAACGCACACGTTTTCTTGAACACAACAATTTTGTCCTCAATAAAACATATAAAAAACGAGCTCAAGTCGCAATGTCAGTTTCACTTTCAACCGGAGAGCGATGACGTAATAACAGCTGAGCCGAGGAGGCTTTCACTGCTCTGCGTTGTACGGAAGCAAGTTCATTGTAACGGTCAAGAGCGATGGTGTCGTATGCCATGGTGGTCTTGTATCTTTGCCATTTGAACAACAGTAAAATGAATTATGGATGTCAGAAGTGGAGTAGTAAACAAAACTAAGTCTGTAGATGGGGATAGAGATTAATGATCTTAACTGATCCCAAGGCTGAGACCTCCTTTTTTCTTTTTTCAAACTTTGCCTCGTACTAGTAACAGTTTGTCTGCCACCTTCAAACAAAAAGTGTGTAATAAAGACGGGACCATGTCTGGTTATATTATGTATCGTTTATAGATCTCAGCCTGAATTTCTCTAGGTACTGACAATTTAAACGGGTTGACGTACTTAATCGAGTCATGGTGGATTCAGTCCCTGCGACATTGTAGTACCTAGCTGGTAGTTTGGCTAAGATCACACGCTACAACGCGCCAAATTTCCCGTGCGGGAAACGTTTTTATTGAATTTGTATGAAATAAATGACGCGCGAGGGTTCTTTATCTGCTGTCCGTTGCGTGGCGCGTTGTAGTGTTTGATCTACGTAAGTTCACCAGCGTGTTACGCGTTCAGGTCGCCGCGGAAGCTGCACACAGCTATCGATTATTCATCTACCACCACATTACATTGAGTCACGAGGTTCCTGCTGGCTACGCTGCCAATACGTGGTCACTGGCTGCTAGTCGTCTAGTGAGCGCACTTGTAAAAGAATTAGTTGGCTGCAAGGAACTGGCCGTGTAATGTGATGGGGGACCCATAGTGAAAAAAATGCCCCGAACACTAGCATCAAATATCTGCTATTTCTTCAGCTACATTTACACACGTACACAGGTACGCGAGGTATACGGCTTCGAAAAGATCTCAACAGATCGTGTCGGGGGTCCACTAGGACCGATGCCTGCCAGAATCGCGGGTTGGTCGAAAAAGCTACCGTGGCCCTGGCAAAGGCAAGTGAAGGAACACTCGTAGATTTTAGTTTCAAAAAATCTGAACACTCCGGTTATAACTAAGAAGGAAGTCCAAAAAAAATTCTATTAAAACTAAATGTCTAGACTAGATACAATCCTAACTGGTTGACTATCAAACAAGTTAGCTTGCAGACTAACTGACATTTTAATCTAGGCAAAAAAGTTTTGCCTCAAAAATTGTTTGGAATATAAATTTCGTTGAGATTGAAGCAGACAGTGGTATCGACGAAAACAAAATAGCTTGTGGCGAAATGCATTATGCATTTGAAAAAATCGCATAACATCTCATAATGATAAAAAGAAAGCTCATGATCATAGGTCGTGACCATAAGGAAAGGAAACAATGAACGAGAAATTCCGGTTTGGGCGCATACCATCGAATTATCAACAATTGAAGTGTAAAATCAAAGTATAAAGTGCTTGAAGTTCTCTACCTTAAATTCGTAACACACTGTCAATTACGATCAAAATTATTTTGATCAATTGCTTCCCATGTTGGAAAAATTTGTCCGCTCAATAACTTAGTTATCGCAATGAATGTTGTTGAAAACAATAGCTATTGTAACTACTATGCGCATTTAGCCCGCTCCTGTGTATAATACTTAGATTACAGCAATCTAATTTTGTACAATCTTTGTTATCCAACCCACCACTAGCTCATGTACCTACACTCAATAAAATACATAAGGATAAGACAAAAAATAAGCTCTAAGTACAAAGGTGCCACGTTTCTGATCCATATGTCATCACCGGTAACACACATGGGCTAAAGACTTTTGTCTTTAGGCACTGAGGTATTTTGGACGAGAAGACACTACGGAGCTTCCCGGACGCTGCCCAGCCGAGTCGGATCCGTCGAAACACCTCGTTCTTGAAGCCGGAACTATCAATCTGGATCAGCTGTCCCAGATATATATACTGATCTACAGCTTCAAGGATGAAGCTGCCAACATAAACCGGTGATGGCGCAACATAGACATTCGACATGACCTTCGTTTTGTCCATGTTCATTTTAAGGCCCACCTGTTGGGAAACCCCATAAGAATCCCCCTCCTCACCCTGAAACCTCACTATGTGCCTCATAAGAAAGCTCAAGGTCGCACAGAGAGCTATGGAGCGGGCCATGCTAGGTGTTTCTCTACGTGATCGAATCAGGAATGAGGAGATCCGTAGAAGAACTAAAGTCACCGACATAGCCCAGCGGATTAGCTCTCTGAAGTCGCAGTGGGCGGGGCACATAGCTCGTAGAGCCGATGAGTATGGCCGATGGGGCGGAAAGGCACTTGAGTGGCGACCACGTACCGGCAAGCGCAGCGTCGGACGCCCAGCGACTAGGTGGTCGGATGATCTGACCAAAATCGCAGGAGTCCAACTGATCATTTTGGATATCCTTGGGGGAGGCCTATGTCCAGCAGTGGACTTCATGTGGCTGAGATGATGATGATGATTATGACAGAGGTGCTGTTTATTTCTTAAAAAAAATTCTTCCAGCAGACCTGCGAAAGGAGAAGTAAAACAGAAATGTAGACAATATTGTGTAGGAACAACATCCACCTACCAAACAACCAACTAACAAACGCCAATCACCACAAACTAATCTTTCTCTTTCTTCTCCAGATGTTGCACCTATGCTGGGTGTACTACTTCTCCAAACTATCAGAGTTTGCAGACACCGTGTTCTTCGTGCTACGTAAGAAGAAGAGCCAGATCACGTGGCTGCATCTGTACCACCACTCTCTGACGCCGTTCGAAGCATGGTTGCTTGTGAAGTTCATTGCTGGTGAGTATACCTTCCATAAAATCCATACAAATATATAAAGCTGAAGAGTTTGTTTATTTGAACACGCTAATCTCAGGAACTATTGGTTCGATTTGAAAAATTCTTGCGTTGGATAGCCAAGGAAGGCTTTAGGTTATATAACATTACGCTGCGACAAATAGAAGCTGAGCATAACAAAAATTTAAAATGTATGCTGTATATTTTGGGGTTAAAACTCCATGCGAATGAAGTCACGGGCGGTCGCTAGTAATATATAAACAAAAATCGACAAAGGACAAAAACAAACACACGTTACACAGGCAATACACGCAAACAGTTACCATGAATTCAGCTGTGCGATTCTGTAAACATCTCTTGTTAAAACTCTGAAGTTGTCATCCCAACTAATAGCAGGATTCGACACTGTAGAGGTATGGGAAACACGGTGTAAAGTCCACTCATCCTCCATAGAAGAGGGAGGATCCTCCGACTAGACAGGTATTGTCTGGTGGCAACTTTCCCACCGGTTGATGTCGTGAACTTGTATGCGTGTTAGTTGCACAGTAAACTCTGCTTGCGAGATGCAGGATTCGCGTGACGTCAATATGACGCGTTCGCATGTAGCGAAGCAGGAACCGCTGCAACACTATTAACTTTATGATTTGTACAGAATCGATTGACTTGTTTCTAAGACAACCCATGTCGAAAGTTATAGGTGGTTAATAAAAAACAATCAGTTATTCCATACATTTCGATGGTTAAAAACAGTTTTGTATAAAACAGCAGAAGTATTTTTTTTTTTTATTATTTCATAGGTTCCTAGCAAAATTTGTGTGCACCTCAATATCCAAGTGCGTTCCAAATCAACCATCGCTTCCAGTGCCTTCAATAATAAGATACAAGACTATGCAAAAAAGCGGCATTTTATAGCTGTTTGCTGTATGCTGATATTAATCATTATTACTTAAGAAAAGAGATTCATTGAGTCCAAGGCCAAGGTGGCTGCCAGGAAACTTGGCGTTATCGCAAAGGTCCGGCAGTACTTCACACCTGGGCAGCTTCTAATGTTATACAAAGCACAGGTCCGTTCGTGTGTGGAGTACTGCAGCCACATTTGGGCTGGTGCTGCCAAGTGTCACCTGGCCACTTTGGATTCAGTGGAAAGACGTGCAAAGAGGCTGATTGGTGACCCTGATCTAACTCGAGTTGGTCTCCAAAGCCTAGAGCACAGGCGTAGAGTAGCCAGCCTTTCGGTGTTCTATAGGATGCATTTCGGGGAGTGTGCGAGGGAATTGCATGATTTAATTCCCCCATCTCCGTTCCACCAGCGGACGACCCGTCGTACAGCTGGTTTCCACCCTTACGTTGTTAACACCACTACGATCCGGACGAAGCGCTTCGCCTCCTCCTTTATACCGCGTACATCGAGGGACTGGAACAATTTGCCCGCGGCGGTGTTTCCGTCGGACTACAATTTGAGTGTCTTCAAGGCTAGAGTGAATAGGCTCTTAATAAACTAGTGCGCTTTACCATCAACGATTGCGTCACTGCTTACCATCAGGCAGGATTGCGGTCAAGCGCTGGTTTATAATTTGTAAAAAAAAAAAAAAAAAAGAGACACGTAATGGTAGTGGACAATGACGGCCAGTTAGGTTGATAGAGATTCTCACTAATGGTCACTACAATAAAGATCGAAGGGGAAACTTTCCCAATAACATAACTCCAATACAAAGCAGAGTTAGATTATGACAAAGCCAATTCGGAGAAATCCAACCGGTTCCGGTTCCAGTCTCAGTTGTCTAAACTTCCGTCGTTTGGCGCCAGTGACCTTTATTTGGCGACGTCACTCATACACAATACAAAGAAATGCAATACAAATATGAATTCATTTCTGATGATATCTTTGAAGTTACCACAATCTGTCAAATGACTTTAATAGATTTTCTACTAAATCGCTAAAGCTTTAATGTTCAATATTGATGTGGAAAATTTTACAATTTCGAATAAATTGTCCTTCTAGCGTCTGCACGTATAATCACAAAAATATTACAATTTGAAGAATTCCTAACATTGTTCTGAATCAAAGAAGAAAAGCGTTACAAATTTAAAGTGAAAATATCTTGGGCCCAATGAAGTGACAAATAAATCAAGGGCAAAGACAGTGAGATCAGCTAAGACAAATTGTTAATAGGAAAAGGGCATGACTTGATAGTTGTTTACTGTATGTAATTGAGAGGTTTCTCCGGAAAGCCTCTCTTTCTGTGAACAAGCAGCATCATCATTTACTTATTCATAACAATTAACATTGTCTTGAATTTCACATATAAATTTAAAAATTAGAATAGAATTGACACATGCAGATGGAACAAAAAAGATATTGTATTGGAATTTAAATAAAATATATCGAGTCAATCGATACGTAAGTACAATAAGTTATCTTATATATAAAATTCTCGTGTCACAGTTTTCGTTCCCATACTCCTCCGAAACGGCTTGACCGATTCTCATGAAATTTTGTGAGCGTATTGAGTAGGTCTGAGAATCGGCCAACATCTATTTCTCATCTCCCTAAATGTTAGGGGTAGTCCATCCCTAATATATTTATTTTTATTTTTTGGACAGAATTTTTAGTTTCTATTTTTTTATGATACAACATACAAAAATACATACAATCCTAAATGTCCATTCTTCTAGAATCAAACCTTATTTTTTAATAGCCATTTTAGTAATTTAATCGTTTTTCATCTCAGGTCGAAAATTGATCAATCGTCATTTAATTAGTTTTATTCCCGAGGGAAATCTGAAAAACGCGATATAACCGAATTCCACGCGGGCGAAGCCGCGGGCGGAAAGCTAGTATTGTATATAAAAACAATAAGTTATCAATAGATATATTACCTAATGTCAGTTATAATTCCAAAAAAGTAATGTCAAATGTTTAGTTACATTCAAAGCATATTGTTAAAGTCAAAGAAGTCAGTCGAAAGCATGTTCAGCGGTACATTATTTATTTTGTTTCTTTTGATATGAAATCTGATACTGAGTATAAACATTATTCCAACAAGAAAGATTTTAATTTATTTTTAAATAAATGATTACTATATATTAATAATTTCAAATTAGTTGGCGTCCTATTGAACAATTCTGGTGCAATGCCTGACCACTTTAAAATTTCGTGACAGCTTGTATTTAAACTCCTTTCTTCTTGTATTTTCTCTTATCTCACGTTCCTCTAGTGATTCATACTTATGAATATACGCGTATGTGTTTCTTTCTTTAAACACGTAATTACGTAATAATCCAAGATGACCATTGTGGTTAATAACGCAAGTAGCAGTACAAAACACCAGCTTGTAGTACAGACCCCAGAACCTTGAACCTCAATGTTTTAGCGATAAAGTTGAAAATCTATTACATAAACTTGACAAATTATATAAGCTTGTAACACTTTGTATACATATTTCAGTTTGTTAGCAATTTTGAAATTAATTTTACGGATTACCTTATTTTTTTCTGTTGACAAGTTTGTTTAAAAAGTAGCATCTCATCGAACAAGAAAGAAAAATTATTTATTGTTTGTACAAGCTACTACAATCTGTCAAATTCCTTTAATAGATTTTCAGCATTATCGGTGAAGTAATAAGGTTCAAGATTCATAGAAATATTTGACAGTTTCGGTTAACTTGACCTACTGTCGTAGGTACTGTACAAGAAAATCACAAACTAAACTAAATCAATAAAGAAACTAAACTACACTAAATTATACAACGTGTAACAAAAATGGTATATACATACCAAGGGCATGGCATCTTTAGATGATATCAAACGATATCGGAAGGGTTTCAACTCAAAATAAAATACTCAAAAAATTGGTACCAAATTTTCGGTTTCGTGTGTTTCTTAAAATAAAATCATAAAAAACGTGGCAGCACACTAAATACGTTAATAACTACTCGTTACCTGTCACGTTACTTGCCAAAATCCGATAAATGTCTTCAATATCTCTGTGCGACTAGTATGATAGTAGCCTATCACAGGCGGTGTTTTCCCTCATAACTTCCTAACATAAAGAGATAGGATTAAAAAACCCTTCCAATATCGTTTGATATCATGTAAAGATGCCATGCCTTTGTTATGTATGTATATACCCTTTATGTTACACGTTGTATAAAGAAGAAAAGCATGTGTGTATTGCACAGATGGTCGATGTAGATATTAAAAAATTTGGTGGTAAGATAACGAGACGAATTTAAAACTTTACTGTAGCTTTTTAGTTTCATCGACTTTCAAATCACGATTCCAAAGAAGTTTTCACTTCAGAAACAAAAAGAAAAATGAAACAGAAAGTTCTATACGAGACCAACCTCTTGCCTCAGCATGATACTGCGACAATGTAGTCATCTTCGTCATCCTGATTTTCTACTTCACCCTTCATCCTCCTTTCTATTCTTGTACCAATCCTCACACAACTTTTTTTTTTCTCTCTGGGTGGAAAATCTTCTTGGATATCCACCGTCCTGGGGTGGGCGGCGGGGTCTGTCAGACTCTTACTGACTAAAAACCACTCCGGTGTTCCATCTCACACCTACGTCGGCAATTGCGAGAACGAACACGACTTTGGTAGCCCCCGATTGGTACCGGCCCGGCACAGTGGACCTCCTGGGGTCAGGAGTGATTGACTCCCCCCGTGACATATAAAAGTCGCACGCGTGGAACACTTCGCGCCGCTACCTCGGGTCCTCGGGGTTTGGGGGGCGACAGACATCGCTGAACCTGTCGCCCCTGAACCCATTTAGGGGTCCTGGAAGAAGGCATTATCTGCCCTCTGCCGAAGCCCGCAACGCCTGCTGCGGGTGAGTGGACGAGATCTTCCTCTCACTTTCGGCAGCTTCCTTCTGTAAGACGACTGTTTCGCAGAAGGAAGCCAGCGCTAATCCTCGCACTCCTATGCCAGCCTCATGCAATTTGAGTCCGTGGTGGCAACAATGTCATCTACCACTCTCGTAATTCTAATAGCCTAATTCCCTAAACCATTCCATTACGCATAATCATAAGAGATACATAACCAGCAGGGTAATTACGTAAGACTTAGTCGTCCTCCATGGCGCAGCGCTCAACATGCCTGCCTGCGACGTGGAGGCCCCGGGGCCGATCCCCGGCCAGGTCATGATGGAAAACGATCTTTTCCTGATTGGCCCGGGTCTTGGATGTTTATCTATACAATATGTAAAGGAAACCCTGTCCGATCCGTGAAGGTATTGTTAGGAATCGATAACTGATTCTATTAATGCTGACAAAGCCGGACTAAAGTTTAAAAAAAGTCCCCCTACAAAATAAATATTATTTTGCAAAAAGAGGTAACTTAATACATGTGCGGTAGGACACCCTTCCACGCGCGACGCGGGGCAGGGCACGCGACGCGTGGTCGAATCGCATAAGCGTACCGTGATTTGAAACCGGTGTTGTCACTTTTTTTAAACCTACCAAATTCCGGAGAAGTTGTAATTAATTCGCGGGAAAAAAAGATTATTTTAAAATTCATTAGTATTGTTACTATGATGATTACAAAAAAATCTATATTATATTTGGTCATGTGTTTACCTAATCTTTATTATCCTTATGGGTCGGACAGGGTTTTCTTTACATAAATTGTATAATATATGTATCTATTATAAATATAGTATCGTTGAGTTAGCATCCCATAACACAAGTCTCGAACTTACTTTGGGGCTAGCCCAATCTATGTGATTTGTCCGTACATATTTATTTATTTATTACAATACAATACACGCACGAAAGTAGCAAGAGCTGCAAAATGCACCCCTCCCGACTCCTTCATAGAATAGTTGCGCCATAGAATACTTACAATTACAATACCTACGATCCGCCCTTCGAGCGATTATCACTGTCTCGTTAGTCAAGAAATAAAATCGACCATCTTCTAGTACTTATTTAAAGTCGCAGCATTGCCTACGTGATGTTGCGACTGGGTATTTGTTTTTTTTTGCGACCCGGTGCCAAGTCGCCGCCCACCTCATGGGAAGCGCTGCCTAAACCATTCCATTGTGTACCATCACCAAAGAGATACATAACCATTAGGGTAATTATCTAAGACACTATCAGTAGCAATGCGTTTCATTTTAACTGTTCAACAATTTTCATTGCGTTATTTACATTATTGAACAGACACCTTTTTCTAACATATTGTTACGAATGGACCTTATGTCGATGGCATAAGGTTCAATATTGCGTGACATGCAGTGAGTCACTTTTAAGCCCTATTTCTTCAGATCTAGACATTTTCTAGGTACGATAATAAAACGCATTGCTAGACTTAGGACGGCCTATCGAATGGTACAGGTCTCAACAGTTTTGTCTACAAAGTGTCGACATCGAAATTTCTAGAAACCCGTTTCCGGGAATTACCGTAGGTACTTCCGAGTGACCTCGAAGTTATGTGCTATTATTATTACGTCTAGAGGAATCTGGAATGTTCGATCAGCTGGCCTATATATAGCGCCGTGACGCCGGCGCACAGTCAGTCTACACTCGACTAGCGATACGAAAACAGCGACAGTTAAGAAGCGATCTTTGAGAATACCTACTGCGACAACTGTAACGATAACTGTGAGTACTACGTGGAGTAACATCTGTACTGTTATTGTGTGTTTACAACACGGACTTCGTGGACATAAGGGAAGACTTCGGTGAGACATCAGCTACGTTCTACTTGTCATTGCCTACTACCGTCTGTACCTTCGTTGCCAATAAAGTTCGTAACCCTTAACCGGCATTTTAGTACCCCTAGCCCGTAACAATATAGAGCAAGGGATTAGCTTAGCTTTAAAATGATTCCAACTGACAGTATTGATAGTGTTACGTCGAAGTTGAAGATTACTTAAAATCAATCGCTCTTTTAAACTTTCGGTGTTGTATGGGATGCATTTTGGAGAGTGTGCGAGCGAATTGCATGATTTAATTCTCCCATCTCCGTTCCATCATCAGACGACCCATCGTACGGCGAGTTTCCGTTCTTACGTTGTTACCACCACTACGATCCAAAAAATCATACCGGATCCGATAAAAATTAATATGATAAAGGAGATGTTTCAGAAATGTATGGAGCCTGGGCCAGCACATTGTACAGTACACTTAATGCTAGATATAGTTACGCTATAGTTAACTGATCTTAATGTTAATTTCCTATATTTTGACTACGTTTTATACAGATTCAATTTAACTCGGCCAAGGAGTGCAACAGAACTACTAATAAATATGGTGGTCAGCAATTAGCGAAATAAGATTTTGACAGTGACATATGATTGATGTGTCATGTGTCTAAGGCTATTGTATCTATATTATCTACCATATGACTGCGAAAAAAAAACAAAACATAAATTCCGAACATACGGCTCATTAAAAAACACAATCAACTCAAATCAACACTTGACACGAACACAACGGAAAATAGAACTGTCAAAGTCGCCAATCAAACGTCATCACCACTGTCATAGCTACTTTATTAAAGAGTTATCTACTATATAAAGAGTTATCGTATTTTTATTCAAATTAATTTAGTGGTATTTTTATGAAAATATATATATTTTTTTTTTATCTATAAGTATACCACGTACCTATTGGTGGCCCAAAATGAAACATCTCCTATCTACCGGTTTCTTAAAAACTTCTAATTCAACGACCCTGGATACTTACCTACCTCCTTTAGTATCTGTAAATTACAGTAACTGCATTCAGTCTTTCCTTGGCAAAGGTTACAGGAAAAGACGCAGTAATGCATAATCTTTTAACAATCGATAAGAGCAGTAGTAATGATCGTTGATTGTTTACTTTTATATTATTCACTAGCTGCGCCCTGCGGTTTCACCCGCGTAGGTTTCGATATATTTTTTTCATGCTCCGCTCCTAGTGGTCGCAGCATGATGTTATATAGCCTAAAGCTGGATAAAATCCTGGATTAATGGGCTATCCAACGCAAAAAGAATTTTTTAAATCGGACCAGTAGTTCTTGAGATTACTGCGTTCAAACAAACAAACTCTTCAGCTTTATATGTATATTAGTATAGATTACTAGCAATTTCCACGGCTACACTTGCGTATTTTTCCTCTTCAACAAACTTTCTTACTTACTTTCGATTTTTTGTGTTATAATTTACAAGTTTTGATAACATCGAAATCATTTTGTACGAAATGACTGAGTTGAGTCTTCCGTATAAAAAAACACATGCTATAAAGATGTTCACACATACATTAAGATTAAGGAAGCTGTATAAGCCATAAATTTTAGCACATTTTTGAAGGTTAAATGAATGTGCCAATTAAATTATATTATTATATTTATTTTTGATTACATAATTCAGCAAAAAATAACTCACGTTGCTTAATATAATTAGGTAAAAAAATCTCCAAAGACAGATGAACTACTCAACGTTAATAAAAAATTCCTTTTTACAATGTAGAAGCGAACTTGAAAGGTCAGACTTGAGGCGACATGTGTGTTCTTAATTTTATTTGACCCCTAAAATCATCATCATCATCAACCTTTTTATCGTCCCACTGCTGGGCACAGGTCTCCTCTCATACAGAGAAGGATTGAGCGTAATCATCAGGCTTGTTCAATGCGGATTGGCGATTTCAGACTTGAAAGTCCAAGTTTCCTCAAGATGATTTCCTTCGCCTTTTAATCAGTCATTGGTGACCAAGATATACTTAGAAAGTACATATAACTATAGAAAAAGTTACATTGGTACTTGCCCGACCTGGATCCCTTAAACAGACAAACTTAACTCCTATTCATCTTCATTCACAACTAATACCTCTTTATAATGTTCTAGGTGGACATGGAACCTTTTCCAACATCGTGAACAACCTGGTGCATGTCATCATGTACAGCTACTACATGCTGGCGGCGATGGGACCCCAGTACCAGAAGTATTTGTGGTGGAAGAAGCATCTTACAACTCTGCAATTAGTAAGTATCCGTTTTAAAATAGTCATTGCAGAAAAAGAGAGGCACTAGAAGAAGAAGCAGAAACCGTATGTTTCATTGAGGACATAAAGTCTTCTTGTTAGGAGATAGTATGTTATTTTTAATAGGAAAGAAATACCTAGCCGTCGTATAAAAGTAAGCATAACGCTTCCTTTTATTTTTGTTATTTATCTAGAACAAAAGGTGAAAATGGGATAATATAGTAGCAGATGATTGAGTTCAGCCAAGAATCCATTACTCCTGTTTCTCCACTGCAGAATCTTATCTTTCAAAGAATGATACTTCATTTGAATACAAGATAAATAAATAAATATATACGGAAAAATCACACAGATTGAGCTAGCCCCAAAGTAAGTTCGAGCCTTGTGTTGTGGCGATATGGCTCAGTGATACTATATTTTATAATAGATACATACAGTATGTTAAATAACAGAGGGCGTTCCCTTAAACTCGTTAATATATATCATTAATAGATTAAAATAAAAATATCAGCATAGAAAAATAAGCATAAAAAAAACCGAATAAAAAAAATTCTAATTGGAAATAAATTTGAAACCTCCTGTTTTAAATCAAAATAGTAGTCGTCATGTATAAATAAATTGCGACGTTGCCGTCTTTCATGTTCGCGTGTACAGTGTGTTTCTTTTTACATGTCAATTTAAAATTTTTATTGAATATTTTCTATTGGAAAAAAATTTAAAACATTTTGTTTTCGAATGGAAATATTTTTTTTAGCATGTATGTATGCTATACTATTTCGGGTTAACGGGAACGCCCTCTGTTAGTTAACATACTGTATATAGAACATAGATATAAACAACCAAGACTCAGGCCAATCAGAAAAAGATAGTTTTCCATCATGAGCTGGGCGGGGATCGAACCCGGGGCCTTCTCGTCGCAGGCAGGCGTGTTGACCGCTGCGCCACTGAGGGCGACAGATAATGTGTGTTCATACAATTAATAAAGTAATTAATTAAAATGGAAAACGACGTTGATAACCAAGTTTTTTTTTTTGCAAACTCTAGGACACGAACATAAAAGAAACCATACACGTATTGAGCTAATTCAGTTCTACTACAGTAAAGCATCCAACGAACTTTTCGCAACATCTCACTGGAACCAGCACTTAATTTCAACAACTCGCCGTGCATACCCACAGTCATCTATCTAGATAAGCCGTCACCACAAGCACGGTCTACTTAACGATTACCTCGATAATTAACAACACGAACAAGAACTCTCTTAGAATATTTCACAAACTGAATGATTGCATCGATGAAATTACAAGTCTTGCCGCCATGCGATTCGTCATGGGCATGATGTCTGGTGAAGCCGTACGGAGAAGGAGTCTGAGCAGTTGTGTTACGATGTGTGGCGGGTACGATGCGCCAAATGTTGTTGTGACGGGAGTTTGGTCGTGGAGGGTCTCCAGATCAATTTTCCTCTGGCGCAGCGCTCCCTCGCTCAACTGCCGTCTTTCTTCCTATTCACTCAGTTTGTTATCGAGTGAATAGGCTGTTAACTACTACTAGGGTACCTGAAGACGAAGCGTAGGGAGGCCCTCAACAATGTAGATCGATTACCTGGTGAAGATCGCAGGACAGGACAACACAAGACCGGTCATCGTGAAAAGCCTTGGGGGAGGCCTTTGTCAAGCAGTGGGAGGTCCACTGCTTGACAAAGGCCATATGGGCTGAAGAAGAAGAAAATTAGCACGCTGTACCATCAACGATTGCATCACTGCTTACCATCAGGCGGGATTGCAGCAAGACCCGTGTAATCATATACAATACTATAATAACATAAAAACTTAAAATACTATAAATACCTATAACATAATTAACCACACTAATGTACACGAAGTTTCGACGTCGTGTTTCGTTGACTGGAGTCACGTAGCTGGCTACGAAGGCGGCGGTACACAACACCTTTCGACCGAACTCTTCTTTGAGGAACTTCTCGAGATGATGTGTCTGAACGCGCATCATGCACGTGATCTTTTCGATTAAGCCGGAGCCTTCAATTTTCTTTTTACCTAGCTGATCCAGAACGAGGGTAATGCGTTTCAAGCTTGTTTAACATAACTTTTTATATCCGAATCTTACTAATATTTTAGATCCGAAAGTTTGTGAGTATCAATTGATGGATGTTTGTTACTCTTTCACGCTAAAACTACTCGATGAATTTGGATAAAATTTGGCACATAGATAGTTTATAACTAGGAATAAAATATAGGATACTTTTCATTCTGAAGTTTTTACGGGATCTAAACTTATGCGGGTAATCGCGGGGCGCAGCTAGTATAAATAAATAAATGTACAGTAGGCCTAGTATGAGTTTCCATTACCAGACTCGATCGTCAATATCGAGGACGATTGGCGGTTGGTGAAGGTTGTAAAAACTCTCAATTAATCAGTGTGGCTACCATGAGTTTTTATTACGAGACTCGATCCTCGATATCGACCGCGTTTAGCTCTCTCATTGGTTGAGAGTTCTTATAACCTTGAAGCGGGCCAATCGATGAGCCAACGTGGTCGATATCGACGATCGAGTCTCGTAATAAAAACTCATGGTAACCACACAGAGCGCCAAACGCGCTAGATATCGACGATCGAGTCTCGTAATGAAAACTCATACTAGGTCTACTGTACTCTTAATGACTTACTGACCAGTAAAGTTTTTATTTACTTTGTAATTGAGAATGTTTAATAGCAGTCCACAAACCAGTTGATATACTTAGTTTAAAAAAAAAACGGTAGATGTGTCATCATCATCATCATCAACCTTTTTATCGCCCCACTGCTGGGCACAGGTCTCCTCTCATACAGAGAAGGATTGAGCGTAATCACCACGCTTGCTCAATGCGGGTTGGCGATTTCAGACTTAAAGTCCAGGTTTCCTCAAGATGTTTTCCTTTACCTTCAGCCATTGGTGTCCAAGAAATACTTAGAAAGGACATATAACTTTAGAAAAGTTACATTGATACTTGCCTGACCTGGAATCGAACCCGCGCACTCATACTTGAGAGGGTTTTAACCACTAGGCTACCACGACTACCTTGTTAAATGTATTTTTAAAATATTTCAATAATTTAATACAAGTTTGAAATATAATAATCAATAAAAAATATGACTTGCTCTCCTACCTACCAAAATTTGCATCTGACTACTTAGCACATACCGAAAATAACAGTAGAAATTTTAGTAGACTGGAATTGTATTTCATATAGGTGAGCAATGCATATAGTAATTGATGTTTAGGGATTAAAAAAGATTATTCCTCTATGTGGTACCCGGCGGAGTAGAATAGGCCTCACTCTTACCGAGATGACGTAGAAGGCGACTAAGGTAAATTCAGTGCAAAAACACCAGAACACAGAGAAGGAAAACTCTGCAATTTGTACCAAAACCATCGCCAACTCGTCTGCCAAGTGTGGTGATTATGGCATTTACCCCTCATATTAATTATGGAGGCCAGCGCCCTTGTAGTAGGGACGTAAATAGGCAGATAAAGAAATCCTAAAAATTGCATGAATTAGTTCCCCCATCTCCGTTCCACCATCGGACGACCCGTCGCACGTGACGAATTTCCACCCTTACGTCGATGACACCGCTATGATTCGGACGAGGCGTTTCGCCACCTCTTTCATAACGCGTACGTCGAGGGACTGGAACAATTTGCCAGCGGTGATGTGTATGTAGTTATGTAGACTACAATTTGAGTGACTTCAAGGCTAGAGTGAATAGGGTCTTAATAAACTAGTGCGCTTTACCATCATCGATTGCGTCACTGCTTACCATCAGGCGGGATTGCGGTCAAGCGCTAGTTTATAATTTATAAAAAAACAACATTTTTAAACCCTTATACCTATATTGTTATAAGTGCCTAAAACTTATTTAACTCAATAATACAGTAAAGTTGTTACAGCCTCCGTGGGCCAATACTTCCGCCACCAACGTGGAACCACCAACAAGCATAGATCGCACCGCGCCCAGCATTCCTTTCCACGGAGCCACTCTTGCGCAAACGGGTACAATATACCACGCACGGCACACTAATACTGCTGTTGTCGAATGAAATCTCACGTTATTAAAAGACACTCGTAAAGAATGAAGATTTGATACAAAACTACTACTAAAAATCTTTAGATGGTGAAAATATTTAACTCGTATATAATAATTGCTGGGAAGAGTATAGTTGTTCCTCAAAATAGTTCATTAAAGGATCACCATAATTTTCCTAGCTGTTTCCTAACGATGATGAAGTCAGCCTACAGTCTAACCGGATGCAGCTGAACCCCTATAAAAGCTCGGCAACAGATATAGTTTAGTCTTTGCTGAAGCAGCAGACGTTAGCCAGGCTTCTTTCAAAAATTATTTCTACTGGAAATAGAGGACCAGTAACCAGCCATGTGACAAGAATCAAGTTATGGTTATATTTTTTTTTTTGCCAAAAAATCGGTATGGCCAACAGCGTGGCAATGCTGCCACCCTTGTGGGCACATTTCCTGTTGACAGCGATGCGGCTGAATTTTTTGATGCCTTCTAATTATTTTCCTTCCTACTTTATGGACCTGTACACTTTTTTTTTAACTTTTTAAATTACATAAATACTATTAATAGTCTTTATGTTCTGTAATAAATAGTTCCCCTCAATTATAACTATACTAATTAGATACTCTGCTCGGATATTCGTATAAAAACAAACTCGGAACAAAAAAATCTATATTTTAGTCCTGGTTATAATAAACCTTATGGGTGCCGAATTTCATTGAAATCCATTCAGCCGTTTTTGCGTGTAGGAGTAACACATATACATTTAAATATACTTCCACGTTTATTATATGTATAAGTAGGATAGTTTCAATCAATGTAGTATCTGGAAATAGAGAGAAAAATAAACCTATAATATTTCCAAGTATTTCCAGTGCACAGTTCTAGTCGATCACGCGGGGGCAACATTCAGCCACAATTGCAACACGAGCCAGCGGAACGAGCTGTATCCTTTCTCCATTAGCAAACACACGTTCTATGTATAAAATGTTTCACACTTAAATTAACTTGAATACTTCAACTACCGACCATCTTGGGTTAGTGCGAAGGTAGATTAAAGCATCTATGGACTTTGATCACTGTTGGAATACTGTTATTATAGACCTGCGTTACATCCATTATATAGCCTGTCTCAATCATAACCTTTCTTTGGCTTTACCGCGATTGGGTAGAAAGGTTTTGCAAAAAAAGAAAGCGCCATATTCTTGTTAGTCAATTGAAGCTATACTTAGAAACATTTCGTTTGGTTCGGCATTATTATCATCATCTTATCGACTTAATTTCACCATCCATCAACCAATATTTTCCGGCCCATATCAATCACTAACATCTTTGGCTATTTACGTCGCTTCCTACTTCGTATCTTTATAAACCTACTAGCTGTTTCCTGCGGCTCCGTTCGCGTGGGTTTATAGCGCGCGGTGGCTCCTGAAAATTATAACGAACTCAGTTGCTATAAAATAAGCGCCTGTTAAAATAATGGAAGTAATACGTACGTCCGCGTTAGCTCCCGTTTTCGCAACATTTTTTGTTACTGCTCTGCTCCTATTGGTCATAGCGGAATGTTATATAGCCTATATCCTTTCTCAGGCTCTAGTTTTATAATATTAGTATGGATGATATTTCTACTACTACTACAAATTAAGCTCCAATAATATTTGCTTAATCCATAAAATTTGTATTAAAGTATTTTTGAAACAGATTGAATTTATTTTTTTCACAACTCAGCTGGTACCAGTATACAATAATACGTTAGTGAGACATGGCAATTTCTCGGTGGTAGGCAACAGCATCAGCCGCCGGCATACGTTACCACCCACAAGACAAAGTCTTGCCGCCAAGCGATTCGTCGTGTTCCGGCATGATGTCTGGTGAAGCCGTACGGAGGACGGGTCTGAGCAGTTGTGTTGCGATGTGTGCCGGGTACGATGTGCCTAATGTTGTTGTGTCGGGAGTTTGGTCGTGAAGGCTCTCCAGATCATCCTCTGGCGCAGCATCGTTGGTCGTGTTGTTGGGTTAAGCATTGCATCACCTCGCTCAACTGCCGTCTTCCTTCCTATTCACTCAGTTTTTTTGAGTGAATAGGCTTAATAAGCTAGTGCGCTTTACCATCAACGATTGCATCACTGTTTACCATCAGGCGGGATTGCAGTCAAGCACTAGTTTATAACTAATAAAAAAAAAAAAGTCTCCGTATGAAGGCCCATAAAGTGTCCCAGAAGTCGCCGTGCCTGTATATCAAAATCAAAAATTAAAAGTCATTCAAATTAGGCTGAGAATCAACACTTTTTGAACGTCAATATTCCAGACGAGATGACAGTCTCCCCAAAACGCCCGTCTTTCACCATTTCCTAGTGCTTTCACTGGGAAGAAGAAGTGGCGGAACAAACTCCCCAGCAGCACAGCTGTCTGTTCGTTGAAAAAAACACATGATTTCACTCACACTTTGACTCTCGCTGTATGATACAATTTAGTGAAAAAATACTTTCACTGCATTGTCGATGCTCAGTACCCATCTTGCATTTATCAACAAAAAGTAATTTAAATCTATACTAATATACAACATGTAACATAAATGGTATATACATAACAAAGGCATGGCATCTTTACATGATATCAAACGATATTGGAAGGGTTTTTTAATCCTATCTTTTTATGTTAGGAAGTTATGAGAAAAAACACCGCCTGTGATAGGCTACTATCATACTAGTCGCACAGAGATATTGAAGACATTTATCGGATTTTGGCAAGTAACTTGACGGGTAACGAGTAGTTATTAACGTATGTAGTGTGCTGTCACGTTTGTTATGATTAGATTTTAAGAAACACACGAAACTAAAAATATGGTACCAATTTTTTGAGTATTTTATTTTGAGTTGAAACCCTTCCGATATCGTTTGATATCATCTAAAGATACCATGCCCTTGGTATGTATATACCCTTTTTGTTACACGTTGTATAAAGCTGAAGAATTTGTTTGTTTGAAAGCGCTAATCTCAGAAACTACTGGACCGATTTGAAAAATTATTTTTGCGTTGGATAGCCCATTAATCCAGGAAGGCTTTAGGCTATATAACATCACGCTGCGACCAATATGAGCGGAGCATAGAACAAAAAAAACATATCGAAATCACGAGGGTGAAACCGCGCTGTGCAGCTAGTTTGTAATATAACGTACTCAGTGATTCTTTGAAAATTGTATACGTTTTAAGCGATTAGTAATGTGGAAAGTTTTCACTTATTCCAATAATACAACCTCAAAATTATGATGAAGATGCTAATTGAAGATGGTTATGGTTGACGATACTAAATTCCTTACTCTTTTTTTAACTTTCGTCCGCGGCGTTTGTGATTCAATCTTTGGGTTAATAAATAACGTAACTATTAAAATATAAATATTTACATGGATAATATAATTACCTATGTATGTAAATATAAGTGTGCCACGCTGTATCCATACTAATCTCTGTCTGCCTATCTGTCTATCCGGCTTTCACGCCAAGACTACTGAACAGATTGTAATGAAATTGAGTATACAGATAGTCTAGAGCCTGAGAAAGGACATACGAGTAGACTATAAAACATCCCGCTATGACCAATAGGAGCAGAGCAGGAACAAAAAGTGTTGCGAAAATGGGAGCAAACGCGGACGTACATATTGCTCCCATTATTTTTACCGGCGCGTATTTTATATCAACTGAGCTCTTTCGGTTCGAAGCTTACGCGGGTGAAACCGCGGGGCACAGCTAGAAAAGTATAAAGCGTAGTGCTTTAATCGTCATCATCATCATCATCTCAGCGTTTATCCCAGTCGCATCCATAGCTTTTCAGCTTTGGAGTCTGGGGTCCGCTTTACCGGTCTAACTGCTGATTTTGGCTAAAAAAAAAAAAGCGTAGTGCTTTAATGATGACATTAATTTATGGTTTCTCTGATCCGTTTCATTAAACGTTATTATTTGTTTACAATTTTCTAGAATCGCATCTTGGAGCAACACGAGGGCTAATTCTACTAATTTTAAGAATATTCACACTATTATCTCAGTGTCAATCATCATCATCATCATATACGTCAAACTTCCCTACGTTTTAACAAGTTTTTCGACGTTTGTTTACCACCGAGATGAGACTTCGACTAGTTTTGGAACTTTTTGAATTACGCGAATTGGCTTTCTGTAGTTAAAGAACAGTGGCACAAGGGTCATTTTCTTCGGTCAGGGATCATAACAGCGCATCAATAGAATTAAAGTGAATTACAAGCAATAAGTAAGCGAATTGAAGGAAAGAGAAAGAGCCACGTGTCCGCCATTATGTCCACGAGCGGCACAGATGGTGGTTTTAAAATTACAAATTATTTTTTGTTGTTTTAATTTGTGTGATTACTGGCCACTAGCCTAAATCGTGTTATATTAATGTCGCCAACGTTATATAATCTAGCTAACGTCCATAGGGTCGAAAATGACATAGATGTTAACATAGTGACGTCCTCCGTGGCGCAGCGGTCAACACGCCTCCCTGCGACGTGGAGGCCCCGGGTTCGATCCCCGGCCAGGTCATGATGGAAAACGATCTTTTCCTGATTGGCCTGGGTCTTGGATGTTTAATAATATATCGTTGAGTTAGTATCCCATAACACAAGTCTCGAACTTACTTTGGGGCTAGCTCAATCTGTGTGATTTATCCATATAGGTATATTTATATAGACCAAATTCCAAGTAACATAGTAATAGACAAATTCCAGAGAAGAAATGATTATGATTTGGTGAAATACTGAATTGTCCACGCTCAGTGCTCATCTTTGATTGATCAACAGAAAATAATTTGTAACAAAAATACATAATAACACCCTTGGTGTTTCTTAGAAGTTAACATATGTTATTAACAGTCATACAATTTATACTGCAACGCTATTATTTTCAGTCATTGCGATTTTTTATTAAACCCCTAAAATGATCGCACGCTGATTGCGAAACAAAAAGGCATGTGGCATCATCGTTCTCTTGGAAGAACTTAATACGAAAATTTGGTACTACTTCAAACCACTTATGAATCTCTGTAGACGTACAGAGAAAGTATGGGATCTTTCGCCATTTTTTTAAACTAATTAAAGCCCTCGTAGTGTATAATATTAGTCACTTTAATTAGTCTATTAACATAATGAATGCACTAAAGAGTGTTACGGGACTAATAAGGGCAAGTTCGTAACGATAGAATTTTTGACTTGTCTCAAAATAAGAGGGGACGACAGAAAATAGTGGGATTAGTGAGCCATCGTCTAGACAAGACTTACTAAAACTATTGAATTTATGATGATGATGGTTTCCGACCGATTTCGGTCATGACGACTACTTTAACTCCTAGTCAGCCCGTCGATCATATGCTCGAAGGTGGCTTATATAGCCAATCTTCGCTGATATTGCTCGTGCGCACTGACGGCACGTAAGCATTGCCTTCCCGTAATAGTACTGAATGGCTGCGGGTTGGCGGGCTTTAAGCTCGTCGCGTTTAGCATCGAGGTCTGCTTTGCGCTGCTCCTCGATATTATTCCCCTCTGCGCCAGCCTCTTCTGGGCGTTTTGCTGCCAAACATTCCCATTTGAATTGAATTGAATTCATACAACACATTAAAAAGAGATATTTGTGTGTCTCGGAAAGCACGTTAAGCCGCTGGTCCCGGTTGCCATACGAACATCTAATGGCAGTCGTTACGGGTTGTTGGAGCCCTCAAAAGTTCAACAATTGGTCTAACTGCAATGTTGCGATACCGCCGTCGGGTTGTGGAGGTCAGACGGCAGTCGCTTCACGGAAAATATAGAAGTTTAGACAAAATCAGCAGTTAGACTGGTAAAGCGGACCCCAGGCTCCAAAGCTAAAAAAGACTTCGAATGCGACTGGAATTAACGCTGAGATGATGATGATGGTCTGAAGTGACCAGGATTATATCTGGACTTTAAAAGAGACAGAGATCTCTGAGTTTGTTTCGACCTTTTTTCTCAAAGTAGTCAGATAGAAAATGCCGAACTCAATCTACTTTAAAAAAATAACTTACAAAAGTGTTTGTACAAACCTACTTACAGTAAATAAATAATTAGTTCATTTTTATCATAAATTACCTCAAAAACATAAATTTTCCAGAACTAAGAATCTGGTAGCAGTTATGGGAAAACTGGCATAAACCGAACAGGGCAACTTATAAGAACGACGACCCCATAGCTATTACATGTTATCTATATCAGTAATAGACACTGAGATTTAAAACTTAAAAGCAGCAATTATAAAACAGTAAGTTAATATTTACACTCAATACATTTTCTTTTGCTTCCAGGTCCAATTCTTCATGGTGCTCTTCCATTCAATGAGCGCCTTGGTCTACGACTGTGGATATCCCAAGTAAGTATTCAAATTATAATTCTTCGGAACATTATTAAAACTCATTATCAAATTCTCATCGTCTTCCATTACTTCTTCTTCAGCCTGTAGAGGTTCACCATTGGACAAAGGCCTCAATCATCATCATCATCAGCCTCCTACTCGTCCACTGTAGGAGATAGACCTCTTCCATGGCACGCCAACAGGCTCGATCATGAGCAGTTCTCCGCTAGCCACTACCAGCCACCTTTTTGATGTCGTCGGCGGTCATTGTGGAAAGCTTTGGGGGAGGCTTACATAAATGAGTTTGAGTTTATGTGTGGTACCAGGCTTAGAATACTACCATCCCATATCCTCTCGTGGGTGTTGTACGAGGCGTCTAAGGGAACTCTCACTAGGGAAGCGGGCAGCAGAGCTTTTCCTGTGGAATATCAAACTACTGAGATCCCCAAATCGCCTGCCAAGCGTGGGGATTATGGAAAACCTCCCAATGTAATGAAAGCCTTTGTAAAGCCCAATGTAATGGGAGGCTTTTGTCTAGTAGTGGACGTCTATAAGTTGAAGAAGAAGAAGAGAAGAAGAATCCTATCTGTAAAAATCTCACTGTGAAGTGATCTAACTCCATAGCTTTAATCACTGACTTCAAATAAATGGCAACTCACCTTACCTAAGTTTTCACATTAAGACTTTTACTGAATAGCACTGAGCACTGAATACTAAGTTCCTCTTACCTTATTAACTTATTCTCTGTTTGTTTCAGATTCATCGCCGCTGGTTTAATCTTGCATTCAACCATCTTCATTGTTCTGTTCATGAACTTCTACATGCAAGCCTATGAAAATAAGCCAAAGAACAGGGCTGTATCAGTGGCTACCAACAATAACAACAATGATGAAAGTCACACCTCCAATGGAATAATCAAGAGTGAGGCTAATGGACATGTTAAGAATGGTGATCTCAATGGACACCTTAAAAATAGAGAACTTAATGGACAATTTAAAAATGGAGAACTTAATGGCCTCCTCAAAAACGGTGCCCCAAATGGACATTTGAAAAATGGTGACTTAAATGGACATATTATCAAAAACGGAGACTTAAATGGATGTTTCAAAAATGGTGAATTAAATGGCCATACAAAAAATGGAGATCTCAATGGACACGTTAGAAATGGAGAACCAAATGGTTTTCTACGACATGAAGCTAACGGACACGTGAAACCCAACGGACATTTACAAATTGGCTATACGAACGGTAAAGTGATACATGACATAACAGACAAAGAAAAAGTGCAATAACCTATACTGTATTGTTAGGTTAGATTGTAAACTTTTTTTAATGCCATTTGTATTGAGAGTTGGAGGTACTTGAGTTTTTGCTGGTCCCTTCTTACTTGTAGAGAAAAAAGTAACTGGATGTCTGTAGAAAGTATAATTTCTATGAGTTAGCGCTGCGTGTAGCTTTCAACGGACTGAATCAACATCACGTTTTATATAATAATAATGTAGTCAACTTTTAACATAATTGACGATAGATACTTAATACGAAACTTACGGCTAGTCCCGGTTGCCATACGAACATCTAATGGCAGTTGTTACGGGTTGTTGGAGTCCTCAAAGGTCCAAAAATTGGTCTAACTGCAATGCTTCGATATCCCCTTCGGTTTTTGAAGGCCAGACGAAAGTTACTTCACGAAAAATATCTAAGTTTAGCCAAAATCAGCAGTTAGACTGGTAAAGCTGACCTCAGACTCCAAAGCTGAAAAGTTTCGGATGCGACTGGGACCAACGCTGAGATGATGATGGTGACTTAATACGAAACGTACGGCTAGTCCCGGTTGCCATACGAACATCTAATGGCAGCTGTTACGGGTTGTTAGAGTCCTCAAAAGTCCAAAAATTGATCTAACTGCAAAGCTTCGATATCCCCTTCGGTTTTTGAAAGCCAGACGGAAGTTACTTCACGGAAAATATCGAAGTTTAGCCAAAATCAGCAGCTAGGCTGGTAAAGCTGACCTCAGACTCCAAAGGTGAAATAGCTTCGGATGCGACTGGGATTAATGCTGAAATGATGATGATGGCTTAATACGAAACGTACGGCTAGTCCCGGTTGCCATACGAACATCTAATGGCAGTTGTTACGGGTTGTTGGAGTCCTCAAAAGTCCAAAACTTGGTCTAACTGCAATGCTTCGATATCCCGTTCGGTTTTTGAAGGCCAGACGGAAGTTACTTCACGGAAAATATCGAAGTTTAGCCAAAATAAGCAGTTAGACTGGTAAAGCTGACCTCAGACTCCAAAGCTGAAAAGTTTCGGATGCGACTGGGACCAACGCTGAGATGATGATGGTGACTTAATACGAAACGTACGGCTAGTCCCGGTTGCCATACGAACATCTAATGGCAGCTGTTACGGGTTGTTAGAGTCCTCAAAAGTCCAAAAATTGATCTAACTGCAAAGCTTCGATATCCCCTTCGGTTTTTGAAAGCCAGACGGAAGTTACTTCACGGAAAATATCGAAGTTTAGCCAAAATCAGCAGCTAGACTGGTAAAGCTGACCTCAGACTCCAAAGCTGAAATAGCTTTGGATGCGACTGGGATTAACGCTGAGATGATGATGATGACTTAATACGAAACGTACGGCTAGTCCCGCTTGCCATACGAACATCTAATGGCAGTTGTTACGGGTTGTTGGAGTCCTCAAAAGTCCAAAACTTGGTCTAACTGCAATGCTTTGATATCCCCTTCAGTTTTTGAAGGCTAGACGGCAGTTGCTTCACCGAAAATATCGAAGTTTAGCCAAAATCAGCAGTTAGACTGGTAAAGCGGACCTCAGATTCAAAAGCTGAAATAGCTTCGGATGCGACTGGGATTAACGCTGAGATGATTATGATAACCAAATACGAAACGTACGGCTAGTCCCGGTTGCCATACGAACATCTAATGGCAGTTGTTACGGGTTGTTGGAGTCCTCAAAAGTCCAAAACTTGGTCTAACTGCAAAGCTTCGATAACCCCTTCAGTTTTTGAAGGCCAGATGGCAGTTGCTTCACGGAAAATATCGAAGTTTAGCCAAAATCAGCAGTTAGACTGGTAAAGCGGACCTCAGACTCCAAACCCGAAGTTTCGGGTGCGACTGGGATTAACACTGAGATGGTGATGACTTAAAACGAAACTTACATAGGACGGCACGGATATCTCAACAATGACGTCGAAAATGTACTTTAAACAGATATACCTAAATGTATTCCTGCAAAGACTCAACGGTACACTTCAGAACTCTAAACAAATATTGTACAGTTTGTATCAGTGTATTAACAATTTATTTCATGTGAGCTATCTTGGACTCCAAAATAGTGCGTCTGCATATTGGATTTAACAATTTCGTAAATAATATTTGGCAAAGAGGCACTTCGGAAATTGTTTAACAATAAAAAAAAATAGTCCTATTTCTTTTTTTTTAACAATTAGCGTTAAAACTACCTCATGAGTGGACTTATTCATATTTTACTTATAAGATTTAGCCTCAAATTTGCTAAAAGTTAAATCTACTTTAAGCAAATTCGAAGCTGTTAAAAGTTAAATCCGTAAAGTGATGCTCAATTATTTTTTATTTTAACCCTTTTTGTGATTTTTTTTTTGCGAATACTGCTCACTTAAATACTTTATATTAAAAGACTTGCCTTTACAAGGCTCTAGGTCCAGTACTTCCGTCCATACTAAGCTTTATTTAGTTATAAGTAAATAAACTTAGCTGTAAATAAAGTTTTAAATTATTATTTTTTTTTTTGTTTATGAAAGTACAAGATGTAATTATTTAGGCACATTTCAGAAGGTCATAAAATAATAAAATAAAATCTATACATATTTATTTATTTTGTCGATTTTTGTTTTGTTTTTACTGCGAAAAATTATACAAAATCAAGTACAGTGATTGTTTAAATAAGTATTAATAATAATGTAAATATAATTAAATTGATTGAGATTAATTACAATTTATGTGCGTGATGGGAGTGATTTTTGATTATTTTTTTACAAAATAAAACAATACTTAATGTTTATTATACTTTTGTATTTTATCATTCTCGGTGGGTGATTGGGAGAAAACTCCCTTAAAAACATATTTTATGTAATTGCTAAATAAGCTAAGAAAACCAGTCAGTTTTAGCGGAATTTTAATGATATTATAAATAGGTGTTTTATACATACATAGACTTAATTATTGTAAGCGATATGTGGTCAAACTTGTATACCTTTTTATACGATAAGTTTCAAAAATAAAATATTTGAAATTATGTTTTTTTTTTATTGTTATTTAACCTAAATCGACTGTTATCGATGACATATTTAATTTTCGTAAAAAAAAATACAACTACATAACATTATATCACATCTCCCTCAAATGTGATATAATGTATGTAATTCCGTCTGACTACAATTTAAGTGTCTTCAAGGCTAGAATGAATAGGCTCATAATAAACTAGCGCGCTTTATCATCAACGATTGCATCACTGCTTACCATCAGGCGGGGTTGCGGTCCAATACTAGTTTATTAAATTCTTGTAATTTTAAGAACATTTACAGTATCATCTCAATCTGCCAAATATTCCTGCATTTGACAAATTTTTGACAGTTGTGGCCGAGAGGCTACTCCTAGATTTTGCTGTTTTTTTTATCTTGGGAATTGAACTTTAGATTCCCTAAAAGTAAAGCACAGGCGAAATGTGGATATTTCATTTACCCCTACATTACAAGCGTGACGTTATTTGTAATTAATTTTGCATTTTAGTAGAACTGTCAAATATTCAAAATTTTTCCTCGCGTTGGAAAAATCTCCTCTTAAGAGGGGACTCTAGTGCTGAGGAATTTGAAGAAACTATAGCCCTCGCACTGCTTCCAACCTTTCACCGTTAAGGTTGAAAGGGACAAACAGTTCAGGCTGATTTTACTTACATAAACGTTGACCAAAAGACGTTTCGTCGTATTCCGCTGTGTCTTTTTCAAAATACGACAGATCTCATTTATTTTTATATAAAAATTTAGAGGAAAAGTATACATAATTATGCTTCTATTATTTTCTTTTTTGTCAAAAAACTTATCACATTTGTCTAACGTCTGACCATAGTGTTGATAGTGGGTTATTATCGTGATTTTCATATATCAAACATCATATTTTATTATTAATTAAGTTTTTGAAAAATTGAAATGTTAAAGGCACGTATTATCAAGGAGCAAAATAAAAAAAAAAGTGCTCCAAAAGCTTTATTATGTAGTTGTAGCGGTACTACACCTACCTACAAACGCAACAACAACAACGCGTCAACAACGCGTCATACTGACGTCACACGAATTCTACATCTCGCAATCAGAGTTTACCGAGCAACTAGCATATACAATATGTAAAGAAAACCCTGTCCGACCCATAAGGATAATAAAGGTTAGGTAAACACTTGACCAAATATAATATAAAATTTTACATAATCATCACAGTAACAATAATAATGAATTTTGAAATAATCTTTTTTCCCGGGTATTAATTCCAATTTCCCCGAAATTTGGTAATTTTTAAAAACTGACAACACCATTTGTGACGGAGCGAATAGCGATGCGACCACGTGTGCTCTTCACCCGCGCATACATGCGCGGGTGAAGGGGGCGGGGCTATCGGGTTGCCTACCGCACATGCATTAAGTTACCTCGCTTTTTCGTAATAATATTTATTTTTTTGGGGGGATTTTTTTTTAAGTTTAGCTCGGCTTTGTAGGCATTATTAGAATCAGTTAACGATACCTAACAATACCTTCACGGATCGGACAGGGTTTTCTTTACATATTGTATACAACATTCCAATTTCAAGCATTGAGCAAGTGCCCGCCAGACATAACACCCGTCTGGCCGGAGGATCCTCCCTTGATTTCCCTCTATGGAGGATGAGTGAACTTTACTCCCTGTTCCTCATGCTTCCACACTGGTGACCCCGAGCATGAACGTCAGCGCAGCCTTCGTGCAGCAACTTCAGCGTGACGTCATCATCATGACTCTCGCAAGCTTTGGCGACGAGTCACCCAGCCAGCCAGCACCCACGGCTACAACGGGTATCCTGACCACAAGCATGCAGCGACCGCGCATACCTGGTCATCACCTACAGCCTCATCAGCAACCTCGGCGCAGCACACTGCACTTTCGGACGGTCAACAAGCAGAGCCAGAGGGCTGAGGAGAGAGCTCCTGGTCGACGCAGCAGCCAGCCTCAACTCAACCCGGCGCTGTACGACATCCGACGCACTGGAGTATAACGCAGCGCCACCACCCCGACTCACTGGGGAATCTCCGAAGACAGTTCCGACTCACCGTGAACTACGCGGCATCCGGTTCCGACTCACTGGAACCTCAGCTGGCCTGGTAAGCATCGCAAGATACAAGACTCAGCCTAATATCGACCTCCGGTCTCCGGGGGGGAGTGATGTAGCGGTACTACACCTACCTACAAACGCCACAAATCAACAACGCGTCATACTGACGTCACACGAATTCTGCATCTCGCAATCAGAGTTTACCGAGCAACTAGCATATATACAACATTCCAATTTCAAGCATTGGGCACCGTCGCGCGGGTTAAGGTAAGCCGAAACCTATTACGCCCGGTGCTCTCGTCACGCCTCTCCACGCGAGTCAAGCTGGGGATCTACAAAACCTACGTGCGGCCGCAGCTCACTTACGCTGCCCCGGCTTGGCTCGCCCTCACGGCCGAGACGCACAGGAAGAAGCTCCGGACGCAGCAGAACATCACGCTGCGTCAAATCGTCAAAGCTCCCCGGTACGTGAGGAACTCGGTAATCAGCAGGGACCTGCGAGTCGAGAGCATCGACGACTTCGCTATCCGCCTGGCGAAGGGGATGTTCTCGCGTGCCAGCAACTCCGAGCTCCAGCACATCCAAGACATCGCGCCCTGGCACGCGAGGCCTCCCGACAAGAAGAGATACCCGCGCGACCTCATAGCAGACGTCGCGCTACCGGACTTGACACCCGGGTAGGTCACAAACACAAATACACGTGACCTACTCAGACAAGGATAGACACTATTCATTCGCAACACGACGCCGCCGTGCGCATTTGCGGACTGTATTTATATAGGCGCTATGCGCACGACGAACACACATGCACTACTCCACATGCAGGCACACACTCAGAATACCACACGAGCGGTGAAAACACACCTACAAACCGCTCGTAACACACACTACCCCCCGTACCCTCGCAGCCTACCGTACATAGCTGGTTGAGCTGTTAGGGGGTCGGGGTATTCACCCGCTGTAGCGGAGCGCCAACCAAAGCCGACGCCCGGTCGCTGATCGTCTCTTGCTGGGCCTTCACGGGGGCAACCCGTGATCCAACCTGGTAGGGGTCTGATCGCACGGGCGTCGTGAAACACTTCAGGCGCTCCTACAGCCACACACAACAAAGCACACCGTCCACCGCCGGAGGGAAGGCACACCCTCGCGGCGTCGACTTAGGTGTGCGAAGAGTGAAGAGCAGCACCCCTAGGGTGCACCCCAAGGACGGGTCTCCATTTTTGGAGGCCGAGAGACCGAACCCACGGTCATGGGGCCATCAAGGAGCCCCCAAACCGTCTCCTCGCGCCCCCAACTCGGGGTCGCAGAGAGGACCCGAGCAGCATTGGGCAAGTGCCCGCCAGACATAACACCCGTCTGGCCGGAGGATTCTCCCTTTTCTATGGAGGATGAGTGAACTTTACTCCCTGTTCCTCATGCTTCCACATAGTATTTTGTAATCTGTGGCTTTATCCACGAAGTGTTGAGGTTGAATTTTATTATTGTCTCTGGCTGATGACTTTTATAAAGAAATGAAATTTAAGTTTAGAAGAAGTCAGATTTGATGGGTGTGTGAAAAAATGTTTTTTATATATTACTTGTAAAAATTACTCGTAATAATTACTTGTGAAAATGTGGTCACAGAAAATGTATTAAAAGATTTAGTGATATGATGTTTGTTTAAAGTTTTGGTTTTTGAAAGAATGAAGTAAATAAATAAAGTATATTAAAGTGAATTTTTGATTGATTTTATTTTTTGAAGCTTTTACAACGAAAAGGATCCCAGAAGGTACTGCATCCAATTATTTTATCCTAACAACACGAAGAAAACAGCGGCATACGTTTGTATAGAGAAAACGCCACTAGGGTCCCCTCTTAATCTTATAAAATTGTAGTGATTATATTATTAGGTTTCATTTGCGGGATGTATGTACATCGGTACTATTCCTGTAAATCCAATATTTCTAGTAGAAAACTTCTGCTATCACATTTACTTTCCATATTAACGCAGCAGCTAACAGAGCCATCTGTTGACTCAACTTAGAAACAGCTAAGCACAAAGTTTAATAGGCTGCTACAGTAGATATTTGAATATACTACGATACGATCGCCCACCAGGGTTGCACGCTTACTGTCATTGCACTTCGTGATTATTAGCATTTGCTACAGATGTCGCTAGTAGTATGTTAGTGTTTATTTGTCTATTGTGAATTGTCGTTATCAAATTCTATAGGATTTTAGAAACAGATTATTGTGATTATTATAGGAACTAATTTCATAGAATTTCGTTCAAAGTATAGATAACACATTTTTGTGTTATGGGAATTAACCGTTTGTATGGTAAATATTTATGTAGAAATTATATTTTTTTAAGTAAGGTCTTTTTATAAATTATTCAGTATACAAATATTTTAAAATAATGGAAAATTTTAATTGCTCTTCCATCGCTACTTTTATAATCACCAAAAGGGTAATTTCCCTGAAAATAACTAAACAAGCATTTACTTTAATAGCCAATTAAAAGAATTAATTGCAAAGAAAATCGGGGTTTTAAAATTTAACGGTGTGTCGATAACAACTTGGACCCTCGCTAAACCTTAATTATAGCCCTGCAAAATGTCAATAAACCTGACATTGGAACATTTTTTCTTCCCCTTTCAAATTTGTTAGCCCTTAAATCGTAACCCTACATAACCAATATAACTTCAACTATAAAGACCACCAAAATGTTACTCACTGTAGGTCACGATACGTTGGTTATGTAACGTGTATTGAGAAGGGTAGATACGGGGTTGAGACACGCACAACTCTGTCACCTTTTGTAAATGATGTAGGAAGGGAGATAGAAATAGCGCTACCCTTGTTTATCGACGTTACGTTTTACGTAGTCAGAGGGTTGGTTTGACGTTTTGTACTTCTATAAATAATCATGCGGTTCTAAAAATAATAATTAACGTGAATAGTACAATGCAGTTGTATTTTTTTTTTCAATAAGACTTTCACAAATATTAAACTGAAGAACTAAAATGGGTTGTTCTTATTTTATTTGAAAAGTTTCATATTTTTGCTTTTGATTGGTTTGAGTAAAAGATAAATATTGCTAAAAATGCTTTATATAAATGAAGCAATGAGTTTTTTTTATTCCTGATAAATCTATTATTATATTATTAACGGTTCAAGTAATAAATAACATATATGTAATATGTAGTGTATATATTATCCGGTATTTATTTTCGAAATGTGTTGAATATGATAGAGTACTTTGAAAACAGTGCAAATGCTACATAACTTTCTTCTCTTGTTTTACGTATGCACAGAAATGGTCAAACAAATAAATGAACATCGTCATCAAGTCTCATGTGTATGGCCACACACAAAAAAAAATAAAGAAAAACAAAGAAATTCCAAAATATTTGTCAAAAGCATTTCACTATAAATCTCGTAAAACGGAACGTTAGTTCGCCGGCCGGGACGAAAACCCTAGCCAGGGGTAGCCCGTAGCCTTTACTCAGTCGAGTGCGCGTTGTAGTCGCGCACGCACGCGCGCCGCGTCCCCGCTCCCTTTACACACACAACAAAAAACCTAAAAACCTTAACAAACAACCCAACGTGAATAACATTAGTGCTATAGTGTACCAATAAGTGTTATTTATTAACTATTACAGTGATAACAAACAGTGACTTAGTGGAAATCGCGACAGAACATCGCTCAGCGTCCAACCATAATGATATGAAACATTTTCTACGATAAATCGCTTGTTACTGTGTTTTAATCGGTAATATGCCTTCTTTGAGGATTGCTTGTGTTATATAATAATGTTGTATGTTCGTCGACCGCAATGTGGAGTTGGAAATCTATGGAATATGCTAATAAGTTGGTTTCTTTTAACCCGCACACAAAAAGCTCTGCACTAGACACTGCAGTGCGATTTGTGTTGCAAATTTACCAGAATTTATATCTTTTCCGTCTCTACGTACTATTTTATCTATTTTCATTAAATAACCCAGAGTTTTTTTTCAGTTTCTGTGAGTTATTTGGGGTGACTTCTAAATCACTTTGGAATTTTTGTTTCCAATAGGGTTATAATCAAACCAAAATTGTTTCAACTGTGTTTCAATTAATTGGTACATCGAATTGCGCCTCTACAAAGTTGACAAATTCGCAACAAGAAATTCGATTACAAACAGTTTTCACTTCATAATACGAACGGGTAGTGTCATTTCCTTTGTGCCAATAGTCTATTTGCTGTTATTTCCTGCTTTGCTGGTTATTAACGTGTCTGCATCAGATCTAGGTTTAGATTTGTCGAGCTCAATCGGTGTATTATATTCGATTGAATCGTAGGTACCTCGTCAATTTGAATTTCAAATCAGTCGGTTATTTGTTTTGCTTCGATTGATTGTCTTTTAGTAAACACGCTGTGATTATTCTAAAAGGCGGTGAATACTATTTGTGTTTTAATGGGATTGATCAATAGTCCAGTTACATCAATAACTGATGAAAATAAAAGCGAGGGTTCTTGAGTTTTTTGTCGTAAGGGTAGGAATTCAGATGACGTCACACAAAAAGCTTTAAACCAAAAAGCCGGTACCGTTGGATTAATATTTGACTAGCATGAACATTGTGTACATTAAGACTTAAGTTTAGTATAAGCAATAAAGACGCATATCTAAGTAGGTACCGACCATTTACATTACACTGTTGTAGTAGAAATAGAAGCTACAGTCCTGTAACAATCGTTTCAGTTATTGGTCTACTCTAGATAATCTGGATTACGGTCTGGCAATATTAATACTCACGACTCTATCATTGTGAATTGATTCTTAGAAAAAACCACAACAGTGTTGATTGCGGCGTGAAACAGTTTCCGTAAATTGCATTTGATATTAAACAATCTTCCATTATTCTGATGCATGGCTATAATAGCTTAAAAATCTTGAATCAACTTCAAGAAGTAACTTTTTAAGAGCTACGGTCATGCTTAATAATACTATTTAATCACATACATTGCATAAGAATATAACAGCAAATGATATAAAAGATTGTTAAAATTACGATAAGAAAGATGATTAAAGTAACTACATGATGGCATGATACTAATAAAAAAATATCAAAATTCCGTCGAAGCTATTACATACTTCGTGACCTAGACCTTAGCGGTTAAACCAAATCGATATGAAATTGATAATCAAGTGGAATCCGAGCGGATTTATATTTAAATTGGAGTTCAGAAATATTTCAATAAAACTACGCTGTTTTACGTTTTTGAAGAGTTGTTCCAATACTGGATTACCTACATAAAGTTGGTGTTTATATTTTTTGTGCAAGAGCGTTCAATTAAACACAATTTCGTCAATATTTAATTTAAATGTAAGCCAGCACTTCGAGGTTTTATGATGCCGTCACTAAATTATCATTATGAATAATCGTTTATGAACAAACCCCCTAAACACTATGTTTTTATTCATAAAGTTAAGTGACGTTAAAACGTCAAAAATCATACTAATATTATTAATGGGAAAGTGAATTTGTTTGTTTGTACCACTTTCACGCCGTAACTACATAACCGATAGCTTTGAAATTTTGCAGACGTAAAGTTAGCAGTCCCGATTAAATAATAGGGTACTTTTTTATCCCGGAATAATTTCATATTCCCGAGGGAAATCTAAAAAGCGCGATATAATCGAACTCCACGCGGGCGAAGTCGCGGTCGGAAAGCGTATTGTGTATGATAAAACAACCGCTAATTACTAGTTAATAAAGTTAACTAATAATTAGCAACGTTTATGAATAGAAAGGATGTTGTCCAGATTTCTAAGGGCCTTCACAGGGAATCATGCTAGGTCCTAACATGATTCTTAGTCTACAAACAATGCAAGCTGCTTATTACTTTGTAGCCCTAACTACTGTCCTCTTCCCCATTATTATGGCGCATATGGCAATTATTGTAACCTTTGTGTAGAACAGCTTTATTATTGTCATGTAAAGCTTTAAAGGTTCTCACGAAACTCACATTGACATTCTTAGACCTAGCTGTGGAAGAAAACTGAAACATTGTATGTAACAACTTGAAGGAGTATATTATTAAAATTACAGGATGGCTATTGGCGGACATTCTACATTCAGTATAGAAATAAACAGAAATTACGAATTAGTTCAAGGCACAGGGATTATATTCAAATATACGTACATTTATGTAATGAAGTCATCATAATCATCTCGACCTTTTAGAGTCTGGGGTCCGCTTTACCAGTCTAACTGCTGATTTTGACTAAACTGCGATATTTTACGTGAAGCGACTGCCGTCTGACCTCCACAACCAGAAGGAGACATCGAAGCATTGCAGTTAGACCAATTGTTGGACTTTTGAGGGTTCCAACAACCCGTAACGGCTACCATTAGATGTTCTTATGATAACCCGGACCAACGGCTTAACGTGCTTTCCGAGGCACGAAAACATAATGTAATTACTTAAGTATAAATAATTGGAGCGTTTATATAGAGCAATGATTCTAATTTTGATGACATACATAACATTTATTACCTTTGATTGATCGGTTGATAACCTCCTAAAAGCTTCCGTAATAATAGGATCACATATAAATAATTTGATATTTGGAGCTCCTTATCAATCGAGTTAGTTATTTTTAACCCAATCGGGAGCAAACTATGATTCTCTGTATACATGGGATTATACTAGAATACGATGAGTAAAGGAAGTCTGAGTGCATAGAACAAAAGAAACACCAACACGACTTCGGTGCCAAAATAGATTAAAAAACTTAAGCTTAAAAATAAAAACATACGAGAGCTATCTTCTTTCTCGTCCGGAAGTTATCAGTACGACCGGTTTTACTAGAACAATGAGGCCGGTTCTTATACGTCTAAAGCAATATGAAGATTCAGAAGGAGTAATCCTGACAAGGCTTTGAATCTAGTAGCTACCTAACCATCATTGCCCTCAACCAAAAAGGTTGATTAGTAATTGAAGTATCTCTAATTGTTTCTGCATTGATTGTCATTTGTTTCAAATTTCCATTAAATGCATCGTTTTTAAACTCTTTGTTGTTTTGTACGTCTAGTGGATGTTCTGGAATTAGTTATTTCATGTCACTGTTCATTTGGACCGTGTATGCGTCTGCGGCGATGTTGTCGCGTTTTTATTGGAGTGATGTTTATTTATGTGTTTATTGAGTGGTTTTGTGATGTTTGAAATTGGAGTAAGAAGTTGTTTAAAGTCTTGGATTATTGTATTTACTTCATGATTTACTGTAGTGGTCTCTTTTATTGCCCTTTCAAACTTATTCGTCTGTTCTATGTTTCTTTTGCTATTATTGCTTCTATAAAATATTCAATATTATGAAGAGTCACTTTCATATTCTTCGTCAAACACTCACTATGTATTTTTTTTTTACTTCAAACTTTATATTCATTTTCTCAGTCGTGTGTTATTTTAAAAGGCAACAATTCATCTATGCATTATTAGCCCCCTACTGCATGATATGAATTTTAATCACGATCAACGTTTTAACAATTTGATTCGACAACAACAGAACCAGTTCTTACAGTAGTATCTCGTGTATGGGTACGATTTGATGGAGGGCACGATCTGTCTGCCGTGTATTTTTTTTTATTCAGGTTAGCATTTGTTTGGTCTCGATCAACAAGCTATCTATCGAGTAAACCCCATTGAGTTCAGGTTTTGTGTAGCGGGAAATTGGACATTGCTTTTAATTTTGTGAGAAATAAAATGGAGTAAAATAACGATCCGACTTTTATTAATTCTCTCGATGTTTCTCATTCCATTGCTATCACTATTTATCAACATACATAATATAATCAGCCTATAATGTCCCCACTTTTGAAACACAGGCCTCTTCTCGATGAGAGGGAGTGGGCCGTAATCTCCGTCACATGTCTTCGAAGATTTTGGCTCTAGCATATACCGGCTTCGTCACGATACTTTCTTTCACCCTTTTGAGAGCAGTGGTGATGGTGATAGGCATTGGCCTACAACTTATAAGTCACGATACCACTAGGCCACCGCTCCTCATGACTGTATTCATGGCTGGGTTATGTCTAAATTACATAGTACCTTTATTTACCCAATGTATTGTGTATGTAGATATTTATTTCTCATCGAAACATGCAAGCTCACTAAACAAATATTCTGCACCCCAAAAATTCGGGGCCCGAAATCAATCATTCATAGCCGAATGTTTAACCCTAAAAAAACCCAATCATGCGAAAAAACGACCTACGTCTGGTCGTCATTTCCTCACTAAACGGTTAACGTATCGACCTGTTTATTTTCGGCTCTATTGACTATGTTATAAGGGTTATTTTAACGTAGTGGTGATGGATGCAGATGAACTAACACAGCACGTGTCATGTCAAACCCTAAAAGATAAAAAATGTTTGGGTAAATGATGCGCGTAGCGTTGAATTCAATTAGTGATGTCATTATTTCTATTAACTAGAATAGTTTGGACCCGTGTGAAATAACATAACATCTGGGATTTAAAATACATATATTTTGGACTTGATACAAAGTTGTATTCATTTCATCATCCTTTGAGTGAGATCACTTTATTGTCAAAGATGGCATTATGAACTTATTATATACATATGTAGTTAGTTTATATGTATAGGCACAGACGACAGCACATCAAGCTACTAAAATCTGTCAAATTTTGTTATTAGATTTTCAACTTTATCTCTCAAGCATTAAGGCTCAGCGTGGATTGGGAATATCTGACAATTTGGGGTAGCTTGACCTGCTGTCGTCCGTATTTACGTCCTAAGAAAACGTTACGTGGATAACAAATGACTTGCCATGAACAAGGTAGACCAAAGAAGTGCTGGCTTAACGTTCTAAGAGATGACATGCCTGCCAACAATCTCACACCACAAGATGTAAAGACCGCGCGAAATAGAGTAGAACTAGCAAGAAGGCTTTCTTGACCCCGGGCTCCAGTGCCGCGGATACAACCGGGACTAAACGCGGAGATGATGATGATGATGACTTTATACAATATGTAAAGAAAACAATGTCCGATCCGTGAAGGTATTGCGATAACTGATTCTACAAATGCCCTCAAAGCCGGGCTAAACTCTAAAAAAATAAATATTATGTCGCAAAAAGAAATAACTTAATACATGTGCGGTAGGCAATCCATGCGCGGGCGACATGGGGGGGGCAGGGCACGCGGCACCTGGTCGCATCGCTTATAATAATACGGGCAAAAAGGTGTTATCACTTTTTTAAAATCACCAAATTTCGGGGAAGTTGGGATTAATTCGCGGGAAAAAAAAGATTATTTCAAAATTCATTTCATTTTATATTATATTTGGTTATGTGTTTACCTAACCTTTATTATCCTTATGGGTCGGACAGAGTTTTCTTGATATTGTATAGGTACTAATCTATACAAAGTGGTGATTAGGTTATGAGTTGACATTAAATAGTAAGTATAGGGGTTATTACAAGTCGTTACGAGTTAGGTATATGATACTAAAAATAGCCCGTTGATCATTAGGCACACGTGCGAGCCCTTGGTATCAACAATTTAACACAGACTATAGTAGTGTTACCAAATAAAGATCCCACGACTGGAATGTTAATTGTTATTAATTCTTTTAACTGTTTATGTTTAAAATACATAATGTGGAATGCGTCAGAAGTCCGAAAGTCTTTTTTTTTTTGTTCTGGATGGGAAGTCATCAAATGACCTCTCCCGCTCTGGGCGGAGCGGAAAGGCGTATCAGACTTTCACTCACTAAAACCCACCCGTGAAGAAACCGTGGCCCTGGCGCACAGGCAAGTGAAGAATCACTTGGTCACGGTTTCTTTTTTAACCAACCTGCAACCCTAATCCAGGAGGCATCGGTCCTCGTGGATCCCGTCACGATGTACTGACATCTATTTGAGGTGCGCATGAAACACGACGCGCCGTCGACCCGGGTCTGTTCCTTACCGGGCGACGAGCTGCCCACTGCTCGCCGCCCGAAGTCCGAAAGTTTAACTACCAGTCTTAAAAAGGGGTATCGTATTAAACAGTGACTGGGTTGTGGAGTTCAGATAGGTTGCCCCTCCAGGTGGAATACTGGCATTCATCTTAACTTGGTTATACTAGAAGCCGGCCACAATCATCATCATCATCATCATCTTGGCGTCTATTCCCGATTGCACCCGCGGCTTTCGCGTTGGTCTGCTTTCCTGCTCATTAGCCGGCCACAATAAAATTGGCAAAAGATTCAGCAGATGATGATGAATTTAGAACACTTGGTTTCAATTATTGTGATAACATCATCATCATCATCACAGCGTTAATCCCAGTCGCATCCGAAGCTTTTGAGTCTGGAGTCCGCTTTACCCGTCTAACTGCTGATTTTGGGAAAACTTCGATATTTACCGTGAAGCTACTGCCCTCTGGCCTTCAAAAACTGAAGGGGATATCGAAGCTTTGCAGTTAGACCAATTGTTGAACTTTTAAGGGCTCCAACAACCCGAAACGACTGCCATTAGATGTTCGTATGGCAACCGGAACCATCGGCTTAACGTGCTTTCCGAGGCACGACCTGACCAGTGCAAATATTCGTGCATACGAATATTTGCGCGGGGATCGAACCCGCGCCTCCTTGCGCAGCGGCCGTGTTGCGAGGCTGTCTAATTATTGTGATAACCTATTCGCAATGTATACCGCTGCTAAAACATGACCAGTGTGTTTTCATTTGTTCCATGAGTTTTCATTACGAAGACTTGATCATCAATATCGACCGCGTTTGACTCTTCGATTAGCCTGCTTCAAGCTTGTAAGAACTCTCAACCAATGAAAGCGCAAACGCAGTCGATGCGTTTGATCGAGTCTCGTAATGAAAACTCATGATAGCCACACTGAAGTTTTTGGTCGTGTCAGTGTAGAACCAATTTGACAGCCTCCGTGGCGTAGCGGTAGCGGACGCGGCCGCTGCGCAAGGTGGCGCGGGTTCGATCCCCGCACAGTGCAAGTATTTGTATGCATGAATATGAATACTTGCACTGGTCTGGTCGTGCCTCGGAAAGCACGTTAAGCCGTTGGTCCTGGTTGCCATACAAACATCTAGTGGCAGTCGTTACGGGTTGTTTTAGCTTAGCCCTCAAAAGTCTAACTGAATTGGTCTAACTGCAATGCTTCGATGTCGCCTTCAGGTTGTGGAGGTCAGACGGCAGTCGCTTCACGGAAAATGTCGAAGTTTAGCCATTTCAGCAGTTGGACTGGTAAAGCGGACCCCAGACTCCAAAGCTGAAAAGGCTTCGGATGCGACTGGGATTAACGCTGGCATGATGATGATGAGTGTAGAACCAATTTGGCGATAACTTAAACTAGGTACCGGTTGGCAAATTTTCATGCAATATTCGTAATTTTTAGTAACTTTTAAATCATTAGTTTACTATTAAAAGATAAGCTACTAAAAATATTGAACATCGAGGTAATTTTCCCTCATTTAGTAAACAACCTCAGCCATCATCGTAAAACTTCAGTAAACGTAATAACATCAATAAACAACTAAATAGTCTTTGTAACTAATTACTTTTTCTCCCTATTGGCGAATTAATTAGCAATAATGGCTGCTACCCTCTTTTTCTATAAGCTTTGTTTAGAGTTTTACTCATAAAATCGATGCGGCTGGACGGACTCTTGAACATCGGCTCTCCATACATACATTGATACAATGAACGGGGGTTACATTGAGCCCCATGTCGCTCTTCACTGGTTCACGGAGTAGGGACACTTTCATAATCGATATGCGTGTTATTATTAGAATTTAAAAGGATGCTTCTTGTGGCCTTACAAATGTTAGAAAGTGCAGTCTGTATACAAAGTTAATTTTTTCATTAAACGTAACCTGAACATAGTTTTCTCGTATAAACGTACATTTTTTTTTATCAATACATAGTATAAAACAAAGTCGCTTTCGCTGTATGTCCGTATGTATGCTTAGATCTTTAAAACTACGCAACGGATTTTGACGCGGTTTTTTTAATAGATAGAGTGATTCTTAAGGAAGGTTTAGACTACCTTTTATCCCGGAAAAAATTGATATTCCCGAGGGAAATCCAAAAAGCGCGATATAACCGAACTCTACGCGGGCGAAGCCGCGGGCGGAAAGCTAGTTAATTATAAACTAGTTCTTGACTGCAATCCCGCCTGATGGTAAGCAGTGATGCAATCGTTGATGGTAAAGCGCACTAGTTTATTAAGCCTATTCACTTAAAAAACTAAGGAATAGGAAGGATGACGGCAGTTGAGCGAGGTGATGCAATGTTAAACCCAAGACCAACACGACCAAACGAAGCTGCGCTAGAGGGAGATTGATCTGGAGACTCTCCACGACCAAACTACCGACACAACAACATTTAGCGCATCGTACCCGCCACACTTCGCAACACAACTGCTCAGACCCGTCCTCCGTACGGCTTCACCAGACATCATGCCGGAACACGACGAATCGCTTGGCGGCAAGACTTTGTCTGATGGGTGGTAACTCACATCATCATTTTACACCATGTTATATTTTTTCCCAAATACGTTTAGAAATATGTAAGTATGTAGTTGCAGTGTGGTTACCACGCGCACAAGGCAGTGTCTACGGTAGATCTAGCGCGTACGCATAGCTGGAAAGGCGAGCGGAGCTTTGTCCATATTTTTGTAGTTTTTCATGATATCTTTTTTTAAATTTTGTACATAGATTCTTTATTTAAAAATACTGGACATGTGATTCGGGTTTCGCATAAATAAAAAATATTTTTCATCCATTTTTCGGCTTTCAATCAGTCAAACCTATATTTCTTACCCGTTTTCCATTTGTGGAACCAACACCCTAATTGCTTAACACACTCCACACTCCAATTCATTGCTCCATATATTCCAAAACTGTGTCTGCTCAACAATGTAAATAACGCAATGAATGTTGCTGGACTGTCAAAATGAAACCCATTGGTACTGATAGTGCGTTACTGTGTGTTTCCTGACTGAGCACCCCAATGACAATTTAAAATTGCATGTTGTTAGACGCGCTTTTGAATTGTACGTTTTTATTTGAAATAAATTCTTTGGGTTAACTTTGACATGAACCCGACAGGTTTTCTAAGGAGTAGCTTACAATCATAGGAAAAATACGATCCAACCGACGATAAATATGATCATGAGAACCGATGAGCCCTTACATGCCAAATTCCTATGGTAAGCGAATATTTGACGGCAAGATATATGGTGTCCATCTACTAACAAGATTACAAGACTGTCCTGTATGTGGGACATCGCCATGTACAATGGTTATAGTATTATTGAGAAAAATAGCTAACATCTACTTACTCATATTATATTGTGTCCCAGGATAAAACTACGAGTAAAATGCACAAGAACTTTCGAAACATGACAAAAAATACAATTTGTTACATCTCACGCAATAGATATTTATAACCTCAATATAAAATATATTCTGCCTTCAAATCATTTGATACCAGATTCCCATGATAATTATATTGGGTATTACAGTAACAATAAAAATTTATAACACCGCTCGCCATGGGAGATACGCGATAAATATCGGTTACTTACTGCCTCTAAAAATGCTAGGGGAAATAGTATTTTGATGGAGCATCGAAATATTGAACGCTTCGAGAGGTTTCGAGCTTAACTCCAATTGAAGGAGAAAAGAAATTATAGTTATTCAGGCCTAATATTGATTATACAAAAGTTATTTAAAAAAAAAACTTCGATGACATATGACATCTACTAACCCATACTGGACAGTCGCAGGAAAGATTATACAGATAGAAATAAAGAAAAGAAAAACATGAAAAATATTAATTACAACCATCATACAAGTTTTTTACATAAAATAAACATAAAATACGCTTAATTCTTCTCTGTATGAGAGGAGACCTGTGCCCAGCAGTGGGACGATAAAAAGGTTGATGATGTTGAAACATAAAAGCTCTGTCTTCGTCTGTGCCAAATAAATGTATTTTTATCAACAACCTTTTTCACGGCTGAATTTCGCATCGAACAATGGTCAAAACCATATATTTTTAGACCGACCGATGACCTGGTAAAGGTCGCGGGAAACCGATGGATGCGGGCAGCACAAGGCCGGTCATCATGGAAAGTCTTGGGGAAAGCCTTTTTATAGGCTGAAGCAGAAGAAGGATATATTTTTAGTACACATACTTATGTTTCCGACAATTGGCGACACAGATTTGATTAAACGTTAACACCACTACGATCCGGACGAAACGTTTCGCCTCCTCCTTTATACCGCGTACATCGAGGGACTGGAAAAATTTGCCAGCGGCGGTGTTTCCGTCGGACTACAATTTGAGTGTCTTCAAGGCTAGAGTGAATAGGCTCTTAATAAACTAGTGCGCTTTACCATCAACGATTGCGTCACTGCTTACCATCAGGCAGGATTGCGGTCAAGCGCTGGTTTATAATAAGTAAAAAAAAAACGATTTTCAGAGCCTATAAACCTATCGGTATTCTATGGGATGCATTTTAAAGAGTTTCCGCCATCTCCGTTCCATCATCGGACCATCCGTCGTACCGCAAGTATCCACGCTTTCGTAGTTGACACCGCCACAATACGGACAAAGCTTTTTTTTTTTTGCGTATGACGTCACGTAGTTGACCATTAGAGGCCGTGACTACTTAACCGGACTATGCGTTTCACCTCGTCTTTTACACCACGTACATCAAAGGCCAGGAATAATTTGCCTGTGGCTGTCTTTCCATTTGACTACAGTTTGGGTGTCTTCAAGGCTAGATCGAATAGGCTCTTAATAAGTTTATTATTATGCGCTTTACCATCCACGATTGCATCAGTGCTTACCATCAGGCGGAATTGCCGTCAAGCACTGGTATATAATGTTAAAAAATAAATAACCAATGAATATACCAGACTCTCGATCTCTGTGTTTTTGGAGTAGGTACATTATAAGCTTTGATGATGGTTATGGTAAATAACTATATAAGTCTCATCATCATCATCATCTTTCTCGGTGGTAGGCAACAACATCAGCCGCCGGCATAAGTTACCACCCACCAGACAAAGTCTTGCCGCCAAGCGATTCGTCGTGTTCCGGCATGATGTCTGGTGAAGCCGTACGGAGAACGGGTCTGAGCAGTTGTGTTGCGATGTGTGCCGTGTACGATGTGCCTAATGTTGTTGTGTCGGGAGTTTGGTCGTGAAGGCTCTCCAGATCATCCTCTGGCGCAGCATCGTTGGTCGTGTTGTTGGGTTAAACATTGCATCACCTCGCTCAACTGCCGTCTTCCTTCCTATTCACTCAGTTTTTTTGAGTGAATAGGCTTAATAAGCTAGTGTGCTTTACCATCAACGATTGCATCACTGCGTACCATCAGGCGGGATTGCAGTCAAGCACTAGTTTATAACTATTAAAAAAAAAAAAAAAAAAAAAATCATCTCAGCGTTAATCCCAATCGCATCCGTAGCTTTTCAGCTTTGGAGTCTGGGATCCGCTTTACCAGTCTAACTGCTGATATTTGGCTAAACTTCGATAATTTCCGTGAACCGACTGCCGTCTGACCTCCACAACCCGAAGGCGATATCTTAGCATTGCAGTTAGACTAATTATTAGACTTTTAAGGGCTCCAACAACCCGTAACGACTGCCACTAGATGTTCATATGGCAACCGGGACCAACGGCTTAACGTGCTTTCCGAGGCACGACCAAACCAGTGCAAATATTCATATTCATGCATACAAATATTTGCACTGTGCGGGGATCGAACCCGCGCCTCCTTGCGCAACGGCCGCGTTCGCCACAGAGGCTGTCAAGTAAGAAGTCTAGTACGTCTTTTTTATTCGTTAGTTTTGTGCCCTACTACTAGGCGTTACCCTCACATTTTTTTTTCCTAACCTCTCTGTAATATACGATCTTTGGACTTGCAAACTTCGCTAGATCGTCACACTACTTTTGCCGTGGTCTACCTCAACGGCGATATCCTGCTTAAAGCGACCAGTGAGGGACCGCGGGTTTTGCGAGAGAGATACCGTGAGCCCTAACACAAGGTATGAACAAGTGAAGGAACACGTGTGGGTTTTAGTCAGTAAAAGTCTGACACGTCCTTTCGCTGCTCCATCCAGAGCTGAAGAGGTTTCTCAAAAGAATTTACCATTCGAAAAAAAAAATAGACATCCGAATCGCATGACATATCCGACCCACTGCCACTTCGGCCCGACTGATTTTCTTTCATAGTATGTCTTAAACAAAGTAATACTTAAACTGTCTTTCTTATGATTATAATGAGAACAGTTTACGGAGATAAGCCAGCTGTTCACAATAACCTGTATTTATAATACAAGATGCAAAAACATGTATAAAATATAATGCCACCTGTCGCAGGGACAAAAAAGTTTCTCTAAAAAATAAACAAATGTACAACAGCCATACATTAAATATGACAACCACCATCATTATGTCAAGCAGCACCCTAATTACATAAAACACTTTCCACTGCTTCATATGTTTTAAAAACTTGTCTGCTCAACAATGTGAATAACGCAATGAATGTTGTTGAACTGCCAAAATGGCATTGCTACTTTTTTATATATGTAATTGTAAACTAGTGCTTGACCGCCATCTCGCCTGATGGTAAGCAGTGATGCAATCGTTGATGGTAAAATGCGCTAGTTTATTAAGAACCTATTCACTCAAAAAAAATGAGTGATACGAAGGAAGACGGCAGTTGAGCGAGGTGATGCAATGTCAAACCCAACAACACTACCAACGATGCTGCACCAGAGAGAGATCTGGAGACCCTCCAGGATGAAACTCCTGACAGAACAGTATCGCAACTCAACTGCTCAGACCCGTCCTCATGTTAGTATGTTAGTCAATTACCCGGATGGTTTGTCCATTGACGATCGTGTTTTGAGGAACAGCTTTTTGAAAATCATTGAGGACGCTTAGGTTTCAGACAAGTAGGTAGAAACTTCGAAATTGGTTGGTAATTTATCAGAGTTTTATGGCATGAACCCCTCGCGTATAGAACACGGGTGGGCTTTTGTCAGTAAAAGTCTGACACTCCCTTCCGGTCCACCCAGAGCGCTAGAGGGCAGTTGATGATATTCCATCAAAAAAAAAAAAAGGAATTTAGCTTTTTAATAATTGCACTCAGCATGTTTGATAAACATAATCGTACTCAATTAAAGTGAAAAAATACCCATTTATATGTTTTCAGCGAATTACGAAAACAATATTTATTCAATAAATCTCCCGTACTTGAAACGATAATTAAACACATTAAGAAGAAAACAGCTGTTTGAAATACTGTAAACAAGAATTCTAACAAAATGGACATGTTATGTGTAAACGATTGTATTATTTACCAAGCCCTATAAAAGAAAACACATGGGAAGCGATGAGAAAAAACCGCAAAGCAAGCAACATTTTCCCCATAAGTTGTAAGTTCCCCTTCAGTAATGGTATTTAGTGGCAATAAAACCAAACATTCAGAAGAGATCCCTTAAACAAATAGGCGACAAACAAACATTGACACAATAGACAGTGTTAACTATTGTTACACCACCCATTAGTTTGATGGAAACACTGCATTAAAACCGATATCATTCCCTGGTTTTATTATAAATGAAGTAATAGTTCTGATGTTGAAGGAACGCACATTTTAGTTATTTCAAGCTTATATCTCTTTTTGTATTTAATTTTCACAATGAGTGCACACCCTATTATAATATCATCTACCTATCTGCGCTCCTGCTTGACTTAATGTATCCTGAAATTAAGTCAAGCATAGTTTTCGAAATTTTGTTACCATATTTTTATATCCCACCCGGTTAATTAAATTTTTTCCATAGTTACTACTGAACCGAATTATCTACATATATCTACCGCATTACTACTGATCTGAACTCTGCTGCTTGACATAATGAAAATAAAAACCACGCCAACTGCAAAACGAATTTATAATCTATATTTACCGCATAATTATGCATCTCTACTACAAAAGTATATCATGGACATTTAATATTGACAGCCTCTGTGGCGTAGCGGTAGTGAACGTGGCTTCCGCGCAAGGAGGCGCGGGTTCGATCCCCGTGCAGTGCAAATATTTGTATGTATGAATATTTGCACTGGTCTAGGCGTGCCTCGTAAATCACGGTAAACCGTTGGTCCCGGTTGCCATACGAACATCTAATTTCAGCAGTTACGGGTTGTCGGAGCCCTCGAGTGCCCAACAATTGGTCTAACTACAATGCTTCGATATCTTCTTCTGGTTCACGTAAAATATCGAAGTTTAGTCAAAATCAGCAGTTAGACTGGCAGAGATGTACAAAATGGTTTTAAAAAAGCATTTAAATACAAAATGCAAAATACTTTTCAGATTTACTATTTCAAATGCAAAATACCAAATAGTTTTGCGTTTTGTATTTGAAATGCTAAATGCAAAATAGGTATTTTCAAAATACTTTTTTCAAAATAAAATAGTTTATAGATATAATGAATGTTCGTCGTTTTGGTTGATTTTTTTTGGTTCACTTCTTTCCGTACTTCTAAACGGAAAAGGCAAAGGCATGGTACGCCATACAGTCTGGACTTGAGGAAGTTTATCCTTTTCTATTTTTTCCTTTATATATCTTCTTATCCTGACTTGACTAACCTACCTCCTTTCGTTTCCCGCGTGAGCCGACTACATTATGATTTTTAATTCGAGTCAGATAAATGACAACTCCAGTGTTGCAGGTTTTTGTCCCAAATAAATAGTGATGTGGTAAAACGAGATTTTACACTTAAAACTTAGTCTAGATTGCACTTTTTAATTCAAATTGCGTATATGTATATAAATAAAAATACAGGGTGGACCAAAAGTCAGTTTATATTTGAAATAACGATAAAATAAATAATTTTAGTAGGTAGATTAAAACTGTTTATTGTAACAAAAAACTAATTAAGAACGCTATGTTGTGGAAGAATTGGCCGCTGAATCGCGGTGCCACAATCCTGCGTCTGCACCCCTATCACTGTGAGGTCAACCTAATAGAGTTAGGTGCGTATTCCAGAAGGAAACTCAAGCATTGATCTCTGCTTAAACATTACTTAAAACTAGTTTTAACCAATCAAGTGGCTTGAATCGTGACTTAAGTAAAGCTTGAGTTTTGAGTGACGTTCTATAACCTTAGTTTGGGCTCAAGCAAAGGAGTACGTCGTCGCCAGGAAAAACAAAACTTAACACCCGAAAATTGGAGAAGTGCATCAATCATGCCATAAAAGTTGAAGATGAAATGTGTCAACTCGACCACATCATGGATGAATGTGCGGATTCATAATTTATAAATGTAACTGATTCCGATTCGAGTGGTAATCAATAAAAAAGTAACGAATAAAAACGTATAAAATGATTTGTATTATTTCTTAATTGCTCTGAATCTCTTTAAACATTTTTTCCCCTGCTCTTGTGATAATGTTGTAGTGAGTTTAATATGCTGGTAAAGCCCATATTTCTAAAATCATACTGTTAAATACGGTATTACGTAATTGACACCAGTTTTTTCGCCACATTGTATTCTTATACATCTATTGAATAGACCATTCTGCTTTTATCTAATGCTAGGTATAGATTTCTTATACATGATTAATCACATCTATAAATAACAATAAAAAACCGCTTTGATACCTAATAAAATAATGCATGACTAAATGTAAAAATGTCGTGGTGGCTTAGTGGTTAAAACGTCAGCCTCTCAAGTATGAGTGGGCGGGTTCGATTCCAGGTCAGTCAAGTACCAATGTAACTTTTCTAAAGTTATATGTACTTTCTAAGTATATATTGGACACCAATGACTGAAGGTGAAGGAAAACATCTTGAGGAAACCTGGACTTTAAGTCTGAAATCGCCAACCCGCATTGAGCAAGCGTGGTGATTATGCCCAATCCTTCTCTGTATGAGAGGAGACCTGTGCCCAGCAGTGGGACGATAAAAGGTTGATGATGAAATGTTAACAATAAGGTGGACCGATGACCTGGTGAAGGTCGCGGGAAGCCGATGGATGCGGGCAGCACAAGACCGGTCATCGTGGAAAGCCTCGGGGGAGGCCTTTGTTCAGCAGTGGACATCTATAGGCTGAAGAAGAAGAAATGTCTAAGTCTATTGATTGCCGAACATCACTATTGTAGCGGGTCACCCTTATTCATATCAGTGACACTTGCCCTTGTCATTTTTCTGACTCGAATTAAAAATCCCACTATAGGAGGGGTTTGGGGTAGTCATGATGTGGCCACTATGCTGCAATATTTCAATGTTCTTTATAAATTATTCACTGAATGCACTTTTTACTACATAAATCACGCGCTTTTATTTAGTAAACAACACTATAAATAATTTTAAAAGTCCAATGAAAAATGAGCGAAAAATGTTTTTTTTTCAACTGTCATTGGCGATATCCGCCATTATTGTGAAATCAAATTTTCAAAAAATTTCTATAATTCGTTACACGTGTTATTGGGAAAATTGTGGTAACTATTCCACAGGGGCCATTGATCAAGAGTTGAAGTAGTATTCAATACTTGATCGTAAAGAAGAAGGAGAAGAAGTAAAAATATGGAATAATGGCAATACAGACGTCATTTGCTCATAAATTTCATTTTGTTTTACTGGTAATATTGGCTAAACTTTATCACAAAGTATTTTGCATTTTGAAATGAATATTAAAAATACAAAATATATTTCGAAAGGTATTTCAAATAAAATACAAAATGCTTTTTACTAAAAAGCATTTAAATACAAAATACAAAATAGCTATTTTGCATTTTGTATTTGCATTTTAAATAGAAGTATTTCAAATAAATCGCATCTCTGTAGACTGGTAAAGCGGACCCCAGATTCTAACGCTGAAAAAGCTTCTGATGCGACTGGGATTAAGGTTGAGATGATTATGATAACATAATTACATATATGTATATATATTTGAATATAATCCCAGTGTCTTGAACTAATTCGTTATTTCTGTTTATTTCTATACTGAATGTAGAATGTCCGCCAATACTGTAATTTTAATAATATACTCCTTCAAGTTGTTAGATACAATGTTTCAGTTTTCTTCCACAGCTTGGTCTAAGAATGTCAATGTGAGTTTCTTGAGAACCAAAGAAAATATCGAAGTTTAGCCAAAATCAGCAGTTAAACTGGTAAAGCGGACCCCAGACTCCAAAGCTGAAAAAGCTTCGGATGCGACTGAGATTAACGCTGAGATGATGATGAGATACTTTGAACTTTGCAATACGCAAACACACTATAGTCTCATACAATTTGATACTGCAGTTTCATGCATCTAATAGGCAGCCGTAACTGCACTTCCCACCATCAGAGGCTGCTTGCCAATGTCATAAACAAAAAAAAATACCTTTCAATATCGGCATCACAATCTAGTCTAAGCCCTACTAAGCTCGTCCAGAACCCCAATATGTAGCTGTAACTTTATGTATGTACCACAGTTTTTAAGCCAAGATTAAACCCCCCTAAACACACAAAGACCGTTATAATATACACATAATATAGAGTATTCCTTTTGTATTAGGGATAGCCAAGTAAAGTATTTTGTGATACAGAAGGCCCCATGTTGGTGATAACAATTTGACATCGACAAAGCCTTTAAAACGTCAGGACAATATTGGTGGTGCAAGAGGTTTGCAGTTCCAAGTCTAAACTAAAACTCGTTTATTGCGAAAGTTGGTACTTATTTCAGATATTTTTTTAAATGATTATAAAGTAGTGCTTGACTGCCAATCCCGCCTGATGGTAAGCAGTGATGCAATCGTTGATGGTAAAGCGCACTAGTTTATTAAGCCTATTCACTAAAAAAAACTAAGGAATAGGAAGGATGACGGCAGTTGAGCGAGGTGATGCAATGTTAAACCCAAGACCAACACGACCAAACGATGCTGCGCTAGAGGGAGATTGATCTGGAGCCTCTCCACGACCAAACTCCCGACACAACAACATTTGGCGCATCGTACCTGCCACACACCGCAACACAACTGCTCAGACCCGTCCTCCGTACAACTTCACCAGACATCATGCCGGAACACGATGAATCGCGCTTGGCTACAAGACTTTGTCTGGTGGATGGTAACTTTTGCCGGCAGCCGATGTTATGGCCTACCACCGACAAAACATTAACATTGATTTATAAGATTGTTTCCATAATCCGCCTGAAGGCATGCAATTTTAATTGGCGTTTGCTGCGCCCTGCGGTTTCACCCGCACATGTCTTCGAAGTTTTTCCTCTAGGACATGCTATTCCTCACGTTGTTTTCCATTTTGAGAGCAGTGGTGATGAACATAATTTACACGAAGTAAAGCGCCTGACGGGATTCGAACATACGACCTAACAATTACAAGTCGTTGCCGATACAAATAAGCCATCGGTGCTCTCCAATATATACAATATGTTGGATACTATACAACGTGTAACATAAAGGGTATATACATAACAAAGGCATGGCATCTTTACATGATATCAAACGATATTGGAAGGGTTTTTTAATCCTATCTCTTTATGTTAGGAAGTTATGAGCAAAAACACCGCTTGTGATAGGCTACTATCATACTAGTCGCACAGAGATATTGAAGACATTTGTCGGATTTTTGCAAGTAACGTGACGGGTAACGAGTAGTTATTAATGTATGTAGTGTGCTGCCTTATTTATTTTAAGAAACACATGAAACCGAAAATTTGGTACCAATTTTTTGAGTATTTTATTTTGAGTTGAAACACTTCCGATATCGTTTGATATCATCTAAAGATGCCATGCCCTTGGTATGTATATACCCTTTTTGTTACACGTTGTGTATGTACATACATATATACAATAAGGAGTTAATAATGTATGTTCCCAGATAAATAACGAAATAAATTAACTTTCTTATTACTGTATTTTCTACATACATTAAGAGCAGATGAATGTTCTGGAGAGTCTATTAACTTTTTTTTATTGTGTAAAAAGCTTTTCGGCTTCTGCTATTGTATCGGTAGATCGATCTGTATTTCTTTAGGAGCGATTGTCTATTGTTAATATGGTTGCTTAGTATAGTTGGATCACAATTGAATGGTGGACTTATTTCTAAAGGCAATATGGCCCTAAGTCTTAATTAGTTTGATACAGTGTCTTTCAATGCTTTTAATGGAATATTTTTCATGATGCCTACCTTATTATTTCGACTATCAGGGAATATTAGTTGTATTCTCTGGAAAACGATAAAAATGCTCATGTTGTATGGAGCACTTTAGCTGACCGTACGGTTGCCATACGAACATCTAGTGGCAGTCGTTACGGGTTGTTGGAGCCCTCAAAGTCTAACAATCGGTTTAACTGCAATGCTTAGATATCGCCTTCGGGTTGTGGAGGTCAGACGGCAGTCGCTTCACGGTAAAAATCGAAGTTTAGCCAAAATCAGCAGTTAGACTGGTAAAGCGGACCCTAGACTCCAAAGCTGAAAAAGCTATGGATGCGACTGGGATTAACGCTGAGATGATGATGATGACTTTAGCTGGCCTTCCACTGTAACACAATGAAAAAGAAGGTTTGATAGTGACTTAAGTGTGAATGTAAACAAAGGATTTTTGAACAGAATGGATAAGTAAGGTTGGAATGGTAATGTGGGCGGGGCAGGCGTGCCACAAATGTGACACGAAAATCGTAGTTTTACCAAAATATACATTCACCGCGCTGATTATTCTTCTAACTACTTCAGAGACGGAGATCTGCTTCAAATTGCCGTATTGTGAAATTATAATATGTAAGACAAAAAGTCAGACCTCAAATATAGAGCTAGGAGGTCTATCTTACCATCGGTAAGTCAATAAAAAAAATTGTCTTTTATCTGTTCTGTGAATTTTTCAGTGTAACAAACTGAAATTGCTAACTAAGGTCCGTATTACAGAACGTCACTCAAAACTCAAGCTTTACTTAAGTCTCGTTTCAAGCCATTTGATTCGTTAAAACTAGTTTTAAGTAATGTTTAAACAGAGATCAATGCTTGAGTTTCCTTCTGGAATACGGACCTAAGGTTACCTTACCAGGCAAATTATATAAAATAGTATACTGCTATAATGGAGGCCTAGTTTTTTTTTATAAATTTAGAAAACGTTTGTAAAATAAAATCTCGCTGGCGGAATTACGGAAGTGTGGTGGCCTAGTGGTTAATACACCAGCCTCTCAAGTATGCGTGTGCGGGTTCGATTCCAGGTCAGGCAAGTACCAATGTAACTTTGCTTAAGTTATATGTATTTTCTAAGTATATCTTGGACAGTAATGACTGATTTTATAAGATGAAGGAAAATATCTTAAAGAAACCTGGACAACACCTAAGTCTGAAAACGCCAAGCCTGCATTGAGCAAGCGTGGTGATTACGCTCAATCCTTCTCTGTATGAGAGGAGACCTGTGCCCAGCAGTGGACCTAAAAAAAGTTGATAATGATGTTGAGGCGGAACTACTATATCTACATATATTTATTTCTTTTCAATAGAAAATGGCGAAACATTTGGAAAAGGGCTGGTATTGATCTTTTGAAAGCTGTATTGGTGTTATTTTAAATAAAATAGTGAAAAAATTCTGTTATTTTTCACCATCTACTGTATTTTTACAGACAATGGCTTCATAAAAGCTGCATTCGTTATATAAAAAAAAGTTCGGAAACTTACTGCTTATATTAATAATGGACACAGCTTGTAAAATAGTTACCTACTCAACCACCATAAAAAAATCTTCCCTAGATAAAAAAACTCCCACCAGTCCCAATTTTTACCCTAAAACCTTTAATAATTCCGAAGAACATCTCTTTCAATACAATTCCTCTTACTTGTCCCTCCGTCCCTCTACTGATTGACGTGCGGAGATCGGATGCGGTCCCAGTTGCGTCTAAGCTGAGCTGTCACGAGCACATGACGACATCCCTTCTACTGTGACATTGTGCGTTTCATTTCCTAAAATTAAACGTCACGCGACGTTTACATAGTTTTGGTTTTAATATGGGAAAGTATTGGGTTTTCGTGCTAGTTATGTCACATGTAGTCACGTCAAGGACTCGAAGGATCGGTGGCTTAAAACATCAGAAATCTTTGAAGACTGGATCAACACTCATGGTTAAATGGACTACGATAATCTATACTAATATATAAAGCTGAAGAGTTTGTTTGTTTGAACGCGCTAATCACAGGAACTACGGGTCCGATTTGAAAAATTATTTTTGCGCTGGATAGCCCATTAATCCAGGAAGGCTTTAGGCTATATAACATTACGCTGCGACCAGTAGGAGCGGGGCGTAACAAACTCCACGCGAACGAAGTCGCTGGCGGCCGCTAGTTTTATATACTGATTTCTTCATTAGAAAGATAGAAAATATGTTTTTGCGCGAAAACATGAAGCAGCAGAGAACGAACACAAATCTAAAAAAAAAAAATAGTTGGTGGGATTCACCATTCGGCAGGGTAATTATCCCGCCCTGTGAATGCCCACAATGTGAATCATTTTGAAGCATATTGTTAATCCATTGCCCCGTATGTTAGAAAAGTGTGTCTGTTCAACAACGTAAATAACGCAATGAATGTTTTTGAACTGTCAAACCGAAACCTATAGCAGCTATAGGTTTCGGTTTGACAGCTATAGTATAGCTACTGATTGTATGTTTCGCAAATAGGTTATTTGACTAAAAAAAACTAATTAGTCCGTCAGTCAGATTTCCAAAAAATACTAGACACGTATATTTTATTTTTTTCATATAAACAAAAAATTAAGACGACAAAGCGCGTTGAAAACTCGTGTGACGTCACTGCACGCTAGTCAAATACCCTATTACCCTGCTGGTTGGTGTTTTCGAATCAATCATAAAAAAAGTTTCACATACGTATTTAGTATCGTATACAGTTCAAAACAACAATAAAAATATGGGATACCAGCCCTAACACGTCTCCAAAATATGACCTTTAACCAATTGCATTTTGGAAACAACGTTTCGAATCAGGCGCTCCATTTAGTCGCGGTTCTCGTTAAAAAAATCGACTACTCGGAACAAATCGATTACAGGAATCACTACTTGATACCTAAATCGGTTATTGACTTGTTAAGCTATGCGGAGCCAATGAAAAGTTATGATGTAAAGGGAAGAAATTCTGTTATGCCTGTTTTAGTGAGTAGATGGGATTCGTGGAATTGGTCTATTAAAAAGGGTCGCGTAGGTAATACGTTGAACATTATAACATGATAGTGCGGTATTAAGTATTCATGGAAGATCAAAGGCAATACTCCTAACAATTTCACGATAGGACAAATCCCATCACATTTTCGATTCCCATAGCTACAATTTTGTGCCCTGTTTTAATTCATGCTAACGTAACCTGATCAAAACAAATGACGACCCGTGTATAACACTGTTATACAAATCATCCTCTTATTTCAATTAAGATAGAACTTAAATTAGAATGACACATGTTTTCTAACGGTCACAACTAAATTGAAAACACATAGACACAAAAAGGCCAATAAAGAAATTCATTACACAGTAAAAAGAACATTTTATTGCACATCGAGGCGCATGGAGGGGTCTCAATCCGTTTGGAAATAAGTCGGTCAGGCGGCCACTGACTGCATGGGGAATGCAAGGGACGGGTAACGCATGACTTGGTTAGGGAGACGGCCTGGAAACTGTGAGATCCATATATATATCCATTGAATTGAAATGTGATGCTTGGGTTATTTCTAGAAGAATTGTGGTTGGAATCGATGTTGTATTGTTATCTACATAGTTTTCAATAATAACGCGGATGCGGTAACACATCCCACCTTCTACTAATATTATGAAAATGACAGTTTGTATCTATTACATAAAATTCTCCTGTCACAGTTTTTGTCCTCAACTCCTCCAAAACTGCTGAACCGATTTTAATGAAAGTTCGAATATACATTCGTTAGACATGAGAATAGGTTTTATCTGTTTTATATTATTACTACTCACGCGGGTGAAACCTCGGGGTGCAGCTTGTATACGTATGTTTGTATACACACACACTTTCTCATAAACCATCGTGATAAATCTCGATCTTAGAAGCATTATTAGGTCGTATCTATAGCTGGACCTTAGAAGCATTTGGTCGTATGTGTAGGTCGGACCTATACCACAGTAGACAGAAAGTAAAACATCTTCATAGAAACGAGCCGCTCTCTGTTTGAATGATTGCGTGCGCGCCGTGCGCCGTGTCGGTACGCGATTTCACGCACACGCTGGCATAATATAGCTTGGAATAACATAGGAGCAGTACGGGCTGTGGTTCAACGCAAGAGTAGGCAAATAACTCTGCGGGTGGCCTTAGATAATCTACTGTTCTGTCTCTACTGTGCCTATACTGTCACATTTTTGTAAACTATTATATTTAAAAAATCTATAAAATACAAAAAAGCACACGTATGCGAAACGGATACAACTGGGTACAAGATTAAAGTATAAATTTAAATACAACAATTTTAATCAAATGGATCAATCTCGTTTGTTCAGCTATTTACTGGTCACTTGTGCTGTGCAGAGAAAAAAATAGGTGCTGTGCATATATTTAAAGTGTCTTGAAAGCGAAAATTTCAAAAACTTGTGCTACAACATGACTCTTACAAGGAAAGCGATAAAGCAGCTGGAAAGCAAAGAATTCAGAGACTATTTAAAGAACACACACTTCTAACTTCTAAGGTCGAGCTGTACTTGTGACCTAATGCTTCTAAGATCGAGACATAAACAAAGGATTTTTTTTTTTTTGGTTTGGCAGGAGTGGGAAATCCTCATGGACGCCCACACTGGCTCATTAATGAACCAGTCTGGGCAGTGCCTGGACTCTTACCGGCTAAAACCCACTCCTGCCTTTGCTCAGTGTTCCTCTGACGTGATCAGAGCGCTTATCACTCGGTCTGTTCTGTTTGCGGTCGCACTTTTAGTATTTAGTGTCTGACACAGCGATGTAAAATGAAAAAAAAACCATCTGTTTTTTTTTTTTCACTTTATTGCAAAAAAAACTTAGGGTCGTTGCTTTTTTTTTCTAAATTTGTTTTTTTTTCTAGCCTACGTTTTAGTTCAATTATAAATAAAATGTGTAATTTGTATAATAAATCAACATAATATTTATTCATAATTCATTACTTCCAACAATAAATCACAACTGTTTTTTTTTTTTTCAATTGTTATTGTATATCAATGAACGTTGCCAATATTTTTATGAAATTTTGGTACTATGTATTTTATCATAAAAGTACCGCAGGTTCAAGAATAAACCTAAGACTTTATTTTGTACTCAAGTATTAATTATTTAACGGTAAATGCCATAACAGTTTCAGATATCATGGTCTTGAAAAAAACATGGTCCAGAAAAAAACAGCTTTTTTTTTAGGATTTTTTTTCAAGGTTTTTTTTTCACGTTAGAAAAAAACGGTTTTTTTGCAACAATACTGACACCTTTACAAAAGGATATTAGATAATTGTTAGCCTCTTCCCCAATCGCTACAACAGTGAATCTTCTAGTGGTGGCTAATCAAAGATGAAGTAGTTTCCGTCACTTGTGCATATTCCCACGTACATTACGTAGTCAGTTGTGGGCCGTGGTTGTGGGTGAGGGTGATATAATTGCCTATCTTCGGTCTTAATATGTACTATTTATCTCTTCATAATGTTCCCTCTTGTTAAACTGTAATAAACGAACCATTAGTCTTGTGCAATTTATCTTACCAAGTTGCCATATACAACATTATTTTCTTGTGGCTGTCCCAACTAAAATATAGTCCACGCTCCACTCGGGCGGGCGAGCAGTGCATTGAGCGCTGACGTCAGCTGTTGCGCGGGTGATGAACTACCGTAAGCTACGTTGCGCGCTCAGTAACCACACTGCAACAATTTCTAAATGTATTTGGAAAAATTATAACATGGTGTAAAAATGATTTAGATTAGATAATAGGGTATTTGACTAAAAAAAAAACTAATTAGTCCGTCAGTCAGATTTCCAAAAAATACTAGACACTTATTTTTTCTTTTTTCATATAAACAAAAAATGAAGACGACACAGCGCGTTGAAAACCGTGTGACGTCACTGCACGCTACACTTTTTAGCGGCCAGTGACGTCACCAGCCACCACTCCTGATCTTTGATGCCTTTTATATTTGTCAAGTTTTATTGATTTCATAAAACAAAATATACGTGTCTAGTATTTTTTGGAAATCTGGCTGACGGACTAATTAGTTTATTTTAGTCAAATACCCTATTCTGAACAAACTATATTCAGGTTACGTATAAACAAAAATAACGTCGTATATTATGTCTGTCACATTTTTAAAGAGAAAAGTTTTTGAGTGACGTTGAGCACTTTTGTGGGATGAGGAAAAAGCATTGAATTCGCGTGAGCGACCGACCCGACACTGTGGTCGCCACAGACAGAATGTAGTACATAGATATGTATACTGTGTATGTATAGTGTATACAATGGTATAGATTGCGTCACTGCTATAACTTTTTACATGCTTTTTATTAGCTTCACTTGTATGTTTGCTTGCTTGCTTGCTTGTTTGCTTGTTTGTTTGTTTGTCCGTCTCTAACTCTTTAGACTACGAGTGAGCGGCTCAATACTGTAAAATGTCCCACCGTTTTCAATACGATCGTTCAATCGCTTTTTTTTAAGAATATGGAACTAAAAATTTGAAAATAAATATAGTTTAAAAAGTAAAAAAAAACATACTAAAAAAATATCAAACTAAAAAGTTAAAAATATTTTTATAAAAAGCGTGATGCGCTTAATATACAAAAATTATGGCACAAAGCGCCTCACGCTTTTGTTTTAAATTATTTTTAACTTTTTACTTTGATATTTTTTAAAGCATGTTTTTTTTAGTTTTTAAACTATTTAAACATTAATTTAATAATCAAAATTAAAAAATCCGAATCAAAAGTTATTTATTCAAATTAGGCTGAGAATCAGCACTTTTTGAACGTCAATATTACATAAGACAGTCCCCTCAAAACGCTGCCCTTCGCCACTTCCTAGTGCTTTCGCTGGGAAGAAGAAGTGGCGGAACAAACTCCCCAGCAGCACAGCTGTCTGTTCATTTAAAAAAAAAAAAAATAAACAGTTTGCTGAAAAAAATAATTTAAAGCAAGATAATTTGATGAAACATGAGTACCTATTAATTACTGGTAGTCAGAAGCCCGAAAGTCTTACCAACAATATAGCAGTTCCAACGCGTCACTGACGTCACACGAATTCTACATCTCGCAAGCAGAGTTTACCGTGCAATTAGCACACATAACATACATACGTTTCTCGGTTGTAAGCCATAACATCGGTTGCCGGCAGAAGTTACCACCCACCAGACAAAGTCTTGCCGCCAAGCGATTCGTCGTGTTCCGGCATGAGGTCTGGTGAAGCCGTACGGAGGACGGGTCTGAGCAATTGTGTTGCGATGTGTGCTGGGTACGATGCGCCAAATGTTGTTGTGTCGGGAGTTTGGTCGTGGTGAGTCTCCAGATCAATCTCCCTCTAGCACAGCATCGTTTGGTCGTGTTGGTCTTGGGTTTAACGTTTAACATGGCATCACCTCGCTCAACTGCCGTCATCCTTCCTATTCCTTAGTTTCTTAAGTGAATAGGCTTAATAAACTAGTGCGCTTTACCATCAACGATTGCATCACTGCTTACCATCAGGCGGGTTTGCAGTCAAGCACTAGTCTATAATTATTTTAAAAAAAATTATTTCATCACCACTGCTCTCAAAATGGTGAAGGAAAACGTCGCCAGGAAAGGGGCATGTCCTAGACCTAAAATGTCGAAGACATATGACATCTACCTACTTGCGCTGGGCCAGCGTGGTAGATCACTGCCCACTCCCTCTAACCGAGAGGAAGCCAGTATCCCAACTTTTTTTTTTTTACATATTATAAACTAGCGCTTGACCGCAATCCTGCCTGATGGTAAGCAGTGACGCAATCGTTGATGGTAAAGCGCACTAGTTTATTAAGAGCCTATTCACTTTAGCCTTGAAGACACTCAAATTGTAGTCCGACGGAAACACCGCCGCTGGCAAATTGTTCCAGTCCCTCGATGTACGCGGTATAAAGGAGGAGGCGAAACGCTTCGTCCTGTTGGGAACATATGTAGTAGCTTGATGTGCTCTTATCTGTAGTAAACCTACATTTCTGTCCGTTTCATTTGTTCGTATATTGTTTGTTGTAGAAGATGGATAAAACATAAAGTTTTATCCATCTTCTACTTAAAAGCATCATCATCATCTCAGCGTTAATCCCAGTCGCATCCGAAGCTTTACCAGTCTAACTCCTGATATGGCTAAACTTCGACATTTTCCGTGAAGCGACTGCCGTCTGACCTCCACAACCCTTAAGCGATATCGAAGCGTTGCAGTTAGACCAATTGTTGGACTTTTGAGGGCTCCAACAACCTGTAACGACTGCCACTAGATGTTCGTATAGCAACCGGGACCAACGGCTTAACGTGCTTTTCGAGGCACGAGCAGAATAGTGCAAATATTCATATTCATGCATACAGATATTTGCACTGCGCGGGATTTGAATCCGCGCCTCCTTCCGCAACAACACATTTTTGTTTATAAATTATAAAATAGTGCTTGACCGCAATCCCTCCTAATGGTAAGCAGTGATGCGATCATCTTCTACTTAAAAGCATTCCGCACAATTCCTTTACTTACTCATTAGCTATTTGATTTGGATCCCCGCCAAAACCCCTACACACTATATATGGTAATCATTATAATATATATTGTCAGCTAAAAATACTGACTTGACGGCAAACTGTCGTGACAAGATTTGTATCTTAGTTGATATTCAAACGTGGGCCATGTCTTGGGAATAGTAATTCGACATAGGTAGTGTAGTCGTGCCAGCCTTTGTGGTGCCGTATGTGTAGGTAGGTGAGTCGGGTAACGAAGTATTCATAGTCATGAGAACATACAAGTTACGAGCTGCTTCAGAAACTGTCCTTTTGTTTTGAGTTAGACTTGTGAATGTTATATATGTATGTCCTATTTTAATTTAATTGGAACTGCAATTGCTAAGATTCATCTTAGTATACGAGAGGAGCAATTTCGTCGTTTTAAACTTTCAACTTTTAAAAAGCAAACTGATCACAATCTCAATCTGTCAAAAATATGACGGCTGTTGACAAGTTTTTGACATTAAATTTTGTTTTTCACTGAAATGAGGCTGGGATATACAATATTGACAATATTTTTTTCCAATTTATAATCAATCTTTGAATTGGATCTCTCTAAGTTTCCCGTTGTCATAAAAAAACATTTTTTTTAATTTAATGAAATCATTCAAAACACAAACTTATCAAACCAAATTCAACTCAAAATTCTAAAATTAAAATGTTAAAAAGTCAAAAATATAATCTAAAATTAATATAAATAAAGTAAAAATTAAATAACAGTTAAACTACATTTCTAAGTATATCTTGGACACCAATGACTGATTAAAAGGTGAAGGAAACCATCTTGAGGAGAGACTGAAATCGCCAACCAGCATTGAGCAAGCGTGGTGATTACGCTCAATCCTTCTCTGTATGAGAGGAAACCTGTGCCCAGCAGTGGGACAGTAAAAAAATTGATGATGAAACCACATTAATTAATAATAATGTCAGGCGCTAGCGTGCGTTGCAACCAGAACCACAAAAAAGGCGAACCCCACCGCTCAGACTCCTTTCATAGCCATTTACTGAAACATCAGTAAGTAGCAACTTTTCCATTTATGAAAATTAAAATATTTTTTTTTTTTTTTTAACTGAAAACAGTTCTTCAGTTCATTTTGGCGCCGCATTGGTACTCTTAAACGGCGCATGTGTGGCGATGTATGAAAGTTTTTTTTTTATTATTATTAATTTTAAACTAGTGCTTGACTGCATTCCCGCCTGGTGGTAAGCAGTGATACAATCGTTGATGGTAAAGTGCACAAGTTATTAAGCCTATTCACTTAAAAAACTAAGGACTAGGAAGGCTGACGGCAGTTGAGCGAGGTGATGCAATGTTAAACCCAAGACCAACACGACCAAACGATGCTGCGCTAGAGGGAGATTGATCTGGAGACTCTCCACGACCAAACTCCTTTTTTGCTTACCCCCATGGAAAGAAAGCCTGAGTTTACGAATACGTATCATCATCAACCTTTTATCGTCCCACTGCTGGGCACAGGTCTCCTGTCATATAGAGATGGATTTAGCGTAAACACCACGCTTGCTCAATGCTGGTTAGCGATTTCAAACTTAAAGTCCAGGTTTCCTCAAGATGTTTTCCTTTACCTTTTAACCAGTCATTGGTGTCCAAGATATACTTAGAAAGTACATATAACTTAGAAAAGTTACATTGGTACTTGGCTGACCTGGAATTGAACCCACACACTCGTACTTGAGAGGCTGGTGTTTTAACCACTAGGCCACCACGACAACGAATATGTATACAACGTTATTTTTTTGTTTATACAAAACCTGAATATAGTTTGTTCAGAATAAGCAACTGAATCAATTCCAATCATTATTACACCATTTTATATTTTTTTCCTAAATACATTTACGAATTGTTGCAGTGTGGTTACCGAGCGCACAACACAGCTGACGGTAGAACATAGTACTTGGAGATCACCACGCCGCGCCGCATCAGGCGCGGACAGGTGAGTGGTACATCGACTATATTTTATTGGGACAACCAAGTGTGATAATAAGCTCATACTTAACATTGTTAACACCACTACGATCCGGACGAAGCGTTTCGCCTCCTCCTTTATACCGCGTACATCGAGGGACTGGAACAATTTGCCAGCGGCGGTGTTTCCGTCGGACTACAATTTGAGTGTCTTCAAGGCTAGAGTGAATAGGCTCTTACTAAACTAGTGCGCTTTACCATCAACGATTGCGTCACTGCTTACCATCAGGCAGGATTGCGGTCAAGCGCTGGTTTATAATATGTAAAAAAAAAAATTGTGGGTTTCCATGATATCTTTCTGAAATTTTGTACATAGATTCTGTACATAAAAATGCACACGTGTTTCGGATTTCGCATAAACAAAAAGTTTAAGTTAAGTTCTGTTTTTAATCATTTCACAAAAAACACAGCTTTTAATTATAAACAGTCCAAACATTTAAATTCAAACATCCCAAAAACGTCACTATAAATAGTTGAACCGTAAATTTTCAAAAAGTAAAAAACGCAGTTACCCACAAACACCTGTCTAACTTTAACTAATGCTGTAACTAAAGGTGCGTTCAAACCGGTTCAACATGAATCATTCAGTTCTGTGGGCAGACGGCTTTATTGTTTATTTTTATATCGTATTAACAGTTTGTATGTTAATTTGTAAGCTGGTTACGAGTGATGTATGATGGATTAGTTGATTATTGAAAATGTGTAGCTTTATTAAGAGGCAAAACGACATAAATACAAGCTAAAGCCAATAATAATATGAATAATGAAAAATATTGCAAATGTAACCAATGAAGACCTAAAGAGTATGACAATAAAGTCGATTTTAGGAAATTGATCTATAAACAATGGAATTAAGATTTGAAATCGTACAGCTTGTTATTTCTAAGGAGCTGCCGTTAACTTACATAGTAATAATTATATGATTTGTGTGAGAAAATCTTCTCCTTTAGGTATACATGATGACTCAAAATAATCGGCTAGATTTTTCATTGAAGTTTTAAATTTCCTTTTTTTGTTAGGGATGGGAAATCATTAAATGACCCCTCCCGCTCTGGGCGGAGCGGAACGGCGTGTCAGACTTTTACTGACTAAAACCCAACCCACTCGTGTTTCTTCACTTGGCTGTAGGCCAGGGCTTGACTGTGCGGCAGAGCCACGGTTTCTTAGTTTTAAATTCCCTTGCAAGATATTAAATTGTTGTTACGTAGGAAATCAATTAGTTGTTTATGTTAATGACCCACTTTTACTGAAAATAAGTAAACAGTTTAACGAATTTAATAAAACCGTTCTATTTCTCATCATCATCTCAACGTTAATCCCAGTCGCATCCATAGCTTTCTTCAGCTTTGGAGTCAGGGGTCCGCTTTACCAGTCTAACTGCTGATTTTCACTAAACTTCGATATGTTCCGTGAAGCGACTGCCGTCTGATCTCCGCAACCCGAAGGCGATATTGAAGCATTGCAGTTAGACCAATTGTTGGTCTTTTGAGGGCTCCACCAACCCGTAACGACTGCTACTAGATGTTCGTATGGCAACCGGCACCAACGGCTTAACGTGTTTTCCGAGGCACGACCAGACATATTCATGCATACAAATATTTGCACTGCGCGGGGATCGAAATCGCGCCATCTTGCGCAGCGGCCGCGTTCGCTACCGCTACGCCACGGAGGCTGTCTAAAACCGTTCTATTTCTGTTTAACTTAAATGATGGAGTGGCTAAGAATAAGCCGCTTACTGCGGTCGGTATCTGGATGGGTAGTGCTATAATAAGTTTTTCGCCTACAGTAAGCGGCGCGGATAAAAACTTATTTGCTGCAGGCCTAAGTTAAGGTACTTAGGCCTGCAGCAAATAAGTTATAAGGTGAACAAAACCAATACTCGAAAATATTTTCATTTCTTTGCAGTTTTGGCTCTTTAAAACCTACTTACTGTTTCGGTCAAAACCGAGAATCTCAGCTATAATTTTTTAAGAACTGAGACAAATTTCTCGGTTGGATTTGCCGAGCCGAGAAATCCGAGATAGAAATCACGATCGAGCCTTAATTATTATTCATCCTGTGTAAGTTGAAAAAATATATAAAGGATCTCTTGGTTATTAACCCATTGCCTGTCGCGATCGGCATAATGATCATTAATTAAGTCGCCCATTGTCATTTTTAGGGTTCCGTAGCCAAATGGCAAAAAACGGAACCCTTATAGATTCGTCATATCTGTCTGTCCGTTTGTCCGTCTGTCCGTCCGTGTCACATTTTTTCCGAAACTATAAGAGCTATACTGTTGAAACTTGGTAGGTAGATGTATTCAACGAAAATTGTTTTGAACGAGATCTAGTAAGTAGTTTTTTTTAATACCTCGTAAATCGTAAACCACTTATTACCGCGTAATCTTTGATACAAATAACTTGAATCCTTTAATTTCATAAATCAATGGTACGGAACCCTTTGTGCGTGAGTCCGACACGCACTTGGCCGGTTTTATATTTTTAATATTAAGAAATCTTAAACGATGAATCGTCGTTAACTGATGATACCAAATTTATACAGCCCTAATAAAATTATGATGCATTTTGGAGAGTGTGCGAGGGAATTACATGACTTAATTTCCCCATCTCCGTTCTATAATAGGACGACCCGTTCCACCATCGGACGACTCATCGTACGGCGAGTTTCCACCCTTACGTTGTAACACCACTGCGATCCGGACGAAGCGTTTCTCCTCGTCTTTGATACCGCGTACATCGAGGGCCTGGAAAAATTTGCCAACGGCGATGTTTCCGTCTCACTACAATTCAGGGGTCTTCAGGGCTAGAGTGAATAGGCCCTTAATAAACTAGCGCGCTTTACCATCAACGTTTGCGTCACCGCTTACCATCTGGCTTGATTGCGGTCAAGCACTTGTTAATAATTATATATATGTCGCAGTTAGCGACAGCAGAGCGGTAGGGTCGTCCGCATCTTGGTGTGGTGGTACGGTCTCCATTTCGTAGGTGAGTTTTGAATTAAATCACGACGTGTAAATATACCCTCCAATCTTCACAATAACAATTTGAATAGGCAAACCGTCAGCGTCTCGATGCAAAATGACCATTCGACGAACCCCACTTTCCAAAGCGACTCTGTCCATGTGCCGCCATCACAAAATAACGTCACAAACGTTTGCCCCTCATCATCATCATCACAGCGTTAATCCCAGTCGCATCCGAAGCCTTTTCAGCTTTGGAGTCTGGGGTCCGCTTTACTAGTCCAACTGCTGAAATGGCTAAACTTCGATATTTTCCGTGAAGCGACTATCGTCTGACCTCCACAACCCGAAGGTGACATCGAAGCATTGCAGTTAGACCAATTGTTGGACTTTTGAGGGCTCCAACAACCAGTAACGACTGCCACTAGATGTTTGTATGGCAACCGGGACCAACGGCTTAACGTGCTTTCCGAGGCACGAACAGACCAGTGCAAGTATTCATATTCATGCATACAAATACTTGCACTGTGCGGGAATCGAACCCGCGCCACCTTGCGCAGCGGCCGCGCCTGCTACCGCTACGCCGGAGGCTGCCACCGGCTGTTTGCCCCTCTACTACGTAAATCAAATGAGCAACTTTTCTTCAAATAATTTCGACGATCCACGACATATACCTACAATATGTAAAGAAAACCCTGTCCGACCCATAAGGATATTAAAGGTTAGGTAAACACATGACCAAATGTAATATAAAATTTTACATAATCATCGTAGTAACAATACTAATGAATTTTGAAATAATTCTTTTACCCGGGAATTAATTCCAATTTCCCCGAAATTTGGTAATTTTTAAAATCGTGACAACACCGGTATTATTATAAGCGAATAGCGACGTGACCACTTCACAGGTGCCGCGTGCCCTGCCCCCCGCCGCCCGCGGAATGGGTTGCTTACCGCACATGTATTAAGTTACCTCTTTTTGCCAAATAATTTTTATTTTTTTAGGGGGATTTTTTTTAAGTTTTGCCTGTCTTTGTGGGCATTAGTAGATTCAGTTATCGATATCTAACAATACCTTCACGGATCGGACAGGGTTTTCTTTACATATTGTATAAAAAAAATACACTCAAGTTTTTTCACATAACGCCGGAAGCTATAGAACAATAAAAATAGCCAGCAATACTCGTGATGGGAATGTTTATCACCATCAGACATGACATAATAACATGATAGTCATCGTAAATATGAATTGATAACACCCTGAGCTTCGAACTGAAAGCTTTTACTTAATTTATTAGAAAGTTTCTGTACTTTCAAATAATAACGTTGATAATGATACAGCCGCAGTTTTAATGAATCTTTATTTATTGTCAACCTGTCATTTTATAATTTACTTGTGTACTAGGATCGCCTCGTGGTTTCACTCGCATAAATATCGATTTTGTGGGAATTTCGGGATAAAAAGTATCCTTTAGGTATGTTATTCTAATCTATCTGTACTAATATATAAAGCTGAAGAGTTTGTTTGTATGTTTGTTTGTTTGTTCGCGCTAATCTCGGGAACTACTGGTCCGATTTGAAAAATTATTTTTACGTTGGATAGCCCATTAATTCAGGAAGGCTTTAGGCTTCTATATAACATCACGCTGCGACCACTAGGAGCGGAGCATAACTAACTCCACGCGAACGAAGTCGCTGGCGGCTGCAGGCTAGTAAGTTATATTACTGTAAAAGTTCGTCGAAATCCGTTGGTCGGACTGCACGATTAGCGCAGCGGTTAAGCTATTGACTGCTGCACTGCGTGTCGCGGGTTTGATTTCCGCACGGAACAAATATATTGTATGACCTACAAGTAGTTGTTCCGTGTCTGGCTGTTTGTGTATGTGAGTTTTCTGATTGTAAACGCACTCACGATACATGAGAAATTCCAAGAGGGGGCAACGTTTCAAAAAATGATTTTTCATAAAAAAAAGAAACAAAAATCAATCCCTCTTCATTTACTTTCGCGTATACACTTGCTGTAGCGCGCGGTTACAACCGCGTTAGTTTTGATCCCGTAAAAATATCGAGATAAGAAGTATCTTGTGTGTTATTCCTGGTTCTAAACCATCTGTGTGCCAAATTTCATCCGAATCCGTTCAGTAGTTTTTGTGTGAAAGAGTAACAAACATCCATACATTCATTCTCACAAACTTTCGAATTTATAATATTAGAAGGATTAGTAATTGTACATTGTAATATTTTGTTGTGTGGAATGTATTTTTACCCGACTACGGCAAAGCAAAAGGAGGGTTATGATTTTTTAATCAATGTGTTTTTGGTGTACAGATGAAGCTACCCGAAATTGTCAAATATTCCCAATCAACTTTCCGCCTTAATGATTTAGAGCTAAAGTTGAAAATCTAATAGAGAAATCTGACAGAATGTAGTAGCTTGATGTGCTGTCGCTTGTACATTAAAGTTATACAATATGTAAAGAACACCCTGTCCGACCCATAAGGATATTAAAGGTTAGGTAAACACTTGACCAAATATAATATAAAATTTTACATAATCATCATAGTATCAATACTAATGAATTTTGAAATAATCCTTTTTTCCCTTGAATTAATTCCAATTTCCCCGAAATTTGGTAATTTTCAATAAAGTGACAACACCGAATTAGCGACGCGACCACGTCACAGGTGCCGCGTGCCCTGCCTTCCGCCACCCGCGGAAAGGGGTTGCTTACCGCACATGTATTAAGTTACCTCTTTTTGCAAAATAATATTTATTTTTTTAGAGGGATTTTTTTAAGTTTAGCCTGTCTTTGTGGGCATTAGTAGAATCAGTTATCGATACCTAACAATACCTTCACGGATCGGACAGGGTTTTCTTTACATATTGTCTATATAAATCAATAAATAAGTCAACCGTTGGGGTAAACGAGTCCTCGAGTGGAGACCGCGTCTCGGCAAACGTAGCGTAGGACGCCCTTGGGCGAGATGGAGCGACGACATCAAAAAGGTGGCTGGTATTGGCTGGCGGAGAACTGCTCAGGATCGAGCTTGTTGGCGTGCCATGAAGGAGGCCTATGTCCAGCAATGGACAAGTAGAAGCTGATGATGATAATGATGATGAAATAAGTCTGATAACTTTTAATAACAAATTATATATCAAAACTGTCTAATCGTGTATAGAAAGTACGGACGCAGACAACAATACTAAATTAAAAACAGATATAAATAATTTAGAAATAGAAAACAATCCTGAAATAAAAATAGATACACCGGACGCCATTACACCTTTTACAAGTGTGCTGCTTGTAACTTACTGACAATTATCCTGTTTGTTTTTACATGCTTTTTATTAGTTTCACTCGTATGTTTGCTTGCTTGTTTGTTTGTTTGTCCGTCTCTAATTCTTTGGACTACGAGTGAGCGGCTCATTACTGTAAAATGTCCCACCGTTTTCAATACGTTCGTTCGTTCGTTTTTTTAAAAACAAGAATATCGAACTAAAGCTTTGAAAATAAATATAGTTTAAAAAACTAAAAAATTATTTAAAAAATAATATAATATAATAATTTTAAAAAAGCGTGAGGTCATAGAATAAAGAGAGGGAAGTAGGTTATCTCCGACCCAATCCGCGATTTAATTGCCTACTGTCTTAGGGTTGTCACGTTTAGCAAAATTTTAATTCAGTGTCTATAAATTGGCAAAGGTCGGAAAGTTGACGACTGTTCACGCTTCGTCGGATTCGGTTGTCACCGAACCCGCTAACAAATATTTATAGACTAAGAGCTTATATTTAAATTATTTGCTTAGTATTTATACATATAGTCATACACAGTTTTTTTGTATTTTTTATTTTGTAATTTATTAGTAGTTTTGTACACATAAAGGACCATATTTATTTTTATTTTTAATTAATACAAATTTATATAACACAAACATATCTATTAACCCTAAAAATCGTAAAACAACATAAAAATACTGACAACTGCCTCTTTGACTAATTATTTCTGTTGTTAAGATCTGAACTTTATTTATCTGATTCACAAATTGTCAATTAGGTACTTACTTACTTTTAATAACGATTTTATAACTGTAAGTAAGTAGTTACTATACCTACCTACAATAGGTACTAAGAAATCGGCATAACTAAATGTAAACAAAGCAGTAGAGCGCTAGCGGCAAATCAACTGACAGATCAAAAGTACCTATAATCATTGATTTGTGTGAATAATAAATTCTAGTACGAAAACAGGCCTACCTACTTCCCCTATCTGATAGAAAACTAATACTTACAACAAGAAATAAGTAAGTTCCTAAGTGGATATCTCATCATCAAGTAAAAATTATAATCTTATAAGAATAAGTGACTTGCTTACCTTTCCTGCTCAGTAGGTAATCTGAACAGAGACAATTCTGAAATCGATGAATTAAGACACCCAAACAAACAACAATACTTTCTCCTGCGATAATCACACATTGTTCTTTAATTTAGCTACGTAGTATTCTGTAATCTGTGATTTAGCGAATGTGCCGAAAAGCCGTGACGCGCGAACCTCGTTCCGTGCTAGCCGCGACTAGCGCAGTCATAGGCACTCTAATATTGTGTTTAGGTGTGCGTGCGGCGACGCATAGATACTATGGCGCACACATACAAGCCGCGCGCGGTCCGTTTGTATGAAGATAACGTACTTCCCTCTCTTTATTCTATGGTGAGGTGCTTAGTTCCGTAATTTTTGTAAATTAAGCGCCTCACGCTTTTTTAAAATTATTTTTTACTTGTTAGTCTGATATTTTTTAAAAGCATGTTTTTCTAGTTTTTTAAACTATATTTCTGACATAACTCTCGTTTCCGTACCCTTCATCAATTATTTATTTATTACAATATTTATTTCTTTATAAGTGACCTTTGTTTGTTTCATTGGCGAATTGTAGGATATTCATCTAATAATATGATGTGCGCAGAACATTTCTTTTAACATATTTTTAATGTAGAAACGCCGACCAATATCGAAATCCAAATAAACAATAACAACAATAAAAATAAACCAACAGTAACAAACCTTGATATAAATGAAGAAATAATAATTCATCCTTAGAAAGGAAATAAACATTTCCAAGCTACGAAAATTCCACCTGCAGGTTAATCTACCCCAAACTGTCAGATATTCCCAATCAAGCTTGATCCTTAATGCTTTAAAGATAAAGTTGACAATCTAATAACAAAATTTGACAGATCGTGGTAGCTTGATGTGCTGTCGTCTGTACATATACATCCACCGTAGTACAAATTCCGGGTAATAATGTTCAGTAAATAATTTCAATTGGAAAGCAGTACTCCGAATCATCTCCACTCAAATATTTTGACGTGTCAATAGTCGTGAGAAGATTTGAAGCCTCTTTTGTAGTACCATTGTAAAATAGGGCCAACTACCTGCCTTAAACCTCAATGGATGAAATACCATAAGCAATCACGGCGTGTTTGCATTCTTCATTGATGTATTAGTGGGAACTGTAGTAGATATCTTGTTTGAGAATGCAGCAATAGTGATGTTTGGCCAATGATGGTCTGTTTTTTTTTTTTGTAGTATATGATTGCACCTTTTATTGAGAGGTACAGGCATGTTTTTAAAAACCAATTATTTTGTAAAGGTGTTTCGAAGTGTAAAGAAATGTGGTCTAATCTTTTCCTTTTTTTTTTTTGGGTATTGGTTTCAACAATCAAGCTTGGTTCAGTGGTCAAAAGGTTGTAAAAACGCAGCTATTTTATGGTTCACATTGAAGAATCCATTTTCCCAAGCAAAACACCTTTCAAAATCTTTTTGTATTTTAATATAATATAATAAAGTAGGTACTTTTTGTCCATTTATCGTACAGTATGTTCCGGATTGCCGCAAAAAGGACTGAACAGATTTGGTTGAAGTTTGGCTTATATTTGTAAATAGATTATAACTTTGCTATCAGTGTACCAAATTTTAATACCGATAGTACATTCCCTACTGTCATGGTGGCCTAGTGGTTAAAACACCAGCTTCTCAAGAGTGAGTGCACACTCATACTTGAGAGGCTTCGATTCCAGGTCAGGCAAGTACCAATGTAACTTTTCGAAAGTTATATACAATATGTTAAGAAAACCCTGTCCGACCCGTAAGGATAGTAAAAGTTAGGTAAACACATGACCAAATAACATATGAAATTTTACATAATCATCATAATAACAATACTAGTGAATTTTTAAATAATCTTTTTTTCCTGCGAATTAATTCCAACTTCCCCAAAATTTGGTAATTTTTGAAAAAGTGACAACATTATTTTTGACAGTATAATTCTGAGCGAATAGCGATGCGATCGCGTACCGAGTGCCCTGCCCCTCTTCGCCCGCGCCTATATGGCCTATCGCACATGTTTTAAGTTACCTCTTTTTGCGATATAATATTTATTTTTTTAGAGGGATTTTTTTAACTTTAGCCTGGCTTCGTAGGCATTAGTAGAATCAGTTATCGATACCTAACAGTACCGTCACGGATCGGACAAGGTTTTCTTTACATATTATATACTTTCTAAGTATATCTTGGACACTAATGACTAAACGGTGAAGGAAAACATCTTGAGGAAATAAGTCTGAAATCGCAAATCCGCTTTGAGCAAGCGTGATGATTACGCGCAATCCTCTGTATGAGAGGAGACCTGTGCCCAACAGTGGGACAGGTAAAAAGGTTGATGATGATGAGTACATTCCCATGGGATATATCCCAACATCAACGCAACGAAACCGCGAGCAAAAACTAGTCTGTTATAAAAAAAAATATAATATTTAAAAAAATATATATTAAAAAAAGCTCCTAATTCCGTATCGACGTAAATATTATTTTACGAGGTACTAACAATTTTAAGTACCTTGATACCTTTAAAAACCTGTTAAGTAAAAACGAAAATCATAAAGTACTTAGTAACGACCTGCTAATCCATCAACTTACGCATTAAAATTTATAAGAACGTATTAAATAAACATTTAACGACATTTTATTTTCCTCCTGAATAAAATTGGAATCAAAATGCTTTGAGGTTTATTATTATTTATTCTCTAACGCCCACTCCAGCTTAAAGAAGGTGACCGTCTACGTTCCTGGTCCCACTTGGATAACACTTGACCTTTGCAGTGTTCAAAGGAATTATAATATCAACAACAGAAGGTTTTTTAATCTTCGGAGTCTTCTCACCTTAACGACAAAAGATATTCAAATACCAACCCAATGTTTAGTTGCAGTGAAATAGCAACTACACACATCAAAAGTGTCTAGGGATCAACATATATTTTTGCAATAACTTTTCTCCTGATTGATATTAATTAAAATTTTCTTTAAGGATTCATCAAATAAAGTGTTTTCGTTTGTCACAGTAACGATAAACCAAGTCACCTTTGCATTAATAAAGAAATTTGCCATTTTCCTAATAAAGGGATATTTGACATTTGAACCACTAACACAAAAGTTCGAAAAAAAGACTGAAATAACAGTTTTCTCTAAAATTTTATTGGGTAACTTAAACAATTAATAATCCGTGTTTCTACCGCGAACACTAACAACACAAGAACATCGGTTTGGCATACTCAAAATGAGTTCATCCAAATCACGCTGTGGAATGGCCGCCCATGTTCGTTGCAACAACAAAAAAAGGTCTTCTTGCGACTGGATACCCTCCATATTCGGCAGAGCTCTTCTCTGTAGCATATCCCATGCATGCTCAATCGGGTTCAAGTCTGGCGACTGAGCAGGCCAGGGCAGGACATTGATGTTAGCTGCGGCGAGAGTCTGTCTTACAACTCTTGCGGTGTGCGGTCGTGCATTATCATGCATTAACTGAAATAAGGGACCGATTTGCACTTGTAGAGGAACGATGACGTCTGATACAATCGTTTCAGCATAAATTTGAGCGTTGAGGTTGCCTCTGATCCAAATCAACTCAGTTCTTCCGCCGATCCAAATACCCGCCCATACCATGATGGTTCCACCACTATAAGGATGGACTTCCTGGCAGGATTTTAATCGCTGTTGGCGTCCAGGGGTTCTCCAGTGTCGTATACGTCTTGTATCCGGTCTCATACCAAAACGAGACTCATCAGAAAAGCACACGAAACGCCATTGTTCTTCTGCCCAATTTCTGTGTTCAAGAGCCCATTGATATCGAATCCTACGATTGTGCATTGCTATAGGTGGTACCCGTAGCGGTCTTCGGGAATGAAGGTTCACTTCATGCAAGCGGTTTCTGACTGTTTGGTCGCTAATTAAGTTCCCTGAAGAGTGATGAAGCCTCACGGCTAACATCATGGCGGTTATTGTTGGAGCTCTTCGAGTTAAGATTTGAATGTATCGGTCTTGTCTCCGTGTGGTGCAGCGATACCGTCCTCCATGGCGCTCAGCCACGGTACCAGTGCTTCGGTAACGTGTCCAAAGTCGACTGATAACACTCTGACTTGTATTCAGAGCTAAAGCCACAGTACGTTGCCGGGAACCAGCTTCTATCATTCCCACGGCTCTGAGCATTTCTTCCCTGCTTAAATGACGTCGCCGCTCCATAATAACGTTGGTTTTAATCAGTAGTAGGGAAACAGTAGCACTAATAATGTCTTCAATGCGTTGTATGTTTTTATAGGGAAAATATTGACAGCTGATTTTCATCTTTTACTCGAATTTGATTCACAGTTCCTGATTCAAATTATGAAATGCACCAAAAAGGATCCATATAAATTTATAAAATCATAAATTTATTACAAAGCCACATCTCAATCTCAAGAAATCCGCATAAAAATGCTTGATCCCTAGACACTTTTGATGTGTGTATTTTGCTTGTGCAAGTAGTCTGGTTTATTGCACAAGTACTAGAGAATAGGTAAGTATTAGAGATGTGCCGAATAGTGGTTTCTCCGAATAACCGAATACATTTTTTTTTATAAATTATAAACTAACGCTTGACCGCAATTCGTCATAATCAGTGATGCGATCGTTGATGGTAAAGCGCACTAGTTTATTAAGAGACTATTCACTCTAGCTTTGAAGACACTCAAATTGTAGTCCGACGGAAACACCGCCGCTGTCAAATTGTGCCAGTCCTTTCATGTACGCGGTATGAAAGAGGAGGCGAAACGCTTCATCCGAATCGTAGTGGTGTTAACGACGTAAGGGTGGAAACTCGCCGTGCAACGGGTCTTCCGATGGTGGAACGGAGATGGGGGAACTAAATCATGCAATTCCCTCGCACACTCACCAAAATGAATCCTATAGAACACCGAAAGGCTGGCTATTCTACGCCTGTGCTCTAGGCTTTGGAGACCAAATACCAAATACCATGATAGTCAAATACCAACCCAATGATTAGTTGAAGTGAACTAGCAACTATTTTGCTTGTGCAAGTAGTCTGGTTTATTGCACAAGTACTAGATGATGGGTAAGTATTTGAGATGTGCCGAATAGTGGTTTCACCGAATAACCGAATACTAGGTATTTTTATTTATTATGGGACAATAAACAACTACAATATAAAATACACTTCGTTCGCATGGAGTTAGTTATGCTCCGCTCCTATTGGTCGCAGCGTGATGCTAACAGTATGTAAAGAAAATCCTGTCCGACCCTTAAGGATAATAAAGGTTAGGTAAACACTTGACCAAATATGATATAAAATTTTACATAATCATCACAGTAACAACACTAATGAATTTTTAAATAATCCTTTTTTTCCCGGTAATTAAATCCAATTTCCCCGAAATTTGGTAATTTTTAAGAAAGTGACAACACCGGTATTATTATAAGCGAATAGCGACGCGACCACTGCACAGGTGCCGCGTGCCCTGCCCCCCGCCGCCCGCGGAAAGGGTTGCTTACCGAACATGTATTAAGTTACCTCTTTTTGCGAAATAATTTTTATTTTTTTAGGGTTTTTTTTTAAGTTTAGCCTGTCTTTGTGGGCATTAGTAGAATCAGTTATCGATACCTAACAATACCTTCACGGATCGGATAGGGTTTTCTTTACGTATTGTATAGCCTAAAACCTTCCTGAATTAAGAATGGGCTATCCAACGCAAAAAATATTTTTCGTATCGGACCAAAACGGTGAAAACTCGTTCGTTTCGTTCCTGAGATTAGCGCGTTCAAACAAACAAACTCTTCAGCTTTATATAATATATTAGTATAGATAGATTTTCAAATAATTTCTTCTTCTTAGTTTCGCTCTTGATAGAACGGTTGTGGTCACTATGACTGTGTTCGAGACTTTAATGTGGCACGTCGCACGATCTCTCTCCATCTATCCCTGTTGGACGACAGTCTGGAGCATTCATTAACAGGTCCCCTCACTACCGATCTGATTAGTTCGCGCCACCTCATCGGTGACCTTCCACGAGGTCTGTTCAAATAATAGCATAACATCATCATCATCATCCCAGCGTTAATCCCAGTCGCATCCGAAGCCTTTTCAGCTTTGGAGTCTAGGGTCCGCTTTATAAATAATAAATAAATAAATAAATATGTACGGACAAATCACACAGATTGAGCTAGCCCCAAAGTAAGTTCGAGACTTGTGTTATGGGATACTAACTCAACGATAATATATTTATAATAGATAAATATATAGATAAACATAACAGCATAACAAACATAATAGCATAACATTATAATATAACTATTTCTACGGAGCAGAATATAGTACCGGATCCGGGTCCTTTAAGATAGCTGATTATACATATGTGACTACACATTAATGTTACGTTGTGTTTGATAACCTGTGTTTAATTATCTCTGTCTTGGAGTCTTACGTAAAACAGTTTCTAATAATTATGATTGTTAGCGATTACTTTAATTTAATTTGCCCAAAAGGCTAGTTTACAATGATCAATTAAACCGAATACATACAGCATCTCAACCAATTCGGTTGAAATGCAGTATGTACATATTTGGTTTAATTCAGCTAAATACGAAAACCTTTCAAAGTTCAAAAAAAAGTTTCAAAAAGTTCTGCCGAATACTGAATATAAAACGAATATTCGGTGCATCTTTTATAAGTATAACTAGCTTTCCGCCCGTGGCTTCGCCCGCGTGGAGTTCGGTTATATCGCGCTATTTAGATTTCCCTCGGGACCATCAAATTTTTCCGGGATAAAAGGTAGCCTATGTTCTTTCTCAGGGTCTAAAGATTGTCAGTGCCAAATTTCATCAAAATCGGTTGAGAGGTTTAGGCGGGAAAGCGTAACAGACAGACAGACAGACAGAGTTACTTTCGCATTTATAATATTAGTATGGATAGTATGGATTACCTATATAATGGTGTGCTGGAACATTTTTTCAACTGGTTAACAGCTAATAGCAAGATATTAGGGCCACCGTGCAATCCCTCATAATAGTCCAACTACTAGATCTAGTTACATAATTTGGCTTCTATAGGTAGGTACAGACGTGAAAAAAAGTCGGCGAAACGTTAATAGTTAGTAATTTTTAATTTATCATAAGCAGCCTATAATGTTGCCACTGTTGGGACACAGGCCTCACCTCTAGGTGAAAGAGAGTCGGACGTAATCTACCACGCTGTCCGCATGTCACATATCTTCGATGTTTTTCTTCACCGTTTTGAGACCAGTGATGATGATATATGTAATATATACAAAGTAAAGCTCCTGATAGGTCATAGGGTTCGAACTTACGACCTACGGCTACAACGTGTAAGTCGCGACCAATATCACGAGGCCATCGCTGCTTTTTCTGTTAGTAATTTATGGCGACAGAAAACTTCAAACGCATTTGAAATGCACCACGACCAGCTAAACGCCATCTAATTCGAACCACTAAAATTTCAGTAAAGAATAAAACACTCGATCAGTGTGACATTTCGAGACAATGGGAACACGATAACTCACTATACTACCAAGTTTTGTGATAAAAGAACAAAATTCTGCACCAACAAGCCATTGGAAACACAACCTTGTACCATCATGATAAGGTGCATAGAGACCGTAAACTGAAAGTGGCGGGGATATTTCGCCCGTCACGCGATCACCTGATTGGTGGAACAAAAATAACATTATTAGACATGGAACCACGCTCGAAATTACGATCACGATGTGTTCAATCATATTACTATTAGGATAATAAATTTTAGGGTGTGCGTGAGCGTTTGTAGGTCATTCTGGAGGCTTTCGCGGATGATTGGTCCCCTCTTTTAAATCCTGATTGGGATGAGTTTATGCGAGAATGTGACATCGAAGTATATGTTAAAGCTTGGATTTCCTTCTTCGTCTTCTCAGCCTATAGAGGTCCACTGCTGGACAAAGGCCTCCGCTAAGGCTTCCCACAATGATCAGTCTTGTGCGGCCCGCATCCATCGGTTTCCCGTGACCATCGTACGGAGGACGGGACTGAGCAGTTATGCCTCGATGTGTGCCGGGTCAGATAGGCCAAATGTTGTTGTGTCGGGAGTTTGGTCGTAGAGGGCCTCCACATCAATTTGCCTCTGGCCCAGCATCGTTAGTCGTGTTGTTGAGTTTAACATTGCATCACCTCGCTCAACTGCCGTCCTCCTCCCTATTTACTCAGTTTTTTTTGAGTGAGTATGCTTAATAAACTAGCGCGCTTTACCATCAACTATTGCATCTCTGCTTACCATCAGGCGGGATTGCGGTCAAGCACTAGTTTAGAATTATTGAAAAAAAAACCTTCATCGGTTCAACCAGTTGAGGACCTCTCTAGATACGTCGGCACATCGTGACGGGGTCCACGAAGACCGATGCCTCCTGGGTCAGGGTTGCAGGTTGGTTAACAAAGAAATCGTGGCCCTGGCCCACAGGCAAGTGAAGAAAGACGGGTGGGTTTTAGTCAGTGAAAGTCTGACACGCCCTTCCACTCTGCCCAGAGCGGGAGAGGTCGAGATGATTTCCCATACAGAACAAAAAAAAGGTAAAAACGGTACTCTATTACTAGAACAACAGTGAGAGTCTCTGGTCTCTGCCACCACGCTGTATTTCTTAAACCATGACAACAAGACAGTTGAAATTTTCACAAATGATATATTTCCGCTATTACAATAACACTAAAAAGAGCAATAAAATAAATACGTGAGGGAGGCTCCTATACAACGTTCTTTTTTATTTTTTTGTTTATGCGAATAAATAAATAAATAACAATTTATTAATACACTTTAAAAATACACATAAGTACACAGTATCAAAAATGTCTGTACAGAGAGTCACTTTAAAAGGCGAACTGATGCCTCCTAAACTAGGACAAAAGCCTGTGTTTCGGAATAAGGAACTTAATCGATTCCAATCAGTTTTACACCATGTTATATTTTTCCCAAATAGGCACATTTAGAGTGAGACCGCAGAGTGGTTACCGAGCGGTTACGTTACGATAGATCACAGCTGACGCCCGAGGTTAACGCCCGCGCTCACCCGCCCGTACGGACCTTTGACCATATTTTTGTTGGGACAACCAAGTAGAATAGCAAGCTCATCGCTTGGTGGGTTTTCATGATATCTTTTTGAAATTTTGTACATAGATTCTTTACTTAAAAATACTGGACACGTGTTTCGGGTTTCGCATAAAAAAAAAATGTTGTATAACAGACGAGATTTTTAGACATCATCATCATCAACCTTTTTATCGTCCCACTGCTGGGCACAGGTCTCCTCTCATACAGAGAAGGATTGAGCGTAATCACCACGCTTGCTCAATGCGGGTTGGCAAAGTCCAGGTTTTATACATAATGGTACGGAACCTTCGTGCGCGATTCTGACTCGCACTTGACCGGTTTTTACTTCTCCTTTCGTAGGTCTGCTGAACGAAATTTCTGAAGAAATAAGGAGTACCTTTGTACTGAAATTACAAATATGTCATTTTCGTCAAGCTATGCAATTCCAGTTTTACCTGACCTCGCACCGTATAGGTTTTACGTACAATCAGACTTGCAAATTTACAAATTTTATTCTAATGGTGGACTGTGAAAGTCCACCCTGACGCTCGAAAACGGTCTGTATGTGGATAACCATTTGTAACCGATAAGCACTTTGTTATTTACTAAAATAATTACACTAGCAGCTTGTAAGGTACTTGTTTTAATAAGTACTAACTATAAGCTTTTGATTTTTTTTTTTCTAGGCCTAAATAACTTTTCAAACTAATTGCATGTCCGAGTGAGTTTACAAGACAATAATCGTAAATATAAATTAAATCCTTACTAGACATGCAATAAAATTTTCCCTTGGGTAATCATAAGGCATCACATGCCAACAGATGATTACCTCATTTCCGTTCAAATGATAGTAGTAACACACTGCACCACTTTAATATCAGCGTATCGACCTATTTCCATCCAGTCGTTCACTTATATGAGTATAAACAGTACAATTATGGAAAAGAACTTGTCATTTTTAATATTACAATAAAGAATGAAATACTTTTGTCTCAGAACTCAGACATGTGTCTATAATTGAAGACACCATTACATCAAAATCGACATAATTACTGAGCATGCAGCGACAAAATACTTATCTTATTGTAAGCCCTTTTTTAATAAATTACAGGTTGTAATCCACAGAAATACAGGCCACTTATAATTCTAAATATCATTTAAAAATGGAAACATAAGAACTTTAAAATAAGAATGTAATAAGCTGATATGTATTATGACAGATGTTAACTAGTGAACCAACCACTACAAATAGGCCGTTTATAAGTATGAATAGAGAGTAGTGTCGTTTACTAAATAAAAACGCCTGATTTATGTAGTAAATAGTGCATTCAGTAAATAATTCATAAATGACATTGAAATATCGCAACATAGTGGCCACATCATCCACGGTTCACGCGACCGTCTTTTTCAACTGTCATTGGCGATATCCGCCATTATCTTGAAATAAAATTTTCGTAGAATTTCTATAATTTGTTACACGTGTTATTGGCAAAATTGTGGTATCTATTCCACAGAGGCCATTGATCCACAGTTGAGGTTGAATCTCACCTTGAAAAAAAAAAGAAGAAGTATAAATAGAGAGCAACAATGTCCTAGAGGCGTCGAACGCGACTTTGAAGTTGTAGGTCGTAGGTGCGAACACCACCCGACGCTTTATTTTGTGTAAATTATTTCATCACCACTAGATACTCTCAAAAACGGTGAAGGAAAACGTCGTAAGGAAACCGGCATGTCCTAGAGGAGAAACCTTCGAAGACATTTGTCATCTACCAACCCGCACTGTTCTCAGTAGATTACGGCCCCCTCCATCTCACCGAGAGGAGGCCTGTGTCCCAACAGTAGAAACATTATAGGCTGAGTATGTAAGTATGGACATTATACATCATGTATCTATACTAATACATAAAGCTGAAGAGTTTGTTTGCTTGTTTATTTGAACGTGCTAATCTCAGGAACTACGGGTCCGATTTGAAAACTTCTTTTTGCATTGTATAGCCCATTAATCCAGGAAGGCTTTAGACTATATATCATCACGCTACGACCAACAGGAGCGGAGCATAACTAACTCCACTCGAACGAAGTCGCTGGCGGCTGGTAGTGTTGCATATAGTTTACTTCACTGTTTATTTAGAAATCTACCACGAAGTGCAAAGTTCAACGTCTTACATCGCTGAACGACTGTCTCCACATGTCACTGGCAGAATAGTGACATCGACACAGTTGTCAAATAAAAAAGAATTGAACACTAAAATCCATTGCAATTTTAACGATTTTTGACATAATAAGCTCTGTTGCAACTGGACACACAAGACCATTGCATGTCCGTAAATCCGATAAATAGCTTACATTTTCCGTGTTGGCCATTATAATGGTTGGTGATGGATGCAAATGGATTTGCTAGATGTATTTAGTGATTTCTGTATACAATATGTAAAGAAAACCCTTTCCGATCTGTGAAGGTATTGTTAGGTATCGATAGCTAATTCTACAAAACCGGGCTAAACTTAAAAAACATAACCCTAAAAAAATAAATATTATTTCGCAAAAAGAGGTAACTTAATACATGTGCGGTAGGCAATACATGCGCGGGCGACGGGGAGCAAGGCACGAGGCACGTGGTCGCATCAAAACCGTCAAAATGGTGTTGACACTTTTTTTTAAATTACCAAATTTCGGGGAAGTTGGAATTAATTGACGGGAAAAAAAGAGTATTTCAAAATTTATTAGTATTGTTACTATGATGATTATGTAAAATTTCATATTTTATTTGGTCATGTGTTTATCTAACCTTTATTATCCTAATGGGTCGGGCAGGGTTTTCTTTACATATTGTAGTATGTCAGGCATATTGTATAAATATTCAACTAACAACAACTATATTGATAAACCTATTGCGATCCTAAAATAAGAAGAATTAATAATACAATAATAATAATAATCAAGACAGAACTGAAGATATTTCTACCTAAATAAGAAAAGCCAGAATGTTGGAGAAACAAAATCTGTACCTCGATTTTCGCCCAGAAATTTGTGATTTCGTTGCTATTGTGAAACAAACTTATGTTTTAATGTTGCCATGGTTACGAATATTAAGGATTTAATAATGACTGAGATATTTATAACCTGGGGTGTGTTGGTACCATAGATTGGTACCGAAACCAATCTTCGTAATTTTATGAATGTTCACAATCTGATCTCATCTTAGACGAAGGAGACTAGTCTCCACGACACGGGAATCCTAGTCTGGAGGCTAGTGCTATTTAAATATTGTAACGTTTTTCTGAACGATAAAGTTTTTTTTTTTTATCTGTCACGACATTGATATAATATTAAACAGATATGATATGCTCTAACAAATTAACCAAAATAAATGTGCCGATCGGAGCAACAGCACACACATGCAAATATTCTGCGTACATTTCACACGTTGGTACAGTGTGAATGAGATGGGGCGCAATCTAAAGCATAGAGAAGAAAAAGATGGCTAGTGTTTGTCGTTTGCGCTTTTAGTGTTAGTCGTTTGTTTTTACGAGTGTATCGAGAGTGACTAAAGCGAGATACTGGACTTACCTTCTTTTTTGCACTTCATTTTCAGTGCGCTAGTGACTGATCTACCTTAGTTTAATATTCTATCAATGTGTCACGAACACTTCTAATGTCTCTAAATTTGGGCAAGTTTTAGACATTTGTTTATCGTCTAGATTTCAAACATACCCAATACCAGATTTTGAAAACATTCTAATTCTAATATTTGATACATTCCCAAACCAATCAACCATTGAGAAGTCCAATTTGGCGTTCCAAATTACAATAATTGAACTTCTGATTAATGCCAATAGCGTATCTTGTGTTAAGTACTACTAAATTAGCAATACGCATATTATTTGAAACCGTTAATTTTGATCATAATCAAAAGGATTTTTAACGAAATTTCTGATAGAAATTTACAATTTAATTGCTTCATATGTATGAAAAATATATACACATAGCTTAACAGTATGTAAATAACGTAACCAATATCAAAATTAATTGCATTGCAAATGGAATATGCAATTATCCTCTACATTAATATAATCAGCCTATTATGTTTCCATTCCTGTGAAACAGGCCTCTGCTCGGTAAAAAAAAGTGGGCCGTAATCTACCACGCGGTCCCAGTGCGGGTTAGTAGATATCACATGTCTTCGAAGTTTTGGCTCTAGGATATGCCGGTTTCTTTACAATATTTTTTCTTCGTCGTTTTCAGAGCAGTGGTGATGAAATAATTTACACAAAGTAACCGCTGATATCTCACTACGCTCCCGCATTTGTTGAAATAGTTTTTATGTCATGAAAAACATGACTCATGCGGCGTTACCTCGCTCTGAGGCGTTCCATTTAAGGCTTGAAGTGCAAGCAAGAGCGCGGAACGAACGACAAAGTGGCACAATCGGCCTCCGCGTTCGGCAGCGTACGACATCAGTCTCTCTGTTAGGCCGCTGCCTCGAATCTTGCGGGCAGCGGGGCGGCGGCGGTGGCGGTGGCGGCGAGTGAGCGGCAGGATCTTATGCGTAAAATCAAACGGACCGGTTCTCGAAAACAGCGGGGCGGTGGCGGGCAGCGAGCGGTGTACTTCTCGCGCTCGAATCTTGCGGACAGCGAGCGGTGATCGAGTGTTAGGCATAAATTTGAATCAAAAAGATGTTGCCGCCATTATTCAGACATTTCTTTCGCGAATATAAACAAATATCTCGTCGACACAATCGTGAACACAACACTACTCGGCTATAGTGACGCGCGATCTGCCCGATAGTTTCGAGAACGGGTCTTCGATGCCCGCTCGGCTCCCGCGCCGCCGCCGCCGCCGCCCCGCTGCCCGCAAGATTCGAGGTAGCGGCCTTACTTGAGTGAGCGACGCGTCCGCGTGGACAGCTACTATACATTAATACATTTACATTCTTTTGAAAAATGCAACCATTTCATCACTATTTTCAAATGACGTTGTCACGTTCAACTTTCGTCAGTGAACCGACTTTACAGGTATAAAATTTCTTTTTTATTTCGTATCTAAAAAGTACATCTTTCTGTTAAAGCCTTATTTAAGTCCTCGGTTGTATTAACAAAGACTTCAATAGTTTGTTACATTCCTCTTCGCCTCCTTATTCCTTTGGCCTGATGCCAGTATTAGTGGAGTCCTCGCTTTGATCGGTCTTGGAGGACATTGATAAGATGGTAGTACTCTCTACATTACTATTATATATATAATATAGACTATTTAAATGACGATGACGTTTGAATTGTGCAATTTAATGTATTTAATTTAAGTAACTAACGGACCAAATTACTCAATTTTAGTTTTTATCATATTTGACATACCTAATGATTTAATTTTTTCTTTGACATAACCTTATGACTAAATTGTTTTCTTTGACAGAGTTGTAATGACGTATTAATTTTATTTCTTTTTCCTGGATTCATTGATTATTATAATTCTTTTTCTCTTTGCTGTTTGTTGTTATGCTTTTAATGTTTTTGTATCAATTAAGTTTAGTAAATTTTAATACTTATGTAAGATAATTCTAACCATGAACTATTTATTATTTGATTTATTATTCTCATTGTTGTTTGCATGCCTAATATCAGGTAGATGGTACAAGGCTCGCTCTATTATTGTAACATCCTATTTAATGTACCTATAATCTTAGCAAATAAATTTTTACTTACTTTACTTAGTATTAATGCGAAGACACTGACTCCTAAAATACAGGAGCTTTCTAGTTTAGGAGTCAGGGCTATTTCTTTTTTTTTTTTTACCGTTCTTTACTCCTCTTACACTAGATTTTTTTTTTAATAATTATAAACTAGTGCTTGATCGCAATCCCGCATGATGGTAAGCAGTGATGCAATTGTTGATGGTTAAGCGCGCTAGTTTATTAAGAGCCTATTCACTCTAGCCTTGAAGACACCTAAATTATAGTCAGAGAGAAACACCGCCGCTGGAAAATTCTCCCTCGATGTAGGCGGTATAAAAGACGAAGTGAAACACTTCGTCGGGATTGTAGTAGTGCCAACAACGTAAGGATGGATACTTGCCGTACGACGGGTCGTCCGATGATGGGACGGAAAAATTCCCTCGCACTCTCTCCAAAATGCATCCTATAGAACGCCGACAGGCTGGCTACTCTTGTACTACTGCCTATGTAGTACACTAATTACTAAGCTAAATAACTAAATATCTACCTACTTCATTTGTCTGTAATCGATAAAAGAATAATTTATTAGGTAATTATAACCAACTTTGGATCTTAAAATTAAAACTGAAATTTAAAATGATCAAAAAATTACATCTATACTAATATTATAAATGCGAAAGTAACTTTGTCTGTCTGTCGGTCTGTCTGTCTGTCTGTCTGTCTGTCTGTCTGTCTGTCTGTCGGTCTGTCTGTCCGTCTGTCTGTCTGTTACGCTTTCCCGCTTAAACCTCTCAACCGATTTTGATGAAATTTGGCACAGACAATCTTTAGACCCTGAGAAAGAACATTAGCTACCTTTTATCCCGAAAAAAAATTATGTTCCCGAGGGAAATCTAAAAAGCGCGATATAATCGACCTCCACGCGGGCGAAACCGTGGGCGGAAAGCTAGTTCCATATAAAAGTTACTCATTTAAGTAATTGAAAATTATACATTATTATGCGATAGAAAAATTTTATTTGCATCAAATAAAGTGTAAGTTACAGTACTGAAAAAAGAATAAAATCCTATAAAAAATATTCTTGATAATATTTGCTCCAGAGTATATTTCAATCATGGTAGACAATTTCAGCCGAAACCAACCTTTTACGCGAGCGATACCAGTGTGCGTAGACTCAAGTGCACTTACTTTTCCCTAACTTGCACAGTTCAATGGGACGCCCACCCAATACGACCGGAGACAGATCTGCACCCTAATTGGGACCCTAACACACTCTTACTACCAATTTGAAACATTTTAAAGTATATTTCTAATCCATTACTCCACATGTTCAAACAATGTGTCTATTCATCAACGTAAATTACGCAATTATTTATTTATTTTATTTTTTATTTAACAATGTACATCTATCATCACAGGTGAACCCAATACAATAGGGTAAGACTTAAAATATTCTGCAACCACAAATTAAAAACATCTACAAATAATTATACATATTACGCACAAATGTCTTCTAAGCTGCAATAAGCAGGTTTGAGGTTGGTACGCGCGAACGGCACACACAGCAGCGGGGGCCGCCGCACTATGGGAAAATCGCGTATGTTTCGTCTCAAAACTCCGTATCTCAGTTATTTCAAAACTAAATGATCTGTAATTTTGCATACATATACGTGAATGTATAAGGTTTAAAAGAAAAAATAATAATTTTGAAAATTATGTTTATTAATTTATTTAAAAAATAAAAAAAAAAAAATACATGCATTTATAAGAAAATATACTTTTTTTAAATTTACTTACATAAAATAGAATTAAATATCATTGTATAAACAGTGTCTAACGAGAAAAAAATAATGTACAAAATTCAACAATCTCCTACAGATTTTCGTTGACAGCAGGAAGGGACTTGGCTTCATCGAAAAGTTCTTTCGATATTGTTTCTGAGGTATTTCTCAAACTTGATATATATGGATCAGAAGTGTACAATAAGGTATGGAACACGTTTGTATTGGTAGCCGCTCTTGAACATTTTCTAGAATGATGAAGTCGAAACGTTCTGGTCGCGCCTCGGAAAGCACGTTAAGCCGTTGGTCCCGGTTGCCATACGAACATATAGTGGCAGTCGTTACGGGTTGTTGGAGCCCTCAAAAGTCCAACAATTGGTCTAACTGCAATACTTCGATGTCGCCTTCGGGTTGTGGAGGTCAGACGGCAGTCGCTTCACGGAAAATGTCGAAGTTTAGCCATATCAGCAGTTGGACTGGTAAAGCGGACCCCAGACTCCAAAGTTGAAAAGGCTTCGGATGCGACTGGGATTAACGCTGTGATGATGATGATGATGAAGTCTAAACTTTTTGTAATCCTTGTTGCGGGATTCTTGAGCGTCTTCGGACAATTGTCCGATAGGTAATATAGCATAGTACTCAATGATTTTTTCTCCGTGAATAAGTATTTTATGTACGGAGGAAGGCATATAATACCAATTATAATTATTTACGTACAGTTGGGCGGTACTATATGCGTATTCACCGAACTTTTTTGAATCAATAGCCATTCCAGATGACATAGTTTGTAGTATAATGTACATTCGTTTTATAAGTTCTACGTCTACACCTGTAATGTCTGCAGAGCAAGAGTAATTCTGAAAAAATCTCCGAGCTGTGTTGCCGTCATTACTATTTCCAGTGCCTTGTCGAGGTTTATCGATATGCAGTCCCATTTCCTCCCTAAACCGCTTTTGTACCAGTTTTTTCTTTTCGTCTTTGTTTTTTTTATTTTCTGGTGTAGTGGCTGACCACTTTTGGAAAGACAAGTTATAGGAAATGTGTAAAATCATCTCCATACTTCTAATCCAAGCGTGTAGTGTTGACAGTCCATATTGAAATGAACTTTCATTCACATCTCGTGTCCTAACTGCCTCTAAGTTATTCATTTGCCGAGGAGTAGCACCACAAATTGTACAAGAAGCGCTCGAAGGAGTTTCAGTTAAAACTTGTGCTACTTTACCATCAATCATGGTTAAAAATAGGTTATGAGTAATTTCAATTACTTCACCATTCTTATTTATCATGGAAGGAGACAGGTTTTCAATTTGATTTTTGATATCAGCCACAACAGAAGCGGGTTTTTCAGGAGTTTCTTTGGCAAATTCTATCAATATAGGTCTGCAATATCTTACGGATGAGCAAGTTTCATTTTTCCAAATAACAATATTAGTTGTCTCATCTATGAGTTTAATGGGTACAAGTGAAGCAATAAAAAGGTTCGCATCTGATGTGAAATCGCTTTCTTCGGGCAAAACTTGCTTGTATTCACTTTGCCCTGATGACCCGTCACAACCCCATTTGCAGAATAGTTTCAACTGTCTTAAACCGTTTTTGTAAACTGAACCAATTAGTAATATACGTGCCACAGTATGATCCAATAAGTCTTGCAGATTGACTTTTGCACTTATGTTAGTAATGGTTATGCTCGAATCTGGTGGGTAACACATCTTCTTCGCTTCGGCTAAAGTTGGATAAGAAGGAAACACTGAGCAGTTTTTGTCCGCCAAACAAATACGAAGTTTCCCATACTGTTCTTTGTTAAGGTCTAAGTCAATAAATATCCGCAGTGCTTCTTCCTTTGTAAAAGGTATAACATCTTCAGGGTTCTCAGTATTAAATTTAAGAAACTTTTTCTTATCATTTTTTGATGCAGTTCGTATAATATTAACAATTGTGGCCTCCTCCGTCTCACCCATAGACCGCAACTCCTGAGTATATGCATTGAGCACACAGTCCAGTCCGTACTCTTGTATTAATTGCATGTTTTTTCGTTTCTTTGTTTTTTCTGAAGATGCTTCGTATGGTTTCGATGGTCTGCCACCTGCACTGCTTCCAGACGTATTAGGGTCATTAACTGTGACTCGACACCCCAGTGGAACACGAAATTCACCATTTAACCAGTCGACGTTATTACTTTCAAAGCGTTCTCTTTTCCGGGATGCATTTCTCCAGCGTTCGTTACATTTAGATACCAAGTTTCTTTGAATGTAGGAGACCACAGTATTCATATCCTCTGGTGACAAATTGAAATTTTCTTGCAAGTAGTTTTCTATATTATTCCCATTTATCAACAAATTGCACAACTCTCGTTTACTACAAACAAATTCACCCATTATTTTCAAATCAGATAACTTCTGTGAATTTTGAAAATAGGTATTAACTGCTTTTTTAAGGCAACTGAATTTCTGATGAACAACTGTGGATGTTTCAGGGTTCGCCTTTCTTTTATAGGCCAATGAATTAGTGCTATGTGCAAAAAGATAAGAAACTAATATTTGCACTCTTCCCATAACCAACCTGTTTTTAATTTGACCCTAATTGATATAGTGACCATATTTTATCAAATATGGTGGTCAAAACTATATCAAAACCACAAATAACTATAAATAATAATGACCATTTTATCAATTTGACCTTAATAGATAACAGATGATTATGTGAGCAGTAAAAAGATATTGGAAAAAAATTATCTCGCGATATGTTTTGGTACCGTGTCAGAAAAGGCGCAAGTATGCACAACTTTTTTTTTTCTCCTTGTGTAAACTAATGTATAAAGATCGTAATACCACAAATATCTCGACAGCGGCAAACAGCGGTAAACGGGTAAGTCTCGTTAAAAAAAAAAGTAACCTGAAAATTATACCATCTTAAACTACATTGGTTAATTTTAATTTATTTATTTATTATATATAATATTATTTAAGAAACGTTATGAGGAAATTATAAGCATTTCAAAAATGTATAATACTTATACATTTATAAGAAAAACTTTCGAGTAATGTCTCGTTGAATTGTAGTAATGTATTGTGCCAAAATCACATCATTGAACATGAGTTAGCTTTGATGCCTTTTTATATACATTACTAGCTTTCCGCCCGCGGCTTCACCCGCGTGGAGTTCGGTTATATCGCGCTTTTTAGATTTCCCTCGGGAACATCAATTTTTTCCGGGATAAAAGGTGGCCTATATTCTTTCTCAGGGTCTAAAGATTGTCTGTGCCAAATTTCATCAAAATCGGTTGAGAGGTTTAAGCGGGAAAGCGTAACAGACAGACAGACAGACAGACAGACCGACAGACAGACAGACAGAGTTACTTTTGCATTTATAATATTAGTATGGATGGTTAGCAAAAAATAATTAAAAAAATATAGAAAAGAAAGTTTATTTATAAGACTAAATTAATTAATTAGTTCTACTCCATAACAACGACTTTCACGTGAAACGGTTTTGAGACGGCCTTGTATGGGGCTTTCCCATAGTGCGCCGCCTGCTCCCCACGTACCCATCAGGCACAAACAAGCCAACCCACTGCAGAACGCCTGGGTTGTGTATTTCACCACGCATAACCTTTAATAGATAAGTAGCGAGAGCTTAGAACTTCCCTCCTCACTTCTAATTTATAGTAGCCTACCATACCAAGTAAAAACAAAGTAGGATACAACAGTGGATATCCCGGGTACATACCATACTGATTAATATTGTTAAACTATCAAAATTAAAGCCAACGTTACTGATAGTGTAGGTATTACACTCCATAATCAACGTTTTAACAGTATAGTGCCAGGTTACCGCCAACTTCAAAACACAAACAAACCTAAAACTAAAGGAATAATAGACCATTGACGACGTCTTCAAATAAAAGCGTCTAGTCGACAAATTCATGAAACTGATGTATCGCCTCATTTTATCGAGTAAACGGAACCAAAAACTGCAATACACAAACAAGCACTTGGCAAGTTGCCTAACAACATACGTTACAGCCTAAGAGCAAGATTCTTATCTCACAAGATTAAATCGGCGTGAAAACATCAATAATGAAACTGTCTTGCTATAAATTATATCAAGATTGGACAAGAATCTGCTGGTTTTGTTGGCAAAATAATTGCTTCTAGGTCGTAGTGGTAGCAAAGATATCTGCCGGTCAGCACCCTAATCGAGTAACATATTATTACTATCAATTGGGATCATTTTGAAACATATGTCCAATCCATTGCTGATGAAGTTCGAAAAATATCTCTTTGCAACAACGTAAATAACGTAATGAACGTTGTTGAACTGTCAAAATGAAACTCATTGCTACTGACAGTGTGTTACGTAATTACCCTGCGGTTGTGTGAAAATCTCAAAGTGAAATGGGTTACGTGAAGTGAGCTATGACTAGTGTCAATCCTTAGTATTAGTTGAACCTAAGTGAAGAAGAATCACGCTGCTGTAGCAGAAGAAAGAAGCTCTGTGGCTACCATGACTTCTTTTAATCAGTTCATTACGAGACTCGATCGTCGATATCGAGCGCGTTTGGCTCTCTCATTGGTTGAGAGTTCTTACAACCTTGAAGCGGGCCAACCGATGAGTCAAACGCGCTCAATATCGATGATCGAGTCTTCGTAATGACAACTCATAGTACACTGGTTCTAATGTCATGGATTTTCCTATTTCAAAAGTTCTCGGTGGTAGGCCATAACAACGGCTGCCGGTGGAAGTTACCACACACCAGACAAAGTCTTGTCGCCAAGCGATTCGTCCTGTTCTGGCATGATGTCTGGTGTAGCCGTACGGAGGACGGGTCTACGAACGATGAGTGAAATGTTGTTGTTACGGGAGTTTGGTCTCCAGGCCAATTTCCCTCTGGCGCAGCATCGTTAATCGTATTGTTGGGTTTAGCATTGCATCACCTCGCTCAACTTCCGTCTTCCTTCCTATTCACTTAGTTTTTTTGAATGAATAGGTTCTTAATAAACTAGCGCGCTTTACCATCAACGATTGCATCACTGCTTACCATCAGGTCAAGCACTAGTTTATAATTATAAAAAAATATAATGATATGATACTATTATTTATATACAATATGTAAAGAAAACCCTGTCCGATCCGTGAAGGTGTTGTTAGGTATCGATAACTGATTCTACTAAAGCCTACAAAACTGGGCCAAGCTTAAAAAAAACTAAAAAAATAAATATTATTTCGTAAAAAGAGGCAACTTAAAACATGTGCTGTAGATCATACAGGCGCGGGTGAAGAGGGGCAGGGCACGCGGGCGAAGAGGGGAAGGGCACGCGGCACGCGGTCGCATCGCGATTCGCTCAGAATTATACCGTCAAAAACAATGTTGTCACTTTTTAAAAATTACCAAATTTTGGGGAAGTTGGAATTCATTCGCGGGGAAAAAAGATTATTTCAAAATTCAATAGAATTGTTACTATGATGATTATGTAAAATTTCATATTTTATTTGGTCATTTATGTTTACCTAACCTTTACTATCCTTACGGGTCGGACAGGGTTTTCTTAACATATTGTATAACGCTTGGAGTAAACGGGAAGCCCGTTGACTCCAAATAGAACAACTACCCAAGGCCTCCATTTTCACTTAAACTTGAATAACTATCGAAGACATTTGATGGCTCTGTAATAATCACTAAATGATACATGATATTGTTATGATATATTTTTTACTTTATCAGTTCGGCGTTTTCTATCTGACCACTCTAGGAAAGACCGCAACAAACTCAAAAGTCAGATCATATAAAGACTATGTAGAATCAATATCTGAGATGGTCTTTAAAGGAAAGAACCACACAGGTTGAGATGAACCGTTCAGACAGTTCACGCATTTGTCAGAAATCCTGCAGCTTAACTCTCACCGAAAGAGCTCTCCTATCTGTTGCAGCTTTGTGATTTATGAAGGCCACAGCCTAGATATGACACGCTCAGCTCCCTTCGCCATTTATTTTAGCTCAGATAATTTTGCTATAAAACGTTAATGCGTAGTTACACCTATTAGTGTTGGGTGATAGGAGATTATAGCTGTCCAATAAAAAACACGGATTAACCTTTAACCTTGGAGAAAATTATGGTTTGATAAGTGTAAGCTCATTTTCTTTTTTTTTTTTTTGCAGTTCGCCAAACAATGTGAGCCACCTTCTCCACCAATGGTCCCTCGTTTGATGCGACCATGGCAGTGCAGGCTCGGCCGACAGCGCGCCACTTCCACAACCAGCCCGAGCTGCAGAGAAGCAGGGCTGGGCTTATGCTGCGGTGGATACTACTCGTCTGGGTCGCCAGCTGCGGACCACTGGGGAATACTGTGAAACAAGATGGTGAGTTATTCAATTTCGAATTGTAAATATATACAAAAATTTAAAACAATTGAAATTATATTAAAAACAGGCAAAAAATTAATAGTAAAAAAATTGTACGCAGATTTTAAATTTGCTATATTCTTATGTATTTTATTGTGTGTCCATACATAAATAATAAAATAAATAAACAAATAATATAAAAAAAAATACTATGCCAGGCCAAAAATCCTGATTTACCATAATATTAAATTAGACTGATAGCGCATATCAATCAAGCTATACCTACGTACTTACATTATACGTTTATAATTATCTTTTTTTTTATAATTAATGTGCACGCTATAGGTCAATGATTACCTACTCACCAGTAGGTGATCCCTGACCTAGGCATGCACGTCTTACTGCATCGTGATGCTGACGTGGGTAAATTCAACATGAATGATGTAATCAAATAGTATAATCTATACTAATATATCAAGCTGAAGAGTTTGTTTTTTGTTGGAACGCGCTAATCTCAGGAACTACTGGTCCGATTTGAAAAAATATTATTTTGTTGGATAGCTCATTAATCCAGAAAGGCTTTAGGATAACATCACGCTGTGTAACCAATGGGAGCGGACTACATAAATTTAAAAAAAATATCGAAACCTACGCGGTTGAAATCGCGCGGCACAGTTAGTGTTGTTATAATAAGAGTATCCGTGAAGTTTCTTGCCTATTCTTCTCCATAGTAAAGACGACAGCACATTAAGTTACTGCAATCTGTCAGATTTCTTTATTAGATTTTCAACATTATCTCTAGATCAGTAAGGCTCAAGATTGATTGGAATTGACAGTTCCTGGCTTGACCTGCTGTCGTCCGTACATATATCAACATATTTTATGAGTACATATATGAGTTTCATTATAAATCAGTTATGTAATTTAGATACTTCTCCACTTAACCTTAAATATTATCCCAATATGTAACTGGGTTAGTACCTAAATTTACCTATATGAAACCACTACTTATAATTGTATCTATTATTATTGTAAGTTAGTTGCTTACATAAGTTATTTTCATGTTATATATATGTATATGTACAGCAGCAACAGTTAAAATACGCAGTAAACCTTTTTATTGAAAAAGCTTTTTTTATATTTTTACGGACGTTGAATTAAAAACAATATGCAAACATACCAATCGGCTTAAAAATAATGTTCGTAATAAAACATCCATCCAATATAGTCCGTCCATTGCCGTTTGCTCTCTGACAATCCGCAAAACAAACAATTGACACACTTTGCCGGCGTTCCAAAATAGTGTGGCACACGAAAATGCATTTTAAACTGAAAATCTCGTTCACAAAGTCACAACCCATATTTGCAGTTGCTACAATCAAAAAGATTTTATGTGACGAAGATGACAACCGCTACTGCAAAATAGGAATGGTACTGATACAGATGTAGACAGTAACATTTTAAGATATACCAACATATCAACAACATATTTTAATGTGTCATGAAAACACAATAAGCGTACTTTCTTTGTTTCTAATAACACAACAGAAAACGAGTATAACTCGCGCAAGTTAACTGTGCACCTCGCCCTGTGACGTCATTCGGACGGTACCGTTTGCAAAAAAAGAGAATTATGTTAAAAAAACATAATTTTCATTTTTTTTATGTTAATAAAAGGTCGTCTTGATGACAAAGCGTCATAATACTAAGTCATTTTACTCATGACATTTTGCAATTAAATTAATACAAATGGACTAAAATATAATGTTGGTGCAACCAACAGGCTTCACTAACGCGTCGAAAATGTAAAAAAAAAAAACAAAAACAAACTTAATAAAAAAAAAAACTTAACAAAGCAAAAACTCCACAGAAACACTGCATCACTGCTTACCATCAGGCAGGATTGCGGTCAAGCGCTAGTTTATAATATATATATAAAAATATATAAAACAGTAATAACAACAGGGGATTTAAACTGTTTAGACAATTGTAACAAAGATACTTAGTTGCTTACGCTACTCATCGCTTACGGCGAATGCGTCAGGTACCCCAAACTGTCAAATATTCCCATACAATTTTGAAACTTAGTGCTTTAGCGACAAAGTTGAAAATCTAATAAAGAAATTTGCCAGATTGTAGCTGTCGTCTGTACCATATAATTGCTATATTGTTAACTTGCAGCATAAATAGAACACAGCACAAAACTATTAACATCTGCCTAGCCTTTTCCTGACTATGTTGGGGTTAGATTCCAGTCCAACCCGAAGCAGCTCATTAGATATTTTAGGTGGAGCAACTAACTATCTGACGGCCACAAACCAGTTACTGGGTAATACAATACAAGGGGTATTGTTTGTGGGTTAGGACTGATTGCCAGACCTTCGGGCTTCTGATTACCCGTAGCGATTACTATACTATTATTATTATTACTATTACTTATTACTATTATTTTGATATTGCGCCAGCCTCCGTGGCGCAGTGGTAGCGAACGCGGCCGCTTCGCAAGGAGCAATCCCCGCGCAGTGCAAATATTTGTATGCATGAATATACAATATGTAAAGAAAACCCTGTCCGATCCGTGAAGGTATTGTTAGGTATCGATAACTGATTCTACTAATGCCTACAAAGCCGGGCAAAACTTTTAAAAAAATCCCCCTTTTTTTTTTGTTGGGTTGGGAAATCATTAAATGACTTCTCCCGCTCTAGGCGGAGCGGAAGGGCGTGTAACACTTTTACCGACTAAAACCCACCCGTGTTTCTTCACTTGCCTGTGGGACGGCCAGGGCCACGGTTTCTTGTTTAACCAACCCGCAACCCTGCCCCAGGAGGCATCGGTCTTCGTGGACCCCGTCACAATGTGCTGACATCCCTTTGACGATCCACACAATGGTGACACCCTGGCGTTTCCTCCCGCCTTATACGGAACAGGAACCTCCCGAAACAACCGTGTCCGTTGAGGACCTGCGTCAGGCGGAAGGTGAGGGCGTCGTGGCGTCTCTCCAGCCACTCCTCAAAGAGGGGACTTACCGCCGCTATTGTGGCGTGCCCAGAACTGGGTTACGACAATCGCACTCTCCGTGTTGCCATGAGATCCCGCCGGAGCTCTGTCCGCCGTACCGCGATTTCTCGCGGCAGCGGAGTTATGCCCCGGCGTTTTGCCTCCTCTCGCCACTCCCACTTAGGGCGAGGACTTTGGCCTCCAGATCCCATGGTGGCAATCCAGCAAGAAGGCTCGCTGCCTCAGCGGAGACCGTACGGTATCCCCGGATCAGCCGAACGGCCATGACCCTCTGGGACGCGGTCAGGCATCGGGCTGGTCGCTTCCTTAGCGACCGTGGAGCACCCAGTCGTACCCGATGTTCCACAGATGCGGTCCCATTACCGATCCCTGTGAAACACCGCACGACATCTCTCGCCGATTCCACACTCCTTGGTGATCGGGGTAGATTACGGCCCTGTCCGTCAAATAGGCCTCGACCACTCGACAGAGATAGGTCGGCATCCGGTGATACCCGAATGCCTCCCTGATGCAACTCCAGGGAAGGGTTTGAAGGCGTTGGCGATGTCTAGAGACACCGCCAAGACAACCCCACCCCGGGCCACAGCATCCCCTGTCGTCAGGGCTCGCACGCGCATGATGGCATCCACCTTTGAGCGCCCCCTGCGGAAGCCAAACTGGCTCTCCGCCAAATCCGGGCCCGCTCGCCTAAGTTGCCCGACGAGGCGGTCTGCAATGACTCATTCGAAGAGCTTGCCCACCTCGTCGAACAGCACAATGGGCCAGTAAACGGACGGAGAGTCCGCAGGGCGCCCTGGCTTCTTTATGAGAAAAAAAAAGTCCCCTAAAAAATAAATATTATTTTGGAAAAGGAGGTAACTTAATACATGTGCGGCAGGTAATACATGCGCGGCGAAGGGGCAGCGCACGCGGCACGTGGTCCCATCGCTCATAATAATACTGTCACTGTGTGTGTTGTCACTTTTTAAAAAAATACCAAATTTTGGGGAAGTTACAATTAATTCGCGGTAAAAAAAAAAGATTATTTCAAAATTCATTAGTATTGTTACTATGATGATTATGTAAAATTTCATATTTTATATGGTCATGTGTTTACCTAACCTTTATTATCCTTATGTGTCGGGGTTTCATTTACAAATTGTATATGCACTGGTCTGGTCGTGCTTCGGAAAGCACGTTAAGCCGTTGGTCCCGGTTGCCATACGAACATCTGATGACAGTCGTTACGGGTTGTTGGAGCTTACAAAAGTTCAACAATTGGGCTTTGCCTTCGGGTTGTGGATCGGAAAATATCGAAGTTTAGCCAAAATTAGCAGTGTGAAGTGAAAAAGCTTCGGATGTGACTAGGATTAACGCTGAGATGATAATCAGGGATAATGCGCAAATACGTAGCTTCCTCATAGATTTCGATATTTGCATCCGAATCCGCATCCGCATAAATCAATGCAGATGCGAACGTCACACGAGTTACGACAAGAAAGAAATTAGGCGGGGCCGGTGGATGGACCGCACGTGACAATCACCAATGCGAGCGGAGATATCGATGACAAGATCTGATACGACGCATTTGTTGTGGTGCTCCATTTGTTTCTCGTATCGCATAAATGGATATTTTGAATGCTGTTGTGCTACATTGATCATAATTGGCCCGTAACGAAACCACTCCTGGCACACAGGCCTCCTCTCGGTAAGAGGGGGTGGGCCATAATCTACCACGCGCGCCCAGTGCGGGTTGGTAGATGTCACATGTCTTCGAAGTTTTGCCTCTAGAACATGCCAGTTTCTTCCCGATGTTTCGCATCACCGTTTTGAGAGCAGTGGTGATGAAATAATTTACCTATGACTTGTAAGTCGGCCGATACCACCGCTGCTAAGATACAGTGTTATTTATATATAACGGGGAAAACGTCAAGAAGGCGGAGCCGAAGTGACGGATAGTTCGGTAGTAGGTACATCAGTGAAGGTAGTCTTCTCATCCGCATGAGCATCCATCGTGGGCGGTATTTCGAGAAAACGTTGAACAATAACTATAGTGTGATGTTCGATTCTTATTATTTTAACTGTACAGACACTTAGCTAACTTTAATATTAAGGGATTACAATGATAATCTTAAATTAAAACAGATAAGAGCCACTGGGTTTGAGTATAACTAACATACTCGACCGAAACTTGAGCACAGAATGCCCGCGCTAACGGTCGATCACTAAGTCAAACGCAACTCCAGTCGGTGTTACCATTCGCTCCATGGTGTTACCCGCTCCTAATCAAAAATCATAATTTATCCGAATACCGATCGATTAACCGACTTCAAAAAATAGAGTAAAAAAGAATAGAAATTCGAGAAATAGAGTAATTTACGGACAATTGATACTGACACAAATCAGATCACAATATTCAAAATTAACCAGTCACGCATCGTTATACAATATGTAAAGAAAACCCTGTCCGACCCATAAGGATAATAAAGGTTAGGTAAACACATGACCAAATATAATATAAAATTTTACGTAATCATCATAGTAACAATACTAATGAATTTTAAAATAATCTTTTTTTCCCAGGAATTAATTTCAACTTTCCCGAAATTTAGTAATTTTTAAAAAAGTGACAACACCATTTTGACGGTACGCTTATGCGATTCGACCACGCGTCGCGTGCCCTGCCCCCCGTCACCCGCGGAAGGGTGTCATACCGCACATGTATTAAGTTACCTCTTTTTGCAAAATAATATATATTTTTTTTAGGAGGATTTTTTTTTAAACTGTCCGGCTTTGTCGGCATTAGTAGAATCAGTTATAGATTCCTAACAATACCTTCACGGATCGGACAGGGTTTTCTTAACATATTGTATATAAATAATTGTTTATGGAAAACTTTATATTAGTTAGACTTATACTTTATGTTACTGTAGCTTAGCTTATTAAAAGCGCTAAGTGAATTCCATTACTTTACACCGCTATTACTTTTTATTGTATGTAAAGTTAATAGTTTTATAACAAAATTCTTTATTTTTCCACTGTAGTTCCCATAGATTATCTAACTAGTTAACAATGTCGCGATCACGACTGCCACAAAGTAATACAAGGAATTATTTGGAACCAAATATACAGGTATGATAAAGCTGATCGTAAAACATGCAATAAAAGCTGCACTCGCAGGGACAGAATTCATATTCTTTATTTATATAATATCTTAAACATCCGCATTCGCATCCGCGGATGTGAAAAGTCTGGAGGCCATTGTGCTAAAAGTTAGTAATCGGCTAAATTCATAATTATCGATCAATTATTGATCAGTCGTCTCGTAATAGAATGAAATTGCCGTATTGCCATTAAAATCGATCATTATAAGATCACTGATCGACCATTCTGGAACTATTGTAATAGCAGACTAGGGCCCCTGGTAGCGACTGTCAAAGATTCAAGGATGACAGCCGGGACCTCTCGATATGTGCCCAGGCTTCGCACTCGCACTAAGTACACTACAGAAAAACTGTGAACGTTGTAAAAAAAAACATAGCGGCCCGCTGCTCCCGCTGCCCAGGCCGGTCGTACCGCCGCAAACACGATATATATTAAATCTACAATGTATTTGAGGTACTAAACTGGAGAAGGATGCAGTATTGGTAAAAATCGCTTAGAAAATTAGTCAGTATTGGTCGTTAAAAGTAAATGACAAAAGAATGTTATTATGGATAATGTTAATATCCATAAGAGATAGACATATACCATCGTGAACTTTTCTGTAGGCCTTTTCAATGAATGCAATATTTATTACATTATTTTGATAAATCTCGTAGGGTAGGGTTTACGACATTGATAAAATATTAAACTAAGGTAGATATGTCATTAGCGCACTGAAAATGAAGCGTACAAAAGGAAGGAAAGTCCTGCATCTCGCCTTAGTCATTCTCGATACACTCGTAAAAACAAACGACAAACACTAACAGCGCAAACGACAAACACTAGCCATCTTTTTCTTCTCTATGCTTTAGATTGTGCCCCATTTCACTCACACTGTACCAATGTATGCCGAATAAAAATATGCATGTGTGCTGCTGCTGTGTTCGGCACATTTTTTTTGGTCAGTCTGTTAGAATATATCGTATCTGTTTAATATTTTATCAATGGTTTACGACATCACATTAGAAACCTAAAAAAAATAGTATTTTGTCCACTATTTAATGGATGTTATTGTACACATAAACCTTCCTCTATAATCACTCTATCTATTAAAAAAATCGCATCTAAATGCGTAGCGCAGTTTTAAAGATTTAATCATACATAGGGACATAGGGAAAGAGAAAGCGACTTTGTTTTATACCATGTAGTGATTTGCAGTAATAATGTACATATCTATCCAAACAAACACTAAAACTCGTATGACGCCCCTTCCTTACCCAGTAAAACTATCACCATTCAAAAGTGGTGATAGGTGAAATGACCTGTCAATTGTGTCAACCCATAGCATTAGTTTAAATGACAGCTCACATAAATTTTCACCGTAAAATATTTATAGTTTCGCACTCCTGGTATTGTACCAATCCCTAACCACAGTTCATCCCGCAGATCCGAAAACAAGTAACGACATTACAGATACATCCACTTTCGGTACAGGGCGGCCATTAGTTGCGGTCTTGTCGGGCACACGTGTGACCGCGATTAGGCGGACGTGTGACCTACGCCTTACATCACAGGTACTGGCTTATCTGTTGAATAGTGGTGAATCTGTCCTGTTGGAATTCAATCGGAGAATCTGGGAGAAGTTTTATTTTGTAATCTGGTAGTGATTTTGTTGAAACCCTTGAATTTTATCAATATATTAGTAGTATATTTAAGTTAATAGAGATTGCAGTTTTATAATTAAAATAGAAGGAAATAAAAGTTGAAAAAGAAATTTTTTCTCTTCGGTCAATCCTGTTGAAATTGAATTGGAGAAGGTTGGAGACCTTTTATTTTGAATCTGTCAGTGATTTTATTGAAACCCTTGAGTTTTTTAAATATGTTAATAGCATATTTAAGTTAATAGATATTGGAGTAGAGATTAAATTAAAATTGTAAGAAATACAAGGACTTATGATATCCCACATTTCCAGGGTTATGAATGACACAATATAAAAGATTCATATGAATTATTTTTCAACTATAATTTTTTGGAATTCGTCAAAGTCAGGTTGATAATGTAAAATAAACTGACGTTTCATGAAATATGACAACAATGCCTTTTATATACTTTAGATATGAATTTGGTTTGATGATTGCTTTGCATGAAAATTCTTATGAAAACTCGTACATATCAATGAAACTTAGACACCTACTCCCATACGTTTTATATTCGAAACTATGCCTTTTGACGATATACTCTATCATTTATTTATATTGTTGTATTGTGTTGTGTATTGTATTTGTATTGTACACCAAAAATATACATTACTTAAAAAATACATTGAACACTACAAAACAATGCGCGCCCTTATCGCCAATGCAATATCTGCCACGCAACCTTAGAATGGACAGATATTTTGCTAGAATAGATAAAATTATACAGATTATTTTACTTAGATAATTATAAAAAAATCTGGAATATCAAACCAAACACCTTGTATAGTAAGCTACCACAAGAGTTTTTTTTTTTTTATATTATAAACTAGCGCTTGACCGCAATCCTGCCTGATGGTAAGCAGTGACGCAATCGCGTGACTATTAACATTATATTATTGTTGTCTATTATTGTCCCACTATGCACGGCAAAAGTAAGTTCTCATACAAAGAAGTCCTAATCAATTACATTTACTCAAGATTTTAATACAGTCGAGTCTTCCAGATTATTCAATGAATAACATGATACATTGATCTTAGAAGATTTAACAAAACAATAAATTAACTAAAGCAAACAACCTGTCTCAGACGGTATCAATCCCATAATCGCCAACATAAAAACTAAAACACAAACCCAATATAAATTAACAAAACATTCAAACTATGTCACACAACTCACATCTCAAACGAAATACTTCCGTCCCATAATAAAAACCTAATGAAAATATTTAAAAGCACGTATCTGGATCAGGGGTTTCGCAAGGCACATAATCGGGCCGTAAAATAGTGTTTAGCGTTTATGTCTACCGCTATAAAAATGTTGAAGACCACTCGACATTTATTTGACAGCCTTGCAGAGATGTTCGGCTGTTAACGGGCGCCATCTTAATTCCCGGAATTAGGAAGCTAGCGTTATCTATCTGTGAATTAAGAGTATCATTTAAGGAAGAGACACTTCGAGAAGACTTGTTCGTGTAATAATTGAGTGTAGAAGTGGTAGTGAACGCGGCCGTTGCGTAAGGAGGCGTGGGTTCAATCCCCGCGCAGTGCAAATATTTGTATGCATGAATATGAATATTTCCACTGGTCTGGTCGTGCCTCGGAAAGCACGTTAAGCCGTTGGTCCCGGTTGCCATACGAACATCTAATGGCAGTCGTTACGGGTTGTTGGATCCCTTAAAAGTCCAACAATTGGTCTAAATCTAAATGCAATGCTTCGATATCACCTTCGGGTTGTGGAGGTCAGACGGCAGTCGCTTCACCGAAAATTTCGAAATTTAGCCAAAATCAGGACTCAGGAGTTAGACTGGTAGAGCGGGCCGCAGACTCCAAAGCTGAAAAAACTTCAGATGCGACTGGGATTAACGCTGGGATAATGATGACACTTCGAGAAGACTTTTTGGTGTAATACGGTAGACTACTATGCGAAAAGTCTTCGCAAATAATCCTAAAAGCTGTCTCCCCACCTTGCAAGCGTGACGGAGCCCATTTTTATCGACGCGATAAGCAGTTTGAATTTTTAATAGCTACGTGACATGACGTCACAAGAATATTGATCTACATTTAAATATGTACCAAGTAGGTACATAATTTTGTGAAACGATTATTAAGTATAATTAAAAAATCGATTAGCAGAAAAGCATTGATACTTTTTTCTATGATTTGTATCAATTATGAAAGATAATTTTTTTTTTTCTCTTTTAACTTTAATATCTTTGCACCTACCATGTTTTGTCTCTGCATCACCTTAATGTAGACTGGTAGAAAATGCCTAAGGCGTTAAGTCCGCCATTGTGCAATGTTTTTCTTTGTGCATAATGTTCTAATAAATAAATAAATAGCCGCATGATTCGATCGATGAAACTGCTCAGGATCGAGATTGTTGTCGTGCCATTGAAGAGGCCTATGTCCAGCAGTGGACGAGTAGAGGCTGATGATGATGATGATTCGATTGGTAATGCTACAGTTTCCGCGGTTCGTGGATGGATGACCATTATATACCAAGATCCTCAGTACTTCAGAAAGCAGAGCAGTCATCCATAGATCTTTAAAAATCAGTCTTATCAAGGGTATCTCATTACCTAACAACTGGGTAATGGAGGCCAGATAGGTCAATTCAAAGGCATTCAGCTACACCTATTTGGATTGGAAGCCCACCTTAATACAGATAGCAAAAGATCAAGAAAATTGGGATTCTTATTTGAGGATTTTCCGCCAGATTGAGACTGACATCAAGCTGTGAACATTCCTAAAATGTCAAGAATTGAATCAGAATCAACACGTCGCAAAATTCATCTTCTCCTTCAGCTTATAGAGGTCCACTGCTGGACAAAGGCCTCCTCCAAGACTTTCTACTATGACCGGTCTTGTGCTGCACTGTCCATGGGCTTCCCGCGACCTTCACCAGGTCATCGGTCCACCTTATTGGGGTCCTCCCTACGCTGCAAAATTCAGTTTCGCATAATCCTTGAAGATTACTGAAAAAGCCCTATAATATATGATCATCAAGCTTCTATCGTCCCACTGCTGGGCACAGGTCTCCTCTCATACAGAGAAGGATTGAGCGTTTCTTCAAGATATTTTCTTTCACCTTGTAATGAGTCATTGGTGTCTAAGATATACTTAGAACGTATGTACTTACCACTTAGAAAAGTTACTTTGATACTTGCCTGACCTGAAATCGGACCCATACACTCGTACTTAAAAGGCTGGCCCAAGACTACACGACTATAATACATAAAAAAAAAGTAAATACTTATAGTAAAAAGTATCAGGGACCAATCTGACAGTAACAAAAAGGCTGTAAATTCACTAGAAGTCGTAAACACGTCACGAACAACGCTAGCGTCGCCATTGCTGTTCTCAAACTCTAGTGATGGGATTTAAGTATTAGTTCGAGTATTTTTATTTGAGCGTTCCGGAATTCTTTTGAAGTATACTATACTAGTGATGTCTTATTTTGTGATTAATAAGGAAAGGTTTGCAATGGGTATTATAAAACATAGCTTCCTGAGTGATTATTTATACAGATACAGCTAACACTTTATAAGTTTTTAGTCAAAGTCAGTAGATATTCTGAGTTTTTATTATTATGAACTGTGTCATTCATTAGGGCTGACAGTTAAATCGAGAGATTACATTTTCAATCAAAATCCGGCAGATTAATTTAAAATAAATTGCTCATCCAATACCTCTATGCGCTCGAAAAATTCATTGCTACAACGTAAATAACGCAATGAATGCTGTTGAACTGTTAACATCAATCGTTACCATTGTAAAGGTAACGCATCTTATGCCGAGGAACCTAGCAACACTTCATTAGAGGTGCTCGTGGCTAAATAAACATACAGGTTGATCGATCAGAAGTCGAAATCAGAAACCCGAAAGTTTGACAAGCAGTCTTATCAAGGGGTATCTTATTAGGCAGGCCGTGACCTACTTCAGCGAAGCAGTGATGCTAGCAAAGGAGGAGGCGGAGCGCTTGAGAGAGCAGGAGTCCCAGCGCCCTCACGCCTCTAGCCACCACAGGAGACGCTCTGTTTGGGACACAACATCGAACTCCCAGCTACCGTAGGCGTGGGCTTGCGAGCGGTGAGCAGTGGGCAGCTCGCCGCCCGCTAAGGACCAGGCCCGAATTGACGGCGCGTTGTGTTTCACGCGCGCCTCAAAGAGATGTCAGCACATCGTGACGGGGTCCACGAAGACCGATGCCTCCGGGGTCAGAGTTGCGGGTTGGTTAAAAAAGAATCCGTGGCCCTGGCCTACACGCAAGTGAAGGAACACGGGTGGGTTTTAGTCAGTAAAATTCTGACACACCCACTCCGCTCAGAGCGGGAGAGGTCATTTGATGATTTGCCATCCTAAACAAAAAAGGGGCTCTCGTATTACCCAAAAACTGGGTTGTAAAGGTCAGATTGGCAGTCGCTCCATATAAAATACTGCTACACAGCTGCATTGAATCAGATTAGTATCCGGAGCCAATATAGTTGGGAAAAGGCTGGACAATTGAAGATGAACCTAGCTACATTATTACCTGACCTCAATCCGCATATGTAGGCAAAACTGGAAGGATTAAAAGATTACAAGCGAACAGGGAATGTGTGAGCAACAGGTTATTAATTTGCCAACTTGAACGTTACAATAACAAGCACTCTAGTTCTGTAATTCTCTTTATCTTCTTATTTATAGCATATAGGTACTTCATAATCGTACAATACTTTGACGGGTTTCGGTAAGTATCAATCGATTCGTGAATCGATTAGTAACCCTTGTTATTTTTTGTTCGATTCTTCTTCGTTACCTACGTTGTCAGGGTTTCTGTGTTCGAGGATTAGAGGGTTAGGTTCCCGAACTTAGTCCTTCGTACGTGGCGACTATTAGTGGATATATCACCCAGCCGACCGTTCCCCAGAATATCATTATATCTTCTGCTTTCTTAAGAATATCGGCATTAGACCTGGGTGACCTGAGGATTTCCGCTAAAATCTAGGTGACACCAGAGGTGCTGTGTATGCAGATGCAGAGTACTTTCGCAACGATTTCCTTGGCTCCCCACGGCATATCAACAGCGTTGTCATATTGTGTTTGTGTGAGTCCGTACTATAATTCTATTCTCGCTTTACCAATTATAAAAGTCTGTTTTATATTGAGTTTTAACATTATGTAGAGCACTCAAACATAGCCATTAGTTACTAACTACTTTTAGTACCATATTATAAAACTATACTGAATTGAGATCACTATGTTCATTCCCTCTAACAAGACCACGTTCTCATGGCCTATATTCGTCAAACACTTTGAAGTTTAGCGGTTTGGTGTCAGTATGCTATGAGTGTAATACAAATACCTATTGTAAACTAAAAAGCTAACTTCAAACACTCATCTTGGCTCAAATCACTCAACGTTACCATTATTTTCACATCACTAGCATAAAGTACCTCGCTGTGTACACTGTCCAGAACTTTTACTAGGCCACTATAAAAAACGACTTTAAAGTTTTTAAACTACCTTTAATTGGTTTTTGAGATACCAACATATACATTTTATTTTTGTTACTAATTAAAGAGCACTTACTGATATAAATCCGTCTATAAATATTATGTTATATCATAAATATTTTTGTGGGCTGACTTTATGAACTCTTGTGATTGCGTCGATAACTTTCTCTTAACGAAGTAAGAAGAGCTTCGTAATTATAATAACAATTAATCAATGAAGACACTAATGAATGTGATGCATGTGTTCTACTGATTCCATATCTTGTTTGCTTGTATCTTTTACTTCCGACCTCTACAGGGGTCGAGTTCACTTTGAAGAATGAATTAAGTTTTCTTTCTTACTCGTACATAATCACCCTACAATTTTTCTATTGTTGAGGCACAGGCTTTCTCCATGATATTGAGACAGTAGAGGTCATATGTCTTCCCATATTTAGTTCTTGGACGAACCAATTTACAGACGCTATTTCTTTTCGCCGTGTTTATAGCAGTGGTAATGAAATATACACAATCTAAAGCCTGTACATAGTGTCTCAGGACTAAAGTCTTTGACCAGTATGTTTTCCAGTGATGACTTACGGAACTGAAACGTGGTCGCTCACAATAGGCCTCATAATCACACAAAGGGCGATGCAAAGAGCTATGCTCGGAGTTTCGCTGCGTGATCGAATCAGAAATGAGAGAGATCCGCAGAAGAACCAAAGTCATCGACATAGCTGTTCAAGTCGCTAAAATAAGTGGCAGTGGGCGGAGCACATTACTCATAGAACCAATGTCCGATGAGGCAGTAAGGTTCTGGAGTGGCGACCACGTACCAGAAGACACAGCGTAGGTAGACCCCCAACAAAATGACGCGCTCTTACAGGCCGGTCATCAAGCTCTAGACCTTAGGAAAATCAGCAGCAATGCTTGCAATCCTTACGCCAATGAGGCAGTCAAACACTTAATAACACGTTAAAAACTCCACAATTTTCCACTGCCAAAAAGAAAAAAGAAATATCGATCAACATAGCTTTTTCATAGAACCGAAACAGGGCTGCTTCCCGACCGTAACGGAGGGTCCCGTACGTACAATAGTTACGAAAAAACGAACCCATTGTCTCGCCCCTCGCCGCCTGACAGCAATTAATGTTTTATTTCACCTTTGTACACTGTCGAGCAACGGAATATACGAAACGTCGCGGTTTAATGGAACCGCGACGTGTGGTGTTGCCAACAATCAATTAAATTCAATAAAGAATTTATTAGAAAGGTCTTTCTTTGTAGTGTAAATTGGGGTAAAATGACGGAGTAGTTAACAGCTTAAGAATAGGAACTACTAAACACTTTGATACGGTCTTTACTTATTGCTTTTGTTTCGTTTACGTTCAGAGCCTGTCGGTTTTCTATAAGACGCATTTTGAAGAGAGTGCGGGGGAATGGCATGATTTAATTCCACCATCTCCGTTCCATCATCGGACGACCCGTCGTACGGCGAGTTTCCACCCTTACGTTGCTGACCCCACAACGATCAGAACGAAGCGTTTCGCCTCGTCTTTTATACCTCGTACGTCGAGGGACTGGGCCAATTTGCCGGCGGCGGTGTTTCCGTCTGACTACAATTTAAGTGTCTTCAAGGCTAGAGGGAATAGGCTCTTAATAAAATATCGCGCTTTACCATCAATGGTTGCATCACTGCTTCCCATCAGACGGGATTGAAATTTTCCCTGCTATATTAGTCGTCATTCAGTTCAACCGAATCCAGCTGAACACCAGTATTGTACATGAAGCGACTGTCTATCTGATCTCCACAACCCAGTTACTGGGTACTACAATACCCTTGATAAGATTGGCTCCCAGATTTTCGGGCTCCTGACAAATCCATAACGACTGTCAAAGACCAACAAGTAACAGCTGGGACCAGCAGCTTAACGTGCTTTCGAGGCACGAAGGAATATATTTAACGGGGAAACGTCAGGAAGCGGAGCTGGAGTTCCGGATAGTTGAGGTGTCTTCTCATAGCATGAGCATCCATCGTGGGCGGTATTTCGAGAAAATGTTGAAAAATAACTATAGTGTGATGTTAGATTCTTATTATTTTAACTTAACAGACACTTTGATCAGTTTAATATTTATGGATTACAATGATAATTTACACAGATTAAAAGAGATAAGAGCCACTGGATTTGAGTATGACCAACACACTCGATCGAAGCTTGAGCAAACACTGCACGCGCTAACGGTCGTTCGCTATGGCAAACGCAATTCCAGTCGGGTGATACCCGCTCTCTTTAAAAAAATCATAATTTATCCGAATAACGACCGATTAATCGACTTCAAAAAATAGTCGAGTAATTTACGGACAATTGATACTGATACTAAACAGATCACAATATTCAAAATTAACCAGCAGGCGTCGTTATATTGAACAAAATATCTGACACAATTATGAATCTTAAGTCCCAAAAGCCAGTGCCTCAAGTCCTCACATTATGATGACGTCATGTATGAGAGCGATCGTTAATATATCACTTGGTTTATTTCGAAATAGAATTGTTTTACTGTACGTTCCAGTTACGTGCATTATTATGCATCCAGCATAACATACAATGACTTCTAAGATTGTATGTACCGTTGCAATATGCATGTCTGTTTTCCTTGCATTTGACATTAAACGAAAGTTACGTAAAAGTATCTGTGTCATTCTAAGCAATAATTTTCTAAATGGACTTTGTTTCTGACTGAAACAATTTGCCTGCAGCGGTCGTTCCGTCCAATTTTAAGTGTCTTCAACCTGCCAGACCTGTAACAACTACCTGTAGCCTGTAGGCCAGCACTGAGGCTCTCAAATCAAATCATTTATTTCAAATAAACCAGTTACAGGCACTTTTGAATTGTCAGAAGGTCGGTCAGTCAATAAGATGAAGCTAGTCGCCCATTCCAAAGAGTAGGTACCTATGGAGAAGAACGGGCAAGAAACTCCATGGACATTCTTTTAAATTTTCAAGCTATTGCTACAAATATTTGATTACATCATACTTGCATAAGGTCGCAGCTTATGAGCGATAGCCGTTTTGCCTGGAGGGGAGATGAAGCATGTTTCCCCCAACTTATCTAGCCTACAACAACACTTTTTGGGTTTTGTGTTCTTTTTGGTATCACACAATCAGCCAATAATGGCCCCCACTGTTGGGACACAGGCCTCCTCTCGGTGAGAGGGGGGGGGCCGTAATCTACCACGATGTACCAGTGTCAGTTGGTAGATGTCACACGTCTTTGAAGTTTTTGGCTCTAGGATATGTCGGTTTCCTCGCTGTTTTCTTTCCTATTTTGAGAGCAGTGGTAATGAACTAATTTACACAAAGTAAAGCGCCTGATGCGGTTCAAAAGTTGAATTTGTAAGTCACGTTAGACCACCGCTCCTCTCGCTAGGCCACCGCTACCCTCACGTCTTCTGCGTCATATTTACCGCAAATAAACATATCCATTTTCTTTCGTTTCTTCATTATATTATATCTTAATTATATATTTTTAAATTAGTTACACATATTGTTTTATTAACTTGTCATCCTTTTTTATCGTCCCACTGCTGGGCACAGGTCTCCTTTCATACAGAGAAGGAGTGAGCGTAATCACCACGCTTGCTCAATGCGGGTTGGCGATGTTTTATTAACTTAATTTATCTATAAAAATTAATCGTGGTTGCCTAGTGGTTAAAATACCAGCCTCTCAAGTATGAGTGTGCGGGATCGATTCCAGGTTAGGCAAGTACCAATGTAACTTTTCTAAGTTATATGTACTTTCTAAGTATATCTTGGACACCAAAGACTGATTATAAGGTGAGGGAAAACATCTTGAGGAAACCTGGACTTTAAGTCTGATATCGCTAACCCGCATTCAGCAAGCGTGGTGATTACGCTCAATCCTTCTCTGTATGAGAGGAGACCTGTGCCCAGCAGTGGGACAATAAAAAAATTGATGATGATGATGATGAACTTAATAATCCGCTCCATCTTTCTGCTGTCGGCCATGAAAAAATGACTAAATAACTTAAAATGGAAAAGATAATAAAACAGCCGCGTATACTTTCACACAGAATTCTTTATCTCCCACACATAGATCCGTCAAGCGAAGAAAAAGTGATAACTATTAATACTCTTTAAGCCGCAATTAAGATACTGCACGAGTTACGTCATAAATATTGTGTAATGCACAGGATCTATAACAGAACCAATTAGTAGAAGCTAAAGGTTATTAGCGAGATATTTTAACTTGCTGTAAGCTGTTCTTTTGTAAAAATATGTAAGTACCAATAACTTTTGTTTTTGTACTATGTGTGACTTTGATAAACGCTACTTTCGATATGATTGATTGCTGACGCTTGATGTTTAGAGTTATACTGCTGTAAATAGGTTACATAAACACTTTTTCACCTCAAACAAATGTATACAATATGTAAAGAAAACCCCGTCCGACTGAAAAGGATAATAAAGATTAGTTAAACACATTTCCAAATAAAATATGAAATTTTACATAATCATCATAGTAACAATACTAATGAATTTACAAATAGAGCTTTTTTCCGCGAATTAATTCCAACTTCCCCAAAATTTGGTGATTTTTTCAAAGGTGACAACACCATTTACGACGGCGTTATTATGAATTTATGACCGATGCGACCGCGTGCCGTGTATTCTGTCCCCCTTCGCCCGCGTATGTATTGCCTACCGTAAATATATTAAGTTACCTCCTTTTGCGAAATAATTTTTATTTTGTAGGAGGATTTTTTTTATGTTTAGCCCGGCTTTGTAGGCATTACCTAACCTAACAATACCTTCACGGATCGGACAGGGTTTTCTTTACATATTCTATAATATGCTTTTAGTAAAAAGCTGCTGTTTTGATATTTCAAACTTAATTTTATTTTTTCGGCGAGCTATATGTATTGCATAGTAGATTTATTGAGATTGGTTTATTATATAGTATAGTATAGATGGTTAATTATTTCTCTAATTATATGGTGACAGTTGACACCATACAATTAGGCGATATGCTTATTAACTCTTTCACTTGCCTATCTCATTCCATCTCTACAAATTAACCACGCTTCTAAACTTTAATGAATTTCACCTCAAGTTAATTCTACATTTGACCCTATTTTTCTGCCCGCCATTGTACTTGCTGATAGAGATGTAACGAGTGTGGTTTCCACCTGCCGCGAAGCGGAACCCTAAAATAGGATAGTTCGGATATTGTTGTTAAAAACAGAGGAAATTTATTTTTAATTGTGTTGCACGCCCCGTTTCGTTATCATTTCCGTTAGTTCGTGCCGGTAATTGTGAACTAATGAACTTATTGTGTTGTTTTTAACATTTTTTTTTTATATATATTGCATCTGCTTTGATGACTTTGTTAATATTTTCGGCATGTGATGTATGCAGCTTGCTTTTTTTTACTGACGTTTCGTATGCCTGTCAAAGTGATGTCAGTACTAACCTTTGACTTGATATAACTAAATCGCCATTTTCTAATTCAAGTTTGCAATAAATTAGCAACATTATTGTATTGTTTGATTTAAAGTTTATCGTTATAACCGATTATCTCCTTGCCCGATAACCTACGCCTACAAAGGATCCTTTGCTAAATAAAGACGGAGCTTCCCCAGATGATACTTTTGTACCGCTAACTTCTTCTAATGATGGCCATCTTCCCCAGATGATGCTTTAGTAGCGCCAACTTCTTCTGATGATGGCCATGTGCCGTTATCAGAATTTTTATTCTTTCCTCTTTTTTTTTTTTCTCGGTGGTAGGCCACAACATCAAGTTACCACCCACCAGACAAAGTCATGCCGCCAAGCGATTCATCGTGTTCCGGCATGATGTCTAGTGAAGCCGTACGGAGGACGGGTCTGAGCAGTTGTGTTGCGATGTACAATCAGCTGTAGAAGTCCATTTCCACCTTAAAGACTACTGTCGCCTGCGCTAAACCGGCCACGCACACTACCGCATTATTTTTTATCGCAGTCTTCGTCTTTCTTTAAAGTAATGCAAAATTTCGTTACTTCATTTGAAGTTGAGTTAGCGGCCGCACTTAACAATGGTGCTATCAAAAGCGAGCGGTTGTGGGTTCGATCCTTATTATAGGCAACTCTTTTTGTTGTTTCATATAATTTAAAATTATGATAATTGATTTGTATTTTAAAGTAAAAATGTTTGCAAATAATATTTAAACAAATAGGAAAATTTATTGAATATTTATCCCAAAAAAGGGTTTTATTATATGTTTTAGTTTACTATAGGGGTAATATAATAAAAAATATATAAAAATAAAACAATAAGCATATTATAATGCAATATATTATAAAGTTATATATTATTCGGTATAGATATACTTATACTAACAAATGAAACAAACGTTGACACGGCAGCATTGTAATATTTTATTTAGAAGTAATCCTTGACAAACTTATGATATTGTTATGGTAAAAAATACAAAAAACATTTTTGGTTGTTAGATATGAAAATTATAATATTATAGGTACGTATATTATGATTAAAGAGGATATAGCTTAATTATTCATTTTCTTAAAGAAAAGAGGATTGAAGCTTAACCTGAATATTATTGCAATCATAAAATAATCTATACTTAGAACACATAATAGTGCTTAATACATTTATAATTTTTTTGCGTGTATAGCATGGTACTAATGCTGCCATCTTGTAGTGACTTTTTTCGGAGTTTGATGGCATGAGATTATAATCTTCAAGCGCTTTCTTAGTTCAAAAGTAAACGAACTTATTTCTTATCGAATTCCGAAATTATTGTTTTTATAATTTACCAAAAGTAATTTGTATTGAAATTGTAAAAGGCGACATCTGTTAGCCATTAAGCCAACCGAACATATTACTGTCACTTAGCTAAATTACTTTAGAGATGGTTTAGAGTCCGTTATTTAGATATTTATTGGTATATATTTAAAACACTCTGTAGGACACTTCTGCACTGTTTTTGTTATAAATAGTTTTTTTTGTTTAGCTCGATAAGACTCCACCAGCCTCGCCAATTTATTTTTAAACCACAAATGCAACCTATCTTCTTCGCACGATTTAAAAGTTTATTCAACGGTAAATATTGTCGTTTCGTTTCACTTGTCTCGACAGCTACCTTCGTCCTCCAACCTCTTGACCTTGACCTCCAACGGCTTACAGTATTTCTCTAAAACAATAACAATTTTATTACACACTTAACAAGCGATTAGTTTGCACCTTAACACAAATAATAATAAAAACAACTTACACAAAAGCCGGTTTCATATGATATTTGAGATATATTGCTGCATATGCCTGCATATTGATTAAAAAGTAAAACTAATAACACAAACTGGTAACTATATGTTCACCAACCAACAACAGCTAAGTAATATTATTTGAGTTATTGTAGCTAATAATAGTTATTGTAGGTAGCGGAATATTTTTTGTGAAGTAGTGATTCAGATTCTTTTAAGTCTACCGTCATCTTTTTATAATGACTCTAATATAGAAAAAATCTTAAAAGAAAGTATCATCTTTAAGTTGCAGATCGGTATTTTTAGATATTTTTGTTGTCAGCATTCATAACTCACCAATAAACATTTAAAAAATATTTTTGCAAGTTATTAGATTTGAACTCGAACCACCTTGAACGCCTATCAAGGCGAAAACCTTTAGGCCATTGAAACACTTACTGTAGACGTTGAAATTAGTAAGTAGTACCTAACAATCATAAGCGGGCAGCAAGTGTATGAGTGTGTATCAAACTTTATTATAGAAGAAGGTCGTAACTACAACTAGTATTGATTGGCCGTAGTTTTGTGAGATTGCAACTCGACTTTTGGTCTTGACTGTACGTGCCGGGTACGATGCGCGAAATGTTGTTGTGTCGGGAGTTTGGTTGTGGAGGGCCTCCAGATCAATATCCCTCTGGCGCAGCATCGTTGGTCGTGTTGTTGGGTTTAACATTGCATCACCGCGCTCAACTGCCGTCTTCCTTCCTATTTACTCAGTTCTTTTGAGTGAGTAGGCTTAATAAACTGGCGCGCTTTACCATCAACGATTGCATCACTGCTTACCATCAGGCGGGATTGCAGTCAAGCGCTAGTTTGTAATTTATATAAAAATTATTCTTTCCACGCACGTCGATCAGATTCAAGAAGACAAAAAAGCATTATCTTACAATTTATACTTACTTTACATATCCATCAGCAGAGTAATTGCGTACCAGACAATCAGTAGCAATGTAAGACAGCGCTGTCCGTCTGTCTATCTGTCTGTCACCAACCTGTATCTCATGAACCGTGATAATTAGAAAGTCGAAATTTTCACAAATGATGCATTTCTATTGCTGCTATAACAAAAAAGGACTTCTTCTTCAGCCTATAGATGTCCACTGCTGGACAAAGGCCTCCCCCAAGGCTTTCCACGCTGACCGGTCTCGTGCTGCCCGCATCCATCGGCTTCCCGCGACCTTCACCAGGTCATCGGACCACCTTGTTGGGGGCCTACCTACGCTGCGTCTTCCAGTACGTGGCCGCCACTCCAGAACCTTACTGCCCATCGGCCATCGGTTCTACGAGCAATGTGCCCTGCCCACTGCCACTTAAGTTTAGCGACTCGCAGAGCTATGTCGGTGACTTTGGTTCTTCTGCGGATCTCCTCATTTCTGATTCGATCACGCAGAGAAACTTCTAGCATAGCTCTTTCCATTGCCCTTTGTGTGACTCTGAGCCTTCGTATGAGGCCCATTGTGAGCGACCACGTTTCAGTTCCGTAAGTCTAAAAAAGGACTAAAATACAATAAAATAAAATCTAAATCCCCATGCAACAAACGTAATTTTTTGCCGATTGTTACTCGATATCAATGACGGCAACAGGTATACGCCTGAAATATTCACTGATTATTGAATTATATATTCAGTTTAAAAATAAATATTTAAGGAGCTTTACAGCACACGTGATTTTACAGAGATACGGAACCCTTCGTGCTTGATTCCGGCTCGCACTTAGCCGTTTTTTTATTGCGTATGTGTCCACAATTATGTTTCTTTATTGTGTGTAGACTCCGTGAAGAGTATCTTTTATAACGACTTTTATGATATATGTAAAGACATAATATTATTATGAAATATTGTCAAATTTAGGTAGCAATTTGTAATAGACTAGCTCTCATTCAGGCAGGTATGGACGACAGCAAGTCAAGCTATCCAAAACTGTCAAATGTTCCCAATCAACCGTTTTTTTCTTTTTGTTTGGGATAGGATATCATCAAATGACCACTCCCACTCTGAGCGGAGCGGAAGGGCGTGCCAGACTTTGACTGACTAAAACCCACCCGTAACCAACCCGCAACCCTGACCCAGGAGGCATCGGTCTTCGTGGACCCCGTCACGATGTGCTGACATTGAGGCGCGCGTGAAACACAACGCGCCGTCGACTCTGGCCTGATCCTTACCGGGCGGCGAGCTACCCACTGCTGACCGCCGCAAGCCCGCGCCTACGGTGGCCGGGAGCTCGATGTTGTCTCCCGACCAGGGCGTCTCCTGCGGCGGCTAGAGGTGTGAGGGTGATGGGACTCCCGTTGCCTCACGCGCTCCGCCTCCTCCTTTGCTAGCATCACTGCTTCGCAGAAGGAGGTGACAGCCTGCCATGCAATCTCGCTCCGGACCATGGCCTAGACCAGAGTCGGACGAGAGAAATCCCCGCCGAGCGCCGCCACGAGGACATGGCTGTGCTCTATCTAAGCCGGGCAGACCTCCACCGTATGCTGCACCATGTCCTCAGGGCTATCCACACAGTGGTGACACCCTAGCGTTTCCTCCCGCCTTATACGGAACAGGAACCTCCCGAAACAGCCGTGTCCGTTGAGGACCTGAATCAGGCGGACGTTAGGGGCGCCGTGGCGCCTCTCTAGCCACTCCTCAAAGATGGGACTTACCGCCGCTATTTTGGCGTGCCCATTCCCAATCAACCTTGAGCCTGTATTTCTTAGGGATAAAGTTGAAAATCCAATGAAGAAAATTGACAGATTGTATTAGCTTGATGTGCTGTTGTTTGTAATAGACACTTGTTACTAAGTACAGATTATGTAATTCTAATTAGATACTTATTCTCGACAACGACATACATTGAAACTCTTAGAAACTGACAATGTATGTATTTTAAAACCGAGAGAGAGATAAAAACTTGTAAAAAGCACAAACATTATAAGTATAAATGACATTGTGTTACGATACGATGTGTGACGGGTACGATGCGCCAAATGTTGTCGTGTCGGGAATTTGGTCGTGGAGGGTCTCCAGATCAATCTCCATCTGGCTCAGCTCCATTGATCGTGATGTTAGGTTTAACATTGCACCACCTGGCTCAACTGCACTCTTTCTTTCTATTCAGTCAGTTTTTTGAAGTGAATAGGCGCTTAATAAACTAGCGCGCTTTACCATCAAAGATTGCATCACTGCTTACCATGAGGCGGGATTGCGGTCAAGTACTAGTTTACAACTATATAAAAAAAGAATACGTTATCATTGAGAAAAATATACATACATATATACCAGAAGACAGGCAAACAGTTGGATACATGTATATATATAATAAATGTATTTCGGTATGTCTACCGAAACCACCATATGAAAATCCTTTTCAAAAAAATAACACCTGCCAGTATCATCTTTAATTTCCGCACAAACATCTACACGGGAAATCACTCACGTGTATTCAAATACATTCAGACATTGTAAAAGAATAAAAGCTAGTAGGAACGCGTATAGTTGCGCCCACCGTCCACGACCCTTCTCAAAGATTGCCATTTTGTTTTTAAAATATTGACCATTACAATATTCATACCATCATCATCAGTTGCATCCGAAGCTTTATCAGCTTTGGAGTCTGGGGTCCGCTTTACCAGTGTAACTGCTGATTTGGGCTACACTTTGATATTTTCCGGGAAGCGACTGCCGTCTGACCAATTGTTAGATTTTTGAGGGTTCCAACAACCCGTAACGACTGCCACTAGACGTTCGTATGGCAACCGGGACCAACGGCTTAACGTGCTTTCCGAAGCACGACCAGACCAGTGCAAATATTCATATTCATGCATACAAATATTTGCACTGTGCGGCCATTACAATTGTCATAATCAGCCTTAAACGGTTCACTGCTGGACAACGGCCTCTCCTATTGCATACGATTCAACTCGATTTTCGGCAACTCTCAGCCAGTTGCTATCAGCCACCCTAAAAACATCATCGCTCTATCTTGGGTCGCGGTCTCCTTTCAAGGATACATCTACTCCAAAGGACTAAGGAATACATCTCTCCTCTTATTCTTACGAGTAATATGGCCAATGACACTTCAGTTTATTCTATGAGCTACCACTGAAAAGCTGTTGTGAATCGATGAGGAGTTCCCTCGACTGTCTCCCGGTTCCACCAGATCTATTCCAGACTTATATTAAATGTCAGCGCTTTAAAATGCTTAATGAAAAAACTTACAAACGCACTAGTCGCACCTACGAATTTTGAAAGCTCCCCTTGATTTCTCTGGTCTTCCATCATCAGATCCTAACCTGATAACTATGGGACCAGCTGGAAAGTATACTTTATCAAACAAAAAAGAATTTTACAAATCGGTCCAAGCGTCTTTGAGTAATCGGTTAACGTGCATAAATAAAACGACTCCGACGAATTGAGAACCTCCTCCTTCTTTGAAGTCGTTTAATTTGAAGTCGGTTAATAAATAGGGAAAACTAATAACATACTATCTCAAAATTACATGGCCAGCTAGATCACACTACAAATATTAAAAAATACAATAAAAAAGTGCCATCGTTACGAAAAGAAGTTGCGAAAATTTAAATAATAGTAGTATAGGATACTGTTGTATTTTTATGCAAAATACATTCGTATTTACGTAACATTTGCGTAAATACAAACTTTTGAGTTGTGTTGTGGATCACGGGCCTTATAGCTAAGGGAACAGAGCATGAAGTATCCAAGCAAACTTTATTCGTTAACTTGTATTCTGTACAATCGCTAACATTTGAGATATTGCCGAAACAACTTACATCTTCGCCGAAGTACCGCAGATGTGACTCGGTTTTGTTAAGATTTTAAACCTTGGAAAAGAAAATAATATGTAAACATAAGTCTGGAGCAAAAACTTTTATGAATTACTACACTGGCAATGTTATAATCGACCGATTCTTGTTCTTCAAATGATACAGTAATAGTTTCAAAAAGAACTCATATTTTAAAGAGTATTGTTACTCCATTCACCAATCACTAACGCTATTGAAGTAAGTTCTTGATTTTAATTTATCCAAATTATAATCAAGAACAGTAAATATCTATGTTAAATTCTCAAGAGTTGTATGTAGATAAACTAGAATTGTTTAACTGTTATACAATATGTAAAGAAAACCGCGTCCGATCCGGAATGGTATTGTTAGGTATCGATAACTGACTCTACTAATGCCCACAAGACCGGGCTAAACATAAAAACATTCCTCTAAAAAAATAAATATAATTTCGCTAAAGGAGGAAACTGAATAAATTTGCGGTAGGCAATATATGCGCGGGCGAAGGGGGGCAGGGCACGCGGCACGTGGTCGCTCATAACACTTTTCGTCACTTTTAAAAATATAATACCAAATTTTGGGGAAGTTGGAATTAATTCGCGGAAAAAAAGATTATTTCAAAATTCATTAGTATTCTTACTATGATTCATCATCATCATCATCATCAACCTGTTATTGTCCCACTGCTGGGCACAGGTCTCCTCTCATACAGAGAAGGATTGAGCGTAATCACCACGCTTGCTCAATGCGGGTTGGCGATTTCAGACTTATAAAGTCCAGGTTTCCTCAAGATGTTTTCCTTCACCTTCATTCATTAGTGTCCAAGATATACTTAGAAAGTACATATAACTTTAGAAAAGTTACATTGGTACTTTCCTGACCTGGAATCGAACCCGCACACTATGATGATTAGGTATGTAAAATTTCATATTTTATTTGGTCATGCCTTCCCTTTTGTTATCCTTATTGTTCGGATGGGGTTTTCTTTGCATATTGTATACAATAAACTTCAACTCAGTTGGTTCGTTATGTCACGTTTAGGAATAATGAAACTAAACAAAAATGGTAAAAACGAACACAACTGCTGTCGTCAACAAAATCTGCAACGAACTTCCAAAACATTTTTCACTCACACACCACAAAAGATCCAACCTCGGAAGGTATTTCAGTCCAAATGATTGAACAACACTCATACTTTCCTTTGCAGGTCTTTGTAGTTCAACTATCGCAATCAATGTTCCAGTTGTTCGCAAATTTCAAAAGCGAGAATACTCTGACGCTATGCAGAAGGAAATTCTGAACAAAATACCTGTAGCACTGCAACAATTGCTATCAAAATCTTGGCTAACGGCCGATAACTTTTTTTCTGTAAACATAAATTGCTATTTATCATCTTTTTTATAGAAAATGTATCAAATTATCGTATTTATCCTTAAGATAAAATGTTATCTGTCCATTGAATAATTGTATGGAATTGACCAAAGCTATCTAATATCCTGCACTGGGCCCGCAGTAGGCCATGGCTCATTCCCTCTCACAAAATAGAGGCATGTGCCTCAGCCTTGAGAATATTATACATATTTAACATGATCATATGTAGTTAAAAGAATTCACGAATTAATAATTCCCACCAAAAAAGTGTCGAGTGAATTAGGATTCAACTCTTCCTTTCCAAAGAAAAAAATTAGGCGCCTGGTTTTCAAAAATACGTTCAATTATAAATTACAAGCTTAAAGTAAGCTTGTAATTTATAATTTAGTTTTCTCGGTGGTAGGCAACAACATCAGCCGCCGGCATAAGTTACCACCCACCAGACAAAGTCTTGCCGCCAAGCGATTCGTCGTGTTCCGGCATGATGTCTGGTGAAGCCGTACGGTGGACGGGTCTGAGCAGTTGTGTTGCGATGTGTACCGGGTACGATGTGCCTAATGTTGTTGTGTCGGGAGTTTGGTCGTGGAGGCTCTCCAGATCATCCTCTTGCGCAGCATCGTTGGTCGTGTTGTTGGGTTAAACATTGCATCACCTCGCTCAACTGCCGTCTTCCTTCCTATTCACTGATTTTTTTTTGAGTGAATAGGCTTAATAAGCTAGTGCACTTTACCATCAACGATTGCATCACTGCTTACCATCAGGCGGGATTGCAGTCAAGCACTAGTTTATAAGTATTAAAAAAAAAATGCGGATCTCATTGCACAATAATGGAAGATACAGCCTTTAAGTTCTAATGTAAGTCATTTACTTAGGCAGCCCTGTTTACCTCACAAGTAGGTAGGGTTAACGATATAAGTACGTATATTCTCAGAGTCTTCAGAAGGACAATATGTAGTAACTTTCGCAGTAATCTTAACAAGCCCAGAGAAAGGGTCAAATATCAAACGAGGACCATCTTCTAATTACCAACCACAATTACGGACAGACACATTTCAACTATGACCCCAAATTGTTAATATGTATCATTCATGCTTTCCTCTCGATACGGGTTAGCGGAATTGGTACTTAGGAACTTAAAGCAGTACCCATTTAAGTTAGAAGAAGCGTTGTGGATTTGAAGACATTAGAACATTGCCCGTTTCATTTCTAATCGCATTGAATGCGAATTGTATCACTAGCTAACTGGTGTATTTGCTTTTATGTTTTCTGTGCTGAGCTGAGCAGTGGTAGCCTAATGGTATCAGCCGCGACTTAAAAGTTGCAGATCGTAGGTTCGAACCTCATCAGACGCTTTCATCATCATCATCATCATCAACCTTTTTAACGTCCCACTGCTGGGTACAGGTCTCCTCTCATACAGAGAAGGATTGAGCATAATCACCACGCTTTCTCAATGTGGGTTGGCGATTTCAGACTAAAGTCCAGGTTTCCTCAAGATGTTTCCCTTCACCTTCAGTCATTGGTGTACAAAATATACTTAGAAAGTACATATACCTTTAGAAAAGTTCATTGGTACTTGCCTGACATGGAATCGAAGATCAGACGCTTTACTTTGTGTAAATTATATCATCACCACTGCTCTCAAAACGGCGAAGGAAAACATCGCGAGGAAACCGGCATGTCCTAGACCTAAAATAAACTTCGAAGACATATGACATCTCCCAACCCGCATTGAGCCAGCGCGGTAGATTACAGCCCACTCCTTCTCGTCGAGAGGATGCCTGTTTCTGTACTAAGAGTCAAACATATAGCTACTTTGAAAGATTCATGAACATCATTCCATTCATCATCCCTGATATTGATGACATAAAAACCGGGTGCATTCAATTCACCAAATATGGTAGGAACATGTCACAAACCATCAACCTTAATTTCTAATTGAACACAAAAATTTACCCCATCAGCCTATTTTCCAGAACAGCTTTATTTACCTCCGTCATATTCTCCCATATCTATATTAAATACATCAGGGATTTCGACATGCCTATCCCGACTCTAACCTCAATGATATTTCTAAGTGAGCTCGCCTCCCCGGGGCACCATTCATTGATATTAGCAGTCCAAACTCACTATATCATAACTGTATTATGTTGTTCAAGTTTGAGTTGATATTTGTTGTAAGGATACGAAAAGTTTCTATGGTAAGAAACGCATGGTTAGATTCTGTATCGTAACTTAGATTTTTATGAGGATTGGTTCAACTTTTTGTCGTTGGTACTTTGATAAAAATTACGGTTAGAGTGACCTAGACTTATAAAGAAAGAGTTGGGTTATCATTTTGGTTATTGGTAATCTAAAAGTGACATTTAAGAATACAAAAGAAGTAATAACTGTAATACTAAATATTATATATAAGAGGAAACTCAAAGGGAGCTTAGACCCTTTAGAGCTACCTTTTCGGTATAAACATTTACCTGTTTCTGTTAGGGAGTATGTAAAATGTCATGAGAACGAAACCAAAGACAATACTTTCATGTTATTAAAACCTGCATGGCAACAGCACTTTGATTATTAAAATTATTTATTTGGTTTTATTACATAACTTTTTGAAACATCACTATTATTATGAATGAAAAGACTTCATTTTTTTTATAGATTCTATAAAAATAATGTTTGAAACTGTTCATAGCAATATTGTACAAAATTACCATTCCTAAACCTCCTCGGTAGCAACAAAACCTCTACATAAAGTTTATACAGCAAAATACAAAGTGATTAATGGTATCGTATATCAATTACCAATGTCAGGTGCAACTCGGTTTTTGCCGGGAAGTTTTCAGAGGGTGCCCTTAATGGTGCTCGAGAATATACGGGGAACTATTGCATGTTTTATCTAAGAAATGTGCAAGAAGATAGATCGGCAAGCAAGTAAAGTGCCTTTGTTGAGAGTTAATACTTGTATTAATGTAGCCGTAGACGTAAATGACATGAATAATTCGAATTAAGAGATAAATGAAATAAGATTCTCGTAGACGGACGAAATTATTTTTTTTAATAGAAGCGTATAGAAACAATCTAATTTGGGAATTTAAGGAAGATTTCATTAAAATCAGAGGCTGTTTTTGTGTTGATAATTATGTACATTCCAGTCCGATCCATTTGGCAATATACAGTATGTTAAATAACAGGTATCAAAGTATGTAAAATAACAGTATCAAAGTTAAACATTATTAATTATTTTGAGACAGTGGTTTGTTTTTGATGCACCAGCAAGGTGATTTTAATATGATTAAAATGTGAAATAATGGTCTTTATTCATCATCATCTCAACGTTAATCCCAATCGCATCCTAAGCTTCTTCAGCTTTTGGAGTCTGGGGTCCGCTTTACCAGTCTAACTTACTCATTTGGCTAAACTTAGATATTTTTCGTGAAGCGACTGCCGTCTGACCTCCACAACCCGAAGGCGATATCGAAGCATTGCAACTAGAGCAGTTGTTGGACTTTTGAGGGCTCCAACAACCCGTAACGACTGCCATTAGATGTTCGTATGGCAACCGGGACCAACGGCTTAACGTGCTTTCTGAGGCACGACTAGACCAGTGCAAATATTCAAATTCAAGCATTCAAATTCATGCATTCATGCACAGCGCGGGGATCGAACCCGCGCCTCCTTGCTCTGCGGCCGCTTTTGCTTCCGCTACGCCACGGAGGCTGTCCTGTGAAATAATGGTCTTTATTATTATGGCTAATTTAGTGAAAACCATCATGAGATTAAATTAAAGGGATAGCTTATACGGAAGCATGCATGTTGTGTGTCAATGATGCTAACAATGCTTTCTCTTATGGTTCAAGACATGAAGTATATACTTACAAACATAAAGTTTGCTCCATTCAATTATCCAGACATTGTAAAGGCATGGAAATTTTAATGGCGGCAGAACCTGTCAAAGTAGGGAAGTTAGTACATATTCAAATGGTTGCTATGACATCTCTGATTCTCTTGTTTTAGCTGTATAATACCGCGGCCATCTTTGCAAGCGATTCGTCACCGTCAACGTCAAAAAGTAAAATTATGTCAACGTCAGTTAATTATGAGCTATCTGTTGTTGTTTGAATGTGCTGTTTTAAAATTAAGTTATTTATTTAATTTTCGTATTTTACACCTACCCTAAACTAAACCTACCCTACACCTATGTATGCGTTATTCTGGGTCTTCAGCTACCTACATACCTACCAAATTTCATCGTAATCTGTTCAGTAGCTTTTGCGAGAAAGAGGTAACAAACATCCATCCATCCACACACACTCACAAACTTTCGCATTTATACCTAATGTATGAAAAAATCAATTCAGTCTAGGATTTTCTCAACCTGGCTAGAATGAATGGTGAATACTGGCTACGCTCTTGTGTAAAGGTGCTTCTAATACAGTAAATTCCTTAAAAGTTCTTTCCAAATAACCTTGAAAAATAAAACTGATGTTAAGTACAAGACCAACCATAATTAACCATAATTTCTATAATGTATTTTTTCGCTATATCGTTTGAACAGCTAAAAATGTTTAGCTTTGAACAGCTGAAAATTTGACGCATGATAGAAAATATATATTGAACCTGAAGCCTGGGGTACATTTTGGAGAGTGAGCGAGGGAATTGCATGACTTAATTCCCCCTTCTCCGTTCCATCGAATTCGAAAGATATAAAGATCGAAGCGTTTTACCTCTTCTTTTAAACCGCATACATCGAGAGACTGGACCAATTTGCCAGCGGCGGTGTTTAAGTCGGACTACAATTTAAGTGTCTTCAAGGCTAAAATGAATAGGCTCTTCATAAACTAGCGCGCTTTACCATCATCGAAGGCATCACTGCTTACCATCAGGCGGGGTTGCGGTCAACCACTAATTTATAATTTATAAAAAAAACATCCTTACATGTCAAAGGCTATACCTATCTAGGACCAATCTTGTAAGGCTTTTGCTAAACTTTATTATACTTTTATGCCCGAAGAATTGCAACACTAAAGTGTGGCAGTGGGCTGGACACATTGCCCGTAGGACCGATGCCCGATGGGGACGACGGGTCCTCGAGTGGCGACCACGCACCGGAAGACGTAGCGTAGGTAGGCCCCCGACAAGGTGGACCGAGGACCTGGTGAAGGTCGCGGGAAACCACTGGATGCGGGAGGCCGAGGCAGGACCGGTTGTCGTGGAGAACCTTAGGGGAGGCCTATGTCCAGCAGTGGACGTCTTTCGGCTGAAATGATGATTATACTTCGTACAGATGTAGAACAACATGGTGAATTCTTCTAGCATGCTTATAAACTTCTTCACAAATCGTTATCTAGAATTTACCGAAGCAAAGCCTTAAAGTAAGCAAAGTTAACCAAGTGTAAAACCGCTTACAGAACCTAAAGCTACCGTCTAAAAGTTTGATAAATTAAGTTTGCACACTCCTAGGGTTCACTAGTATACTTGAAGTCAGAAGGCTTTTGAAAAACACCCCATTCGTGTATTGGAAAAGGCTTGTGTACCACTTTTATAAGGCAAATTTCATTCATATAATACTGGAATGTTGAGAATTGAACAGCTCAAAAGTTTTGCTGATCGATCTAATAGGTACCGCCTAACCTTTTCTAACGTCTCATTTTATTTTATGTGTAATAATTTTATGTTGCAATATAAGATGCATTGGTAGCTTTTCAAAGTTTGATACTATGAAGCACCTCTACATAATAAGCTTTAGGCTTCATGGTTGTTTGGGATATTTTCTGTCTGCACATATGTGACTGCAATATATAACAAAATGAACCATTTATTTCAAGTACCCAAAGCACAGCACAACACTCAGATGTATTATAAAAGATTAAATGACCAGCAATTACCTGAAGACTTAGGTATAATATAAAAACAAGGTACCCTTAAAGAAACAAAAAGTAAAAGATAAATCTGTTAGTAAAAGTGACACTATAAATGAATACTAATAGATAGGTAATAAGTTATTTTTTAACACCCTTGCTCGTAAAGCTGATGTAATCCCACCGGTTTTAAATATGTAAAGCGGGCCATAACAAACGCGTGTGTTATCAAAGCAAATAGTTAAGTTGTAGTCCATACAAATTCCATAACAGCATTATTTGTCATTTCAAATAATTATGGAACTGATCGCCACCGCGTGGCTCTAGCCAGTGAGCAGCGCGCTGTTCCATATTTGAAATGGCAAATAGTAATACTAATGGCGGGAAAGCAACAGTGAGCATTCACAGATTGAGTTTATTTAAAATAACTGATGTCCTATTTGAAATAAACAAATTTGTATTTGTTTGTATTTAAATGAGTATTTGTAAAAAAAAACAGTTTATTCGGTAATTTAAAAACTTGACTGCATGCTCTAGCATCTTGCCAACATTTTCACGCAGCTACGGCAGAAAATAAACCTTGCGCCATTTTTTTCAAATTTTCTTTTCTTTGTACTTGTATTCTGAATATCTTTTTTTCTGTTTCCTCGCAAGTGTGTTAAAAAATGTCGTACGATATACGTGCGTATTGGTTATAACATGCTCGGCTCAATTACACCCTCGCCTTCGGCTCGGGCTGAAATTCCGCCTCGCATGTTATAACCATCATTACGCACTAATATCGTAATGTACTATAACAGTTGCTAACTCTATCCTCAATTACGTTTTCCTGAATTGGGTGTAAATGTTTCACGACCTCTCATTACTTTAACTTCGAATGGGACCGTATACCAGTTCTGATAATTTTATTAGAATTAACAAATTTAGCCTTAATCAGACGGCTAATTCCCCTAATTAAAAACGTCGTCTTAAAATCTAATTGTGACCTCGTCTCGGCGAAAATCAAACGACAAAAATGCAAGAAAACGCTGTATAATATTTGACAGCTAATGAATGAGATTAGAATGCGAAAGTTCTTATAATTAGCTTAGTTTTTATATATATAATTCAAAACTAGTGCTTGACTGCAATCCCGCCTGATGGTAAGCAGTGATGCAATCGTTGATGGTAAAGCGCGCTAGTTTATTAAATGCCTATTCACTCAAAAAAAAACTGAGTGAATAGGACGGAAGACGGCAGCTGAGCGAGGTGATGTAAAGTTAAACCCAACAACACGACGAACGATGCTGCGCCAGAGGGAGATTGATCTGGAGACCCACCACAACCAAAATCCCGTCACAACAACATCTGGCGCATCGTACCGTCCTCCGTTCAGCTTCACCAGACATCATGCCGGAACACGACAAATCCTTTGGAGCCAAGACTTTGTCTTTTGTTTGACCTTTCTGCTATTTATTGCGCATCAGATGGTTGGAAAACATCTACATACATCAACTTTAACGCCACCACCACCGAGGTGGTGGTGGTGGCGTTAAAGTTGTTGCGTAGTCTTTCGAACATACGGGCATGGATGTTAACAGAATTGTTGCATATGTGTGTAAAACTTAACAGACCTGTAACTGTTAACACCGTGGTTTACACTGACTCTGTAATTATTCTTCTTATAGTACATTACGATATTAGTGCGTAATGATGGTTATAACATGCGAGGCGGAATTTCAGCCCGAGCCGAAGGCGAGGGTGTAATTGAGCCGAGCATGTTATAACCAATACGCACGTATATCGTACGACGTTTTTTAACACACTTGCGAGGAAACAGAAATAGAAGTATTTTATATTTTGTTCATTTTAAATAAACTCAATCTGTGAATGCACACTGTTGCTTTCCCTCCATTAGTATTATTATTTGCCATTTCAAATATGGAACAGCGCGCAGCGCGAGCCGTGCGGCGGCGATCAGTTCCATAATTACTTGAAATGGAAAATAATGCTGTTATGGAAAATAATGCTGTTATGGACTATAACTTAACTATTTGCTTTGATAAAACACGCGTTTGTTGTGGCCTGCTTTACATATTTAAAACCGGTGGAATTACATCAGCTTTACGAGCAAGGGTGTTAAAAATTATATAACAGAGTATGTAGGCCAAGTGACATTGGACCCTATATAGTATTATTCGCGTATAGCTCTGTAAAGGCAAAACAAATATTCTTAGGATGGATTGTCAGTTCTTGTATATTTCCATTTTAAAAACTGCGTAAAAGTAATTGAATTGGTGCTACTCGGCTTTGAATTCAAAACTAGTACTCTCATCTTTACCAATACATTTTCAAATATGTGGAACGAAAATTTAACCAAGACGTTATGGAAATGCGTTGTACGATAACATGAAAATATTTCTATAAAAACCTTTTCTTTACCAGAACAGCTTTATTCACTTCTGTCATATTCCTCGACATCTATATTAAATACATCAGGGATTTCCGCATGCCTATGTAGACTTCTGCTGCCATTTTAAAAATTGCGTATTTGAATTGCGCTTTGGATTTAAAAATAGAATTCCAATATATTTTCCAACACGTTTTTGAAAACGTGAAACGAAAATTTAAGACGTTATGAAAATGTGTCTAAATTAACTAAATTGGTAACTAAACACCCCGCTAAGAATAATAATGGGGCAGTTTACCGCAAAGTGCTTTGCTGTGTCACCATTCATCATCCGACCTAACAACTACATTAATATTAAGACGGATCGCGTTTTGTTTGCTCACTCGCACATAGCTCGGTCCCTTTCTGTTATTATCAGTTTGACAGCTGCTTGAGGATGAGATATCGCTACATTTTAATGGACTATATTTTTTGGAGGATTATTAATAGACAATGAGAGTATTCTTTAAAAATCTTTGTGTAATCTGAATGAGGTATATGGGGAATTATTAAGATAGATAACGGGGAGAAGGGAAAATTAATGACTTCTCTTAATACGAAAGATTAGAACTCAAAAAATTATTACATTTTTAATCCATCCGAATATATCACAGTTAATAGTAAACAAAAAATCTCAATAACTCATAGGAAAGCCTTTGTTGGCCCTAATATGCGCCCTTGTTGAAGCAAGCTCGATCAAAGCTTTCACGATGACCTATTTAAAAAAACAATACCGCACTCCGCTTGGAACGAACACGAGAATCATTCTGAACATACGCTTAAGCAACTGCAAAGCCAATTACACTGTGACGAGAATTTTCTGATCATGTTACTTTATCACAAGCATATGTTTGTATGAATTTAGTCACAACTCACGGGCTTTAGCTACACAGACAATTCCCTGTTTAACTTAAACCAATTTCCACTCATTAACTCAACGTACCTTGTTGAGCATACTACGAAGTACGTATCAAAAGTATTGCCTTGTTAATTTTCTCTCCAAATAAGTCGACTTCGAACTAAGAACTTCTCCCATTAAGAAACTCTGGAAGTGTTTACGTCACACATTATGAATCCCTATATTACTTGAAAATTATTTTGTCGCTGAAATAAACGAATCTTGAATAAAGTTGGTTGTATAACGAGAGGCGTTGTATGGAGTACTCGCATTAGTATTCGAGCCTCGGGTCGAATGTGGCGCGAGATTGTTATCGCTTTGCTGTGCTCCGTTTTGGCACTTGGAATAGCACCGAATAGATGGTGTGTGCTGATTGGATCGCTTTTGCCAGTGATGCGAATTGGTGATTTGTCTGATAGCTGCACATGGTGGGGTTGAACAACAGTGTGGTAGGGTAAGAGTGTTAGTTGCTGAATTCAGTTACGACAAATTGCAAAATAAAGGGTTGGCAAATTGTTCGCATGTCTCTGATCAAAAACTTTTTCTGTAAATAATTGGGTCTGACGGTACACATAAAAATGTTTGTACGAAAATATTCTGTGACATTTTATCAACAAATTACATTTAATCAATAATCGTTAATTGATACTAATTTTATAACAAAGCAATCAATCTTTGCCCAACTTTCATTGAGACAAATCCCACGATCAATTTCTATTAAAGCCCAAAGAAGGCGTACACAAAAGTTGTAAGCGGAAAACACATTGTTTCCCCTCCCTCGTTAGCAAACTCCAGGGCACTTTTTTGACGTCTGCTCTAGGGCGTCTCTCTCAGTTCGAGTGTTTACCTACGCAACGTGACATTTGCAATCCCAAAACAACATGCCTCAATCTTATCACCCACAAAATAAGACCCAAATCTGAACAAAAATCGGCATCTCAACTCCAAAATAAATTTTGACAATGCAAGGTTATATTTGCAGATTGGTTACCAGTATTTGCGTTTAAAATGTTCGTGGTAAAGCTCAGAATCGGCTGGTTTTTTCTTCACCAATCATTTTCCCACTGATTTCTGTGTTACGTTTTGTTCGTGCGTTCTGTCTTGGCTAACTCTTGAAACGAGTATCTGAAACCTTCTTGAGTTTAGGGTCCTTTTCAAATATTTTTTACGAGTTCATTGTAACGAAACTCAATATATTGAAAAGCTGTTTAATAATAATAAGAATTATTATACGATACTTTGATGCCACCCTCAAAAATGTTCGTCAAAATGTAGCGGAATTTCAGAACTCTTTACTGGTGATAACTACGCTCAAATCCGATGTTTGAGCATTTTCATTCTCTTTTATGACGTCACTCCGGAACTTCCCACTAGACAAAACAATGTATCGTTCCTTCCAGACGATCTTGCCGCGATCCTTTGGCACGACGCACAAACCATTTCAAAAATAACGGAAATGAACAAGATCAAACTGGTGCCAAATTCACAAAGGGCAAATATGATTCACTTGATTTGGGAATCTGTCCAAAGATGATTTCATCACGAGTTTCAATATTGCCTTAAGTGCCCGCTGAATCAGAGGATTGTTATTAGTTTGGCTCTAATTATATATGTAGATGACCCAAATATGTTTTTAGTTTGTAAATCTAAATAAATGTATCTGTTGTATCAAAATGTAATTTACAAATTCGACCTGTACAAGAACATACCAATCAATCAAAATATTTTAATTCCACATGAACTAACATAAACACTTCACCATCATCATCATCAGCCTCTACTCGTCCACTGCTGGACATAGGCCTCTTCCATGGCACGCCAACAAGCTCGATCCTGAGCAGTTCCACGCCAGACACTACCAGCCACGTTTTTAATGTCGTTGCTCCATCTCGTCCAAGGGCGTCCTACGCTACGTTTGGCGAGACGCGGTCTCCACTCGAGGACTCGTTTAGCCCAACGGTTGTCGGCCCTGTGGCATATGTGACCAGCCCATTGCATTTATTATTATATGAGTGAATTGCATAAACTCTTATGAAATGTTAAAAGCTAGGTGCATGGTTCGTATTGATCGTTTCTATGGGAAAAAGCCAACGAGAAACAACGGTTGCTCTTTTAAAAATAATTGGCTTTTACAATGTTTTCAAATCTACAATAGAATATGGGAGAACGCATAGGCCTGTCAACAAGTACAGGTAGGTACTTGATAAAATAATAAATGGCCGACAGATTTAAAGTCAACCGGTACCCTAATTGAGTATCACACTATTACTATCAATTGAAATCATTTTGAAGTATATTGCCGTTTGTTGTATGGAGCTGTCCTTCTCTGTATGAGAGGACCGTCCCTTGTCCGATGAAGGCCAGCCCGCGCCGCAGCTGAGCCAGTAAATATAAATTCCCGACTATGACCTCTGAGTTTGTTTCGGCCGTTTCTTCTCAGAGCTAGTACTAGGAAACAAACCGAAATAAAAAATAAAATTTCGATCCAGCCGTCCCTTGCTGTTCTCTCCAGCGGCACCCTAAGCCGAGGTTCGTACACCACAGGGGATGCCCTTAGCATGTAGTTTTTAGTTGCCCTAGCTGGAGGCTTTAAATTCATTTAAGGCAGCCACAGGATAGTTCGGTTAAGTAGTCACGACCTCTCAAGGTCAACTACGAGATGCCATATTAAAAAAAAAGTATGAGAGGAAACCTGTGCCCAGCAGTGGGACAATACAAAGGTTGTTGATGATGATGATGATGATGATGATACATATGTTCGAAAAAAGTGTTTGCCCAACAACGTAAATAATGCAATGAATGTTTTTGTACTTTCAAAATGTCAATGGCTAGTGATAATCTGTTACACAATCACCATGCAGGTCTCATATTTACAAAATATATATAGAAGAAAGAACCTACTAAAAGGACACACTCACAACTCACAACTGAGCATGATCGATAACACATCAAAAGCAAAATTATTAACAGAAACAAGATATAACCTAGGTCCCATATCACATGTCATACAAGATTCCAATCTCACCCTTTTCCAAAAAACCAAAGAGACCCGTTTTATAATATTTCATTGAACACAATGAGCCTCGGAGGGTTTAAAACTGAGGGCGATGTAACACCTGCTTATATCCGGATCGCCTGGGGCAAGACCCTTATTTTTGCAATAAATTAGAAACCGCATCAACCATACACATTCATACCTGTCCGGCTAAGACCTTTCCAATTATTGGAGCTTGCTTTCAACAACAATTTGTAGTTGGTCAAACTACGATATGATTTATTCAGTTCTTAATAGTTTTATTTGTGATCGTAAATATTCGTATGGATCTATTGAAATAAATTGTGTGTTTGTCATGTATATATTATGTTTCGTATTTAACGAAGCTGTCGATTCTACTGACGTTAACATTTGTTGTTTAAATTATTTTATCTGTAGGCATCTACATATGTACAACTACATATCAACTGTCAGACATTTTTATTTTACTGTTTTTCAATGCTTTGTGATCGCGAGTTATGAAATCACTAGTTACAATAATATGTGCGCCTTTGTGAGATTAAGATATATATCTCACAACTTTTGAATTGTTATGGTTTTTTACGTCAACAAGAAAATCCCTTTCAAATTAATAGAAAAAGTAAGTCTGTTCATCTAATCATATCATGCTACAACCACCTGACCGAGCTTAATCATATGAAACTACTTCCAGTGGGCAAATTGTTAGGGAAAAGATAATAGGGCTTATAAAACCTGATCCTACTCAAAAGAAACCCGACAAAAATGCCAAAAATTTAAACAATAATGTAATCTAACTAGGCATTACAAACACTAATGAAAACACATACAAATCCTAAAAGTCTTCTTCTTCTTCTGTTTTCGAGGAGAGATTCAATCTCAACTCTTGATCAATGACGTCTGTGGAATAGATACCACAATTTTGCTAATAACACGTGTAAGAAATTATAGAAATTCTTTGAAAATTTTATTTCAAAATAATAGCGGATATCGCCTATGACTGTTGAAAAATATGGCCGCGTGAACCGTCTATGATCCCGGTTTGAGGCAAAGTCATGATGTGGCCACTATGCTGCGATATTTCAATGTTCTTTATGAATTATTTACTGAATGCACATTTAACTAATTAAATCACGCGCCTTTATTTAGTAATAAATAATTTTAAAAGTCCTATGAAAAATGCGCGTGACACTCATCTTAGCTTTCCCGTCAAAAACTCATCCTAAAAGTCGTAATCGTGTCGCATCCGTATCGTAAAGATAAATGTCCCAAATTGTCAGTCGAAAGTGCCGTGACAAATTGATTGGTTTAATCGCGTTCGCTAGTGACTAACGGACGGAACCCGGTGATAATTAAACGAGAAACCTGTATCGGACGTGTCCCGACTCACACTAGATTGCAATAAACAGGAGAGTTGACCGTCTGTGAAATTGTATTTGACTTTTCCTTAAGATTAAGGAAAGTAGTGCAAAATAGGTAAATTGAAAACGTAGGTACTACTTGGTTGTAAAGATTTGTTTTTATTTCTAAAGCTTTTGGGGTAATGCTCGCTGTTTCTACTGGGAGTGGAAACTGGACTCTCTAATGCCTTAAAATTCTTTTATGTTCAGAAACTTTTGTAATATTTAAACTTAGGACTTGTGGATGAGGGTTCCTGAGACAGAAATAAATGGGGTGTATCTCAGTGGCTTGTTCATTCTTTTATTCTTTCTATACACTGGCGGAAATCATGAAACAATTTTCTGGGAGAAGTTGCAAAGGCCTATTTAAATGTATCGAGTTTGTAATTTCATTTCAAAACCTTGAGCCAAAGTAAACTGAATTTTCGAGAATGTAAGAAGACCTATTAGAAGTACTTACGTATTCTATCACAAGAATCCTTATACCAATTTGTTACAAAAATTGTACAGATATTTTGCTCTTTATTGTACCAATTTTTGGTTCAATCAATTCTAAATCTGGAATGCTTTTTTCCTGCTTTTCTTTATTTGTCCTTCTACGATATGGGTCATTGTGGAATATTTTCTCATTTCTTTCCTTTTTATCCCTAAAACGGCGGAGTGTTGTCATGATACGCCTTTCATGTTCGCTCCAATGATCTATACTTATATCATATCAATAATTGTAGCACATGTTCACGTTAGTCGAGTAGGTACATCCCAGAGACATGATTTTAAACGGGTTCTGAATTTATCTACATATATGTATGTATTTGAATAAAAAAAATCATTATATTTTCAAGTATAAAATATTTGATTAAAATACATTTCCCCTTTTACTAATAAGCATTCTTAGACCCTTTCTTAAGATAAAAATCATTAAATAAAGCAAATGTTGTTTGTAACAGAGATAAAATACATTTTTTCGTCTACACTGGTACTTGGAGATATGTCATTGCCATCTCCATGACTGGATTACAAACAAATGCTTTGTTTCCCTCATCCCGGCCATCAATCGAATGCCACCTTTTTTGTTTATCTGAATTCAAAATTACATGATTTACTCTTACTCATTTACTTTGAAAGCGTTTTCATTTATCATAAATATCAGGTTTCCTGCAAAATATGATTCGGTCTCCAACCGTTTTACATATTAATCCAGAAATAGATGGAAATAACACATCAGTTGCTTACCTCGCTACGTATTTCAATAGAGTTAACTAAGAGAAATGAATTACTACGACGTTCGTGGGCGTTGGATTGGCAAATTAAAGCCAAAATGTTAATTAAAGCCAAAGTGTTAATCCTGTATGTAGCTTTAACCATCTACCGTGTATAGTACAGAACCTGTTCAAACGAAATTGGTTCTTCACTCGTACAGTAAAGTAGGGGTTGTTTGACAGACAATGTAAGTAGGTATAAGCAATATTTACATTCATAATACCCTCTCTGTACAACCCTCTTAACTCTTCCAACACAATGGCGCAGAAATTCTAATCAATGCATTACAAACAGGCACATCGGAGCCAAGTTACCCTAGTAGGGACACCACTGCCAAGATAAAAAGCCCGGGATTAAGTTATCGTTCCATAGCAGCCCGAGGCGGCCACCATATCCCAACACTGTTTGATGACGGCCCTACGAGTTATTTGCCAGTAGATTCTGGGTGATTTTGAATTTTACTACACTTCTACATATACATTATGTAGTGGAGTTCCGATATGAGGCGTGAACGAGACTATAAAATCGGTATTAAAAGGTCGGTGTCAGTGTTTTCCTGTTAGAACAAACTAGGAACACTAAACAAAGAATACGTAGTTTTAATACAAGACTGATTTTCTTTTGTGTTTGCCGCGTGCTTTCCGATTGATTAATTTCAATTCCCGGGACATACGTGGGAATCATTCGATAATTACGTTTTTTTCTTTCGTTCTCAGATCATTACTGTAATTAAGTTCATCAACCAGGCCAGGTATAAACGTACAGTAACAATTACATTAAAATTTATTACCACTTTACTGTCTTAAAGCAGAATTTGATTACCAAACCTTAAAAGATTTCAATTTTAATGTAATCGTTAATCGAATCGAAAAAAAGTCAAAATATAAATTATATCTTGCTAAATCAATTATATGACAACATGTGAAATTTTCACATATTAATTTGTTAGAAAAACAATAACATGTATTTACACTAGACGGCGAACGCAAGAAAATATTTGACGAGTACGATGCTAGAGCTTATGAGTAAATGGCGTGTTTCCATTCTACCTGCCGACCACGACGGTGAAATTAGATTTTTGTAACGATATTTTTATTGTTCTGCTTCCTGAGTTTGTTTTAGTTTTAATTGAAATTAGCTTGAACCTTTAGCAAGTCAATGAAGGTTTTGCCTTATATAACATTCATTTTGTATCAAAATCGATTTATTCAAGACTAGCTGCGCACCGCGGTTTTACCCGCGCAGGATTCGATGTTTTTTTTTTATATGCTCCGCCCCTATTGGTCGCAGCGTGTAGAATGTTATATAGCCTAAAGCCTCCCTGGATTAATAGGCTATCCAACGCAAAAATAATTTTTCAAATCGGATCAGTTGTTCCTGAGATTAGCGCATTCAATCAAACAAACTAACAAACAAACTCTTCAGCTTTACATATTAGTGTAGATATCACATTAAAATTACTTCCACCTCTGCCATATTTGCTTCAGTAAACTCATTCCGATCTTTTTTTTTTTTTTGAAGTTACGATGGTAGCATCGTAACTTCAAAAAAAAGATTGTATATCTTTTATTGTATCTTATCAATACCTATAGTTATACCAAATCATACATCTCTACATCTCTCAAATTAGTAAAGATATCGTGTATCAACGGGACCGCGACATTGTCTCGGTGTGTAGGTGTTTGAACTAATATCGGACCGGGACCGACCGGTTCCTCGGCTATCGAGTCCCGATCTTCATGTACTTACATACATAGAATAAAGGAAGCATAGAAGCGAAAGCTAATCAGTACACACAACCATACGTATGGCCTTACTGTTAACACCAATATTGATAAATACATGTACAGATATACGTCTGTAAACAATGTGCCCAACATTTGTCTTTCTCAAAAATGTTGTCTATGTTTTTGTATTGTTTATGTCTGAAACTTTCTCACAATGGATTTTAAACATCTACATTATCAAAACGTAAGATACATACATAAGTTCAACACAGAAAGAAGAAGATAGTATCGTCGATTTTGTTATCAACGCAACACACACATCATCATACATCCCAACTTCATCCACTAATGTATAGTCCTCTCTATGTTTACATCGATTTCAACTCTTCTGTTCCAATCTCATCCAACATCTACCCGCGATAGCAACTATTTTGGCTGGCCATAACACTATCAGTCGACTCTTCACTTCATTATTTAATAACCTGGTGTCAGCCAGGGTTGGAGGGAGACATAAAAAGGTAGCAGTAGGTGCTTACTTGGTTGAGATACGACGTATATCGTGTCTTCATATAAAGTATTTGAGTTTCTCCTCTACACGATTATCTTAATCTATGTATACGAATCTATGGATCAAATGAATTTGTCGACCGGCTAAGAGCATCCGAGTTTTTTCACTACTTTTATTAGATACTGTGAAATTAGAATGGAATTTCATTTTAAATCATTCAACTATCTTTTAAAAGAGGTTTGTAGTTTTTCTGTCATTGTGTGGGAATACAGAATTGCTTAACAGTAACAACAGTACTGACATTTTAATAAAAACTTCTGTATCTATTGGGTTTTTTTAATCTAATAAGTCAGACTGTGTAAAAAGCAATCATAGCCTAATTCTCCAACATTAACATTATCTTACTTACATATATATTCTTTATCTTACCCTTCACTCTATTCCCCCATAACAGACATTACTAATAGTCATATTAAAATTATTATCAATAACTCTAATATACAAAATTATATGGACCGCTAAAGCTATTTCATTAATTAATAGTGAAAGTGTTTAAGTTCAATTAATTTACAGACGTAAATTAATCCAAAATTTTCCATATCGCGTCATACTAATGCCGAATCATTAATTAAGACTTGTTTGTTTTCTCAAGTTTCCAATAATTTAAAATAATTTGTTAAATATTTTCATTCCAACCTCAGAAAACCAAGAGTTTACTTGGATTTGGAGTAACGAGTTGAACTTTGTTGAAAGGTTCTTACTTTTAAGCAATTTTTCTCCGACGCCTGTTAGTAAAAGTTCTAGTACTAACACTTCTCATATACTCAGGTCAAGTAAAGCACCTATTGACATTCTATGTAGTTCAAACTATTTGTTGTTAACGATAACAGGCTTACCACCGTAAGCTTTGGACCAATTACTCATGTGAGGTAGGGGGAGGTGTACGTTGTCCTACTTTTAGGCGAGATCCTCTGCGGCTTACACACGTGACATTTGTATTACACTTGTAACCTTCCCTGCATTGCTTGGTTGTAATCTTTCCTTTGCATTCATGTCACTGTACAATACCTACATTATTTGCGTATAAAGCTTATGAAAAAAGACTCTGTTGAGGAAAACATGAATCTCGAAATAGATTTTTTATTTTATTATAACGACAAAAGGAAAATTAGCTCTTAAAAACCGATAGAACGTGTCAAATGTGTAATGATTTAACATTTCAACAATTAAACTGTTATCTTTACCAATGTCTGCTACTAATAAAGACAAATCTACAAGTTCTATTACATACACCTCGACGTCTAACCCTCCCAACCTATCGAGAACAGGTAATCAACTCTTAAAGGTCTCACCCGGACAATTTAGCTTTCTAGCGCCCACACCGATGTCTTATATACGAGGGAACAAGTCCTAACGGAGAGAACGTGACTCCACCGACGGCACTTGCGCGTGAAGAGGGATTTCAGGTTGTTGATTATTTTATATTTATTCCCCGAATGTTCCTTGAGTATTTTGTGGTTCAAGAGGGCAGGATAAATGTTTCGTTAAATATTGGATGTACAATTTGGCTTTTGGTAATTTTTTTACATCAGGGTATTTTTTCGTTACTTTTAATATAATATGCTGCGAGATATAATATGAGATGAATATGCTGCGGTAGATGTGTGGAGTTACGCGGAAAGACCGCATCAGGAACTCCCGCATCCGTGGCAGCCTTCGTGTTCGTGACATCGCAGACAAACTGCAAGAGGGTTGTCTACACTAGTACGGTCACATCTTTCGAAAACCAGTATGTTACGTGAGTGTCAAATGTCTTGCCATGGCGCTTCCGCCGGAACAAGCGAGGTAGACCAAAGAAGTGCTGCCTTGACGTCGTAAGAGTGCCAACTGCCAACGCGTGCCAACAATCTCACACCACGGGATGCCAGAGATCATGTGAAATGGAGGCGTATATGTAGGAAAACGGACCACGGGCTCCAACGCGAAAGCCGCAGAGGAAACCGGGATTTTACGCTGAGATGATGATGATGAATATAAAACGAAGTAGTTACAATCTTTCCATTATTTCTTTACACATACTTTACTTAGTGTGTTTAAGAATATATTCTTAAAGACATCCACTCGAAATCAAAACTTTCTTCGAAACCACAATTCACTTAAATATTTATTACAGCCTTATACTTTGAAAGTGTCTTGATTTAAAACATTTGACAGATAAGAATGACAACCCAAAACCTAAAGTAGAACAGAGTGCTTTAGACAGAGTGCGACCACACTGCTCTAGCCCTTAATCCTCTAAAAGTAAACTTTTGTAGGCTCAGATCACGCAGGCCAACAAACTCTCGCCGAAGGTTATATAACGGCAGAATTGGTAATTAATGGTATAATTTCTTCGTATTTCTTTATATAAAGTTATAACTTAAGGCTTGGTTGGATTTTTCAGCTATAACATAGCCTTACTTCCTTACTAATATTATAAATTGGAAAGCGAGTTTCTTTGTTTGTGTGTTCCGCTTTTTATGCCGTAACTACTGAACCGATTGCTTTGAAATTTTGCAGACGTAAAGTTAAAAGTCCGGATTAAATAATAGGGTAATGTTTATCCCGGGAAAAAAATGATATTCCTGAGGGAAAACAAAAATATTGTTAGCTTCATACCAGTTCGGTGATAGGTGGTGCTAAGTGTCGTATGAAACAAGGTAATGTATTGCAAACAAATATGCACATGTAAACTTAGAAGCCAAATAATACGATAATTTATCCCCGAAAATGAGGAATCTAAAAAGCACGATATAACCCAATCCCACGCGGGCGAAGCCGCGGGCGAAAAGCTAGTTATTTGTAAACATATTATTATTATTATTTTATTTTCATTAGCGACGCTAAACACTTTTGTTGCATGAGGAAAAAGCATTGAATTTGTGTGAGACTGACCGACCAACACCGTGATCGCTACAGCGAGATATGTGTACATATGTATACCGTGTATTTAATTCTTTAATAATATTAAATCTATAAATATAATAATGATTTCAGTTTACACGTCTTTCTGCATTTTTTTTTTAATTTCTATTAATTTTTTTCGCCTTTTGTTTTTGTTCGCTAATTGTTACTGGCGTGCTCTCCTATAATTTAGATATATGGGTGGTCTATATCATGACAAAAAAATTGGGTTGATGCGGTGTAATATATGTATGTATGTGTGTTTAGTTGTTAAGCCTTTATACCAAACAATAAAAAAATAAAAAACATCGGTATTACATTACGTTTCATGCTAAGCCCGTTTGTATTATGATAATGCCTAATCATCATTCATGTTGAGTATACCCAGCAGCAATTTTCCAAAACATACAACGTTCATGTCCTCTTGCATTTTTAAACGCTCTACTAGAATACGTGCTAGAAACTCAAACCCTACATAGCTGGCTAAGTAAATTTCCCTGCACTAAAACAATGCTAACAGCTTAGGATCTGGTGTCAGAATCCACATAGCTTTTGGAACAATGGGCGCATTCGCTGTAATCCTTTTGACTGGGCTTTGTGACGCATTCACGATGTGCGAACAACGCTGGTATTTGATGTAGAAGATCGGTTACTGAAGTGGCTAGGTGATTGGTGTTTTGGTAAGTGAATATGGGTTGGACAGGATTATAATACTTTTTTTAATAATTATAAACTAGTGCATGAACGCGATACCGCCTGATGGTAAGCAGCGATGCAATCGGTGATGGTAAAGCGCGCTAGTTTATTAAGCCTATTCACTTAAAAAACTTAATGACTAGGAAGGAAGACGGCAGTTGAGAGAGCTGTGATGCATATTAAACCCAACAACATAACCAACGATACTGCGCCAGAGGCAGAATAATCTGGAGACCCTAAACAACCAAACTTCCGACACAACACCATTTGGCGCATAGTACCCGGCACACATCGCAACACAACTGCTCGGAGCCGTCCTCCGTACAGGTTCACCAGACATCATGTCGGAATACGAATCGCTTGACGGTAGGGCTTTGTCTGGTGGGTGGTAACTTCTGCCGGCAGCCGATGTTATGGCCTACCACTGATATTCTTTGGAAGGTCATGCCCGTAGTAATCGCTAATGGTGTGCGTGTACGATTAGATGTATGAACGTAAATGGAGCAAAAAAAGGGAGGATGATACGTGGCGGCTGAGACTGTAGAGAGCCTATCCGTTATGAGGAAAAGGTATGAGTTGTAGTTGTCAAACTTAAAATCAGTACAGAAGGAAAATTAGAACATCTTGTAATATTCGTCTTCAAAATGAAGTAGCACACAAAGTGGCAGTGCTGCCAGTCTTTTGGGCAAGTTTTCTATTGAAAGCAGTGCGGTCAAATTTTTTGATAGCCTTTGATTAATGCCTCACGTTTTTATAAAATTAAGTATAATTCTGACAATTCAAAAGTGCCTGTAACTGGTTTATTTGAAATAAATGCTGTGATTTTGACTTTTTGAATTATTATTTCTTATCGGCTGCACGGTTATCGCAGTGGTTAAGCTGTTGACTGCAATGAAGTGTGTCGCGGTTGTCATCAGGTTAAGCTACGCTTGCCGAGGTTGATCTGTGGATGGTCATCATTCTCATCATTCTCCTGCCCTTATCCCAATTTATTTGGGGTCGGCGCAACATGTCTTTTTCTTCCATGCATCCCTATCAGAAACCATCTCGGCAGTCACCCCCTTCTTAGCCATATCATCCTTCACACATTCCATCCATCGTTTCTTTGGTCTTCCCCTACTCTTATAGCCATCAACATTCATAATTAAGACTCTCCTCACGACATTCTCCTCAGTTCTCCGTAACACATGCCCGTACCATGACAACCGATTTCCACACAACTTTTCAGCTACCGGTGCCACTTTCAGACTTCCTCTTATGTACTCATTTCTTATTCTATCCATTCGTGTAACACCACACATCCCTCTTAGCATTCTCATCTCGGCTGCATGCAATTGCCTTTCATTCATCCCTTTCGTAGCCCAACATTCTGATCCATACAAGACAGCAGGTCGGATCATGGTTTTATATATTTTCCCCTTAAGTTTAAGGGGAATGCGGGAGTCGCAAATTGTTCCCGTGACCTGCCGCCATTTCATCCACCCAGTGTTAATTCTGTGCTTAACCGTCCGATCTATTTCGCCATCGCTTTGCACGAGTGAACCGAGATACCGAAATTCGGAGCAGATTGGTAGGAGTGCGCCATCAAGGGCTATGGCTCCAGAAGTGGAGAGACCGCCGAAATCGCAGAACATATATTCGGTTTTGGTTCTGCTGATTTTCAAGCCAACATTCTCCAGCTTCTGTTGCCATTTCTCCAATCTGCTCTGGATCTCAGGTCCATCTTCACCGACGAGAACAATGTCATCGGCGAACAGCATGCACCAGGGTGCCTCCTCCTGGATGTCCGACGTAAGAGCGTCCATAATCAACAGGAAGAGGTACGGACTTAAAGCCGATCCCTGGTGCAAGCCTACCGCCACACTGAACTCGTCGGTATTGCCAGCAGCCGATCGGACGTAGGTACGAGATCGACTGTACATAGCACGAATTAACTCTACATACTTCCCAGGCAAACCTTTCTCTTTCAGGGCCCACCACAGCACATCACGAGGTACCCTATCATACGCTTTCTCCAGATCAATGAACACCATGTGCAAGTTCTTGTGTGCACGTCTGTACTTCTCGCACACTTGGCGGAGTGCAAAAGTGGCGTCCATTGTTCCTCGACCTGGCATAAACCCAAAGGTGTGATGGTTTTTATACTGGCAACAAAAATACATCTGCTGTGAAAATTTCAACTGTCTTAGTATCACGGTTTGTGTGCCTGACATACGTATGGACGACAGCAGGTCAAGCTACCCCAAACTGTCAAATATTTCCACTCAACCTTGAGCCTTAATAGTTTAGCGATAAAGTTGAAAATTTAATTTAAAAAAACTGACAGATTGTATAAGCTTGATGTGCTGTCGTCGGTACATTGAAGTCTTAATAATAGGGCCCCGTGCGTACCTTTGAGTATGGAACTCTATAAAGCCCTGCCCTGCCCTTTTACCTCTGGTGAAAAATATTTCATCAATTTAAAGTACGAGTACAATTCGCAGCAGTGACCTATACAGGAATGTACTTTATGAGCGAGTAAAATGTCATTGGGTAAATGTCTGGCGAGTCAATGATATCTTTTGACATTTACCATCATCATAATAAGCCTATATAGTTCCGACTCCTAGGAAAATATCGAAGTTTAGCCAAAATCAGCAGTTAGACTGGTAAAGCGGACCGCGGACTCCAAAGCTGAAAAAAAAGCTACGGATTCGACTGAGATTAACGCTGAGATGATGATGATGATGAGTTCCGATTCCTAGGACAGAACACAGGCCGCCTTTAGTGCAACCTTTTTTTTGGGTGGAAATCCTCATAGGATGTTCGCCGCCCTGGGGTAGGCGACGGGGTCTGTCTGACTTTTACTGACTAAAACCACCTCGGTGTCTCTTCTATCACGAGCGCGCGTGGGGTCGCGGGAGTCTTCCACAGCCCCACACTCACGTGCTGGCCCGGTCTGTCCGGGTCTCGTCTCCTGCACGGGGTAGTGGGGTGTTAAACTACCCCGTGCATCGCCTCAGAGGCGTGCGCCGACACACACGCGCGCCACCGCCTCGGGGTCCATCGAATAGGGGGCGGGGACTTCCCCTTGTCCGTCGCCCCTGGACCCATTCATGGGGGGCGGAAGAGGGCGTTATCCGCCCTTCCTCGACGCCCAGTGCGTCTTCTGCGGCCCGGGAAGGGAGTTGAGATCTCCCTGTCCCATTCCGCAGCTTCCTTCTGCGACATCACGTCCTCGCAGAAGGACACCACCGCGTCCCACAACTCTGCGCTGCCGACTATCCTCTGCAGCCTTTAGTGCAACCTGCACTAGATGCGACTGTGGTAGATGTCACATGTCTTAGAAGTGTCGGTTCTACGACATGCCGGTTTCCTCGCGATGTTTTCCTAAACCGCTTTGAGAGCAGTAGTGATGACCTAGTTTACACAAAGTTGACACCTGATGGGATTCAAATTAGGGTTGTAACGGAGCTTCGCCTCCGCATCCGTTACTGCGGAAGTTCCGCAAGAAATCGTATCTTCGCTTCCGCCTCCGCTTCCGCACATTTTTTGCGGAGTTATAACGGAGGTTTATTTAGGTATTTATAAAATAAATAACGCGCAAGCTGCGACGCTCGACAACCGTTCGACCGCGTTTGAGCGCAAAATGGTCAAGAATCAACTAGTGCGAGACGGGAATACAGCAAATACAATTTGTTTCTCCTTAATTTTCATTACTAGAAAGTAATATTTTTGTTACTAACTGTACTACTATTAATGTACGTATTTAAAATAAAAAAATTGTTTTAATTAACCATAAATATAAATTTTTTCAATATCTACTTTCACCTCCGCCTCCGCTTCCGTTAACCTCCGCGTCCGCGGAGGTGAGACTCGCCGCCTCCGCCTCCGCTAACAGGCCTCCGTTACAACCATAGTTCAAATCATTCATCATCGATTTCTATCATCACTATTAAGTAAAATATGTATCAACATGTTTAGGTCTATTTTTATGTCAATAACCTTATCACTATAGATGTTGAATTAGGGACAATTAAAATGTTTTATTATTACGTACGTACTTTCTCCGTCTCCGTTTCAATTTCGAGAAAATATCGTAATAAAAAGTACCATATTTGTTAGTCCTGGTTATGAAGTAACTGTGTGCTAAATTTCATCCAAATCCATTCAGTAGTTTTTGGATTGAATGAGTTACTAACAAACATCCGTTCGTCAATTCATCTTCACAAACTTTATAGTAGGACTAGCTTTCCGACCGCGGCTTCGCCCACGTGGAGTTCGGTTATATCACGCTTTTTAGATTTCCCTCGGGAATATCAATTTTTTCCGGGATAAAAGGTAGCCTATGTTCTTTCTCAGGGTCTAAAGATTCTCTATGCCAAATTTCATTAAAACCGGTTGAGTGGTTTAAGCGGGAAAGCGTAACAGACAGACAGACAGACAGAGTTACTTTCGCATTTATAATATTAGTATGGACTAGCTTTCCGCCCGCGGCTTCGCCCGCGTGGAGTTCGGTTATATCGCGCTTTTTAGATTTCCCTCGGGAACATCATATTTTTCCGGGATAAAAGGTAGCCTATGTTCTTTCTCAGGGTTCAAAGATTGTCTGTGCCAAATTTCATCAAAATCGGCTGAGAGGTTTAAGCAGGAAAGCGTAACAGACAGACAGACAGACAGACAGACAGACAGACAGACAGACAGACAGACCGACAGACAGACAGACAGAGTTACTTTCGCATTTATAATATTAGTATGGATAGTATGGATAAACCAGTGCTTGACCACAATCCCGCCTGATGGTAAGCAGTGATGCGATCGTTGATGGTAAAGCGCGCTAGTTTATTAAGAGCCTATTCACTCTAGCCTTGAAGACATTCAAATTGTAGTTCGACGGAAACACCGCTGCCGGCAAGTTGTTCCAGTCCCTACTTTCGCATTTATAATATTAGTATGGATTAATCAATGGAATCATTAATTATACCTTCATGTTTTACATCTTCTTTTTTCGCATTTATTAACAAAATTTCAAATCATTTATCATATTTTGTTTATCATTCAATTAAATTGCCAAGTTTACTAATTTCTCTGTTTTAGCTCAGATATATTTTTGATTCAAATCGTATTTTCCTTTAGGAAATTTCCTCTTTTCGTCAATATTTAGTCCAAAACTCGGGACGGGACGGGACTACGACCAGCATAAAGTTTGTTTCGACAGATCTACCTATTAGATTTTAACACAATAATAACTGCCAGCAAGTTTGCCTCTACTGCACATTTCGAATCTAGGAGTAGCTAGTAGTTTGAATCCTTCCAAATAACTGAGATTATATAATATAAGCTTTTATTTCTAAAACTAAACATTAAGTAATTAATCTAATTTACAAACCAACACATCGGTTATCCTAGTTTGTGATCAACGTGTCCTGTAACACATAGGCCTGTCCAAGCTTTTTCCACTGGTCTCTGTCATTGGCTTTTCTTGTCCAGATAGCCTCTCCGATTTTTTTATATCATCCATCCATCTTTTTGTCTACCTGCCTCTTTTTCTTTTACTATCGCGTGGTTAAGATTGCCTATTATAATCATTTAATAAGCAACACTTACTTTTATAATATCTATATCCAGGATTTGACAATGAGTCTTTATTGTGTGAATTTCATAGAATTTTAATCATTTTATTTCTAAGCTTTCATTTTATTCCACCATTCTTACAACTATGAACGTCGTCATCTTAATAGCTACAATGGCTCAATTACTACAATTCAGTTTCAGCCACCTCAATTCACAAACACTACAAGTACACCTTCAAATCGTTATCCATAACCAACGCCACTAACTGTTTAACAATCCTAGCACTCGATAATCCAATACACTTCGAAAATACCAACAATATCATTTACATCGTTACACATGCCAACAATGGCTTCAATTGGCGTCGTCCGGCGATCGCTGTCGGTATCTGTGAGAGCATCTGCATAACAAAATCTCGTTCAATCCCTGTTACTCTCGGGGATACGGTAATGGTTACATTTCGATATACAAAGACTGACCTGTATGATGCATTTGCATTTTATGCGGTTGGTCAATTTATCGGGGTTCTGTCTCCTATCTTTGGAAGACATAATCTGTACTGTAGGTACCTATTTTGTATAGCGATAATGAATTTGGTGAATCAGTTTCTGTTGTCATGGAAATCTAATCGAAAGATGTAAATTAGGGGACAGTGATTGATATAAGTAAGTTTGTTGCTAAGTTACTAAACTTAGCTTAGTAATGGTTATCATCGGGGTCCCCGCACGGGTGGTGGCCATCGCGGCCACCGAAATGGAGAGCAGGTTCCGGAACCTCTTCAGCGCGTGCTTCGCGTTGGGGAGGTTCCCGAAACCATGGCGGGATGGCCAACTGTGCCTCCTCCGGAAGGAAGGGCGGCCGGCGGACTCCCCCTCGGCTTATCGGCCCATCGTTTTGCTCGATGAGGTCGGTAAAATGTTCGAGGGGATTATCGCCGGCCGTCTCAAGCGGCATCTGCGGAGCGTGGGACCGGACCTGTCGGACGCCCAGTTCGGATTTCGAGCTGGTCGTTCGACAGTGGACGCCCTGGCCCGTCTAAAGGGCCAGGTGACAGAGGCGGTGCGAGTGGGGGATGGAGTGTTGGCTGTGTCATTCGACATTGCCAACGCCTTCAATTCCATCCCCCACTCCACCATCCTGGAAGCGCTCCGGTACCACGGAGTGCCCCTGTATTTACGGGGCCTCCTGGCCAGCTACTTGGAGGACCGTGCTGTCCTCCTCGTAGACGGGGCTGGCCAGCTCCGGCGATACGCTGTTGAAGCCGGCGTTCCACAGGGGTCTGTTTTAGGGCCTCTTCTGTGGAACGTCGGTTATGACTGGCTCCTGCGGGGAACCCTCCTTCGAGGCACGGGTGTCATCTGCTATGCAGATGACACTCTCCTCACTTCCCGGGGGAGCACCTTCCGGGAGGCGGCCAGTTTAGCGTCGGCGGGCGGATCCTTGGTGGCGGGAAGGATCCGCCGCCTGGGCTTGAGGGTGGCGCTGCACAAAACGGAGGCCGTGTTCTTTCACGGCCCCCGGCAGCGCCCCCCACCTGACGCCCACATTTTTGTGGAGGGCGTCAGGATCAGGGTCGAGGCCCAGATGAAGTATCTGGGCCTCACGTTGGACAGCAGGTGGCGCTTCGGCCCGCATTTCAGCGGGCTGTCGACGCGCCTGCTGAAGGCTGCGGGAGCCCTCTCGTGGCTGATGCCAAACCTGGGGGGGCCCAGCATGCGGTGCCGGCGTCTATACGCCGGCATACGGCGGAGTATGGCCCTTTATGGGGCCCCTATTTGGGCGGACTCCATCAATAGGAGGGAGAACCTCACCGCCCTTCGGACGCCCCAAAGGGCCATCGCCCAGCGGGCATCGCGGGCCTACCGCACGGTGGGCTTCGCAGCGGCGTGCGCTCTGGCGGGCACCCCGCCTTGGGAGCTCGAGGCGTGGGTGCTCGCCAGAGTGTACGAGTGGACGGCGGGGCGCAGGGCGCTGGGCGAGCGTCCGGCCCCAGAAGTGAGGGAAGCCGTCCGCCGGGAGGCGAGGGACGCCATCGTCCAGCATTGGACGCGGGACCTCGCCTCCGCGGTGTTCGGCCGCCGTACCCTCGACGCCGTCGGGCCGGTCCTAAAGGACTGGCTCGACAGGCGTCACGGATTCCTCTCCTTCCGTCTGGTGCAGGTGCTCTCCGGTCACGGCTGCTTCGGCAGGTACCTGCACCGGATAGGACGAGAGGAGACACCGTCGTGCCATGGTTGTGGCGCGGCGGGGGACACGGCGGAACACACCCTCGCGGTGTGCCCGTCGTGGGCCGTGCCGCGCCGCGATCTTGTCGCGGTGGTTGGAGGGGACCTCTCGCTGCCCGCCATCGTCAGAGCGATGGTGGGGAGCGAGGAGGCTTGGGTGGCGATGGCCTCCTTCTGCGAGGTCGTGATGTCGCAGAAGGAGGCCGCGGAGCGCGAGCGGGAGGAGGATCCCCTCGCTCCGGCGCTCCGCAGGCGGCGGAGGGGGAGGAGAAGGCGGGATTTCGCCCGCTTTCTCCCTCCCTGAGGTGAGCGGCGGGCGTGAGGCCGACGCCCGCCTTACATCGCTCATCACGCGGGAGCCACGGCCCTCCCCAGGAGGGACAATTGAGGGCCCACCTTACTAGGCGGGTTTCGCCGGCGGGGGAGAGGTAGCTCAGGCTGCGCTAGTTTCCCACTCCCCCGCCACTATGGCGATGCCGGAGTGTCGCTGTGGGTTTAGTGGGTATTCCCGGCTTCGGCTGGACGAGTCCCACACACGCCCTTCGGGGTACGGTGCGTAAAGGCATTCCCACAGCGTAAAAAGTAATGGTTATCATAGAAAGAACTTACATTTTGTATGTTTATCAGCTTAGTATTTCGCTGGTCAAGCCTCAGAATCCTACTAATATTATAAATGCGAATATTTATATGGATATATAGTTGGATCGATGTATGTATGGACGTTCTTTACGCAAAAACCATTAAACTGATTTGAATGAAATTTGGCACACAGATGGTTTATTTCCAGAAATTACACATAGGATACTTTTTATCCCGATATTCCCACGAGATCGAAACTTACGCAGGTGAAACAGCGGGATACAGCTAATAAAACAAAAAAAATGTTGCAAGATCAACAGACGGCCCTTGTAACATTTTTGTTACCCGTTAATGACCCACTGCTGGGCAATGCCTTCCTACTCTCCGTCCACCTCTTTCTGTCCAGAGCTAAGGACCAAATCAGCCCATCAGCCTAGACGGAGTTGAAACATTTAATGCAAGCCAACAGACGATCGGCCCAAACAGAAAAATATCAGTCAGTTGAAATTCCGAGTAGCACCTAGTAACAGTAGTAACAAAGTTATCGCCTCCCCGATCCTTCATAAATCCACCCAGAATCTATATTAAAAAAAAAATTAAAGCTGAGTAAACAAAAGAGGAAACTAATAAGAAATCGATGGAAGTCGACTGGGCACCGAACTGTGGACCGCTGAAGTTTAGTTAATCCCCGCGAGATGAAAAAGTACAAAGGATCGGAATAAAAGCCGGTGGCGGGTTGAATCGATCCCCGGATGGAGCTCGAATACCAACTGTGACGTTTGTGGTTCAAGTGATCAGTTGGAGCGATCAATTATGTCTTGCTACTATAGAAAGCCGTAGAGCGCTTGTCACTTTATTATTTGGTGGGCTAAGTGCGGTCCATGGCAAAAGCGATAGTAGAAGAAGAAACAAGAAACAGTGTGGTTTCAAAAGTCTTTTAGAGAATATCTGCAAACACCGGAATAAGTTAGTGAAAGTTCACGAAATAAAGGAAGTGTGTGAGTGTGAGTGACAAAAACCATAAGATTTGTTTATTTAATTATTCACACTAATCTATACTAATATATAAAGCTGAAGAGTTTGTTTGTTTCTATGTATGTACGCGTTAATCTTAAGAAGTACTGGTCCGATTTGAAAAATTATTTTTGCGTTGGATAGCCCTTTAATCCAGAAAGGTCATAGCACGCTGCTGCCAATAGGAGCGGAGAATAACAAATATTTAAAATGAATGCTGTATATTTTGGGGTTAAATTAAAATGTTCAAATAACTAACTCCACGCGAACGAAGTCGCGGGCAGTCGCTCGTAATATTATAAATGTGATACCTAGTTAATATTTTTGTGAATCACTTAAAAACGGTTCAACGGATTGTGATTATATTTGCCGCATACATGGTTCATAATATGTACAACAAATACATAATATTATATACTTTTTATTGCGGTTGTACGTTCCTGTAGGATCCGACTTCCATCCGGACGAAGACTTTGGCAAAATCTTGTAAAACAGTATTGATTTGAAAAGTTATTTGCAAATATGGGCGTTTACAGACAACGTTGTGACCTTGATAATGTGAGACCAAACTACACCAGAATACAAAATCAAAAATCCCTAATTGCAAGCTTCTACGTGTTATAAACAGAAATAGTAAAACTTTCAGAAGCTATTGGGGACATATTAATTAAAAAGCATCGGGTCAAAACGTGTCCAGAATTAACATCAGCGGCAGAAGTAATAGTTGGACTTTATTTAATTGCTATGCCGACACTTGAATAAACAATTAGGCTGGTAAACCAACCCATCTCTGTTTAATCTAATGGGTCAGAATGAGACGAAGACGTGTTGCTCGTTAAAACGAACGCTTTACGATCGTCTGGGAAGTATAAACTAATATTTTTTGTGTGTTAGAAAGCAGTCAGTTCATCAATCGGTTGTTTTCGTAAAATTTTATTTGTTTGCATCTTGTCTTTTCTCATTCATTACCACCATCTTTAAACTTGTTTTATTTTATTTATTATTTGTGAGATTAAAACCGTATGTTTTAACTTAACAAACATAGGTGCTTGGAGTGGTAGAAGAAGCTTTATTAATGTATAGTTAATTAATAGAAACAAACATATAACTTAGAAACTACTAAAAACTAACGTGGAACAGTGGACTCTTTCACTATACTTTCTTTCACAGAAGACCAAACATAAGCTTATACCATTTATCCGCACAAACGTCATATTGAGGGTTGACCATCAGAAAGGCATTCAGCACCTTTAGAGTACGACAGATCAGAGATTCAGTTCTGGCTACAGTTAATTAAATATCTTTTCCAAACAAATCAGTCCAAAACTAACAAAACACCTTTTATAATTCCCGATCCATGTTCTATATCCACCGATCAAGGGATGACACTAATAATATAAAGAATGTTAGATATATAGTTTTAATACATTAATGTATATGAAATTACAAAAAAATGTAAGCAACTAGCTGCGCCGCGTGGTTTCGCCCGCGTAGGTTTCGATATGTTACTTTTATATGCTCCGCTCCTATTGGTCGTCGCGTGATGTCATATAGCCTAAAGCCTTCCTGGATTAATGGGCTATCCAACGCAAGATTTTTTCCAATGAGCCTAATAGTTCTTGAGATTAGCGCGTTCAAACGAACAAACAAACTCTTCAGCTTTATATATTAGTATAGATTAGATATATATGTCGACAGCCTCCGTAGCGTAGTGGTAGCGGACGCGGCCGCTGCGCAGGGTGGCGCGGGTTCGATCCCCGCACAGTGCAAGTATTTGTATGCATGAATATGAATATTTGCACTGGTCTGGTCGTGCCTCGGAAAGCACGTTAAGCCGTTGGTCCCGGTTGCCATACGAACATCTAGTGGCAGTCGTTACGGGTTGTTGGAGCCCTCAAAAGTCCAACAATTGGTCTAACTGCAATGCTTCGATGTCGCCTTCGGGTTGTGGAGGTCAGACGGCAGTCGCTTTACGGAAAATGTCGAAGTTTAGCCATATCAGCAGTTGGACTGGTAAAGCGGACCCCAGACTCCAAAGCTGAAAAGGCTTCGGATGCGACTGGGATTAACGCTGGGATGATGATGATGAGATATATATGTAGGTATAATACATTAATGTATATGAAAGTACTTCCTCCCTATCCAGTCATTTTTTTTTTTTTTTTATAAACAAGCAAGGCGGGATTGCTGTCAAGCACTAGTTTATAATAATTAAAAAGTAGTTAACTTCACCGAAGTGTTGAGGTTTTTCATAGACATTTACAAAACGCTACAACTTATACACTCAGACCACAGTCTAAGTGTAGCCTGACTTGGAACTGTGAAGTTAGTGCCGCGAACACTCCAGAGACCAAAGCAGATGGATCGAACAAATTATACAATTAATTTTAACATTTATCAACTTACACCTTGACTGGGCGACTATTTCGATCAATATATTGAAGAATAGAATTTTAATAATAGACATGAGCATATCCATACTAATATGATAAATGCGAAAGTAACTCTGTCTGTCTGTCTCTCTGTCTGTCGGTCTGTCTGTCTGTCTGTCTGTTACGCTTTCCCGCTTAAACCTCTCAACCGATTTTGATGAAATTTGGCACAGACAATCTTTAGACCCTGAGAAAGAACATAGGCTACCTTTCATCCCGGAAAAATTTGATATTCCCGAGGGAAATCTAAACTAAAAATAAACGAACTCCACGCGGGCGAAGCCGCGGGCGGAAAGCTAGTATAGAAATAAATAATAGATTGTAGTCATGGACATGTGGCGATATCGACTGACTGGATACCCAAATCACTAACAACAGAACTGGCAACACCAGAGGGTCGCACTCGAGTGACAGGACGGACGGGCGCCTACTAAATTGTAAAACTAGCTACACTTCTGATGTAAGGTATAAAATATGGACGTTTTATTTCATACCGTCACTCACCTCAGACACTAATATAAAAATAATATGACACTAATATAATAAGTTTCGATTCCATGGTATCCTCTGAATAAAAAGTATTCCTTCTTTAAAAAAATAAAATAAAAATAAACATGACGTGTAAAAGTGATCAGTGATCCTACTTGCTTAATAAACGATTTCATTTCATTTCCATGTGTTAATCCTGGTTAGTAAACAATGTGTGTCATCATCATCAACCTTTTTATCGTCCCACTGCTGGGCACAGGTTGACAGCCTCCGTGGCGTAGCGGTAGCGAACGCGGCCGTTGCGCAAGGAGGCGCGGGTTCGATCCCCGCACAGTGCAAATGTTTGTGTGCATGAATATGAATATTTGCACTGGTCTGGTCGTGACTCGGAAAGCACGTTAAGCCGTTGGTCCCGGTTGCCATATGAACATCTAGTGGCAGTCGTTACGGGTTGTTGGAGCCCTCAAAAGTCTAACAATTGGTCTAACAATGCTTAGATATCACCCTCGGGTTGTGGAGGTCAGACGGCAGTCGCTTCACGGAAAATATCGAAGTTTAGCCAAAACCAGCAGTTAGACTGGTAAAACGGACTCCAGACTCCAAAGTTAAAAAAGCTGTGGATGCGACTGGGATTAACGCTGAGATGATGATGACTGCTGGGCACAGGTCTCCTCTCATACAGAGAAGGATTGAGAGTAATCGCCACGCTTGCTCAATGCGGGTTGGCGATTGCAGACTTAAAGTCCAGGTTTCCTCAAGATGTTTTACTTCAACTTGTAATCAGTCATTGGTGTCCAAGATATACATACCTAGAAAGTATATATAACTTAGAAAAGTTATACTGGTACTTGCCTGATCTGGAATCGAACCCGCACACTCATGTGGGACAAGGATGGATTCATTCAGGTAGTGAAGAGGAAGAAGAAGCCCCCATGTTCTAGTCCCTTGTTGTACTAGGTATGTGTAAAAAAGTGTGGATACTCGCCGTATAACGGGGCTGATAACTGCGGGGCCGGCTGGGGGCGATGATGGAACGGAGATGGGGAAATTAAGTAATGCAATTCCCTCGCACAGCCTCCAAAATGAATCCTATAGAAAACCGACAGGCTGGCTACTCTTCGCCTGTGCTCCAAGCTTTGGAGACGGTTTTGAGCTAAATCTGGGTCGCTAATTAGCCTCTCCGCACGCCTCTCCACTGAATCCAAAGTTAAACTCCTAGAAATCGATTATATGTAATAGTAAATACTAAGATACCTGACTTTTTCATTTCTCTTGGAAATGTAGGTACTAGAGAGCTCATAAAACCGTTATAATATACCTACTGCCTCCGAAACATTTTTGCGTTCGTAATGCCGTGGCTTGTAGCACTCAGGAAATAAAATACGTAAACTTTTTGGTGCGCTGCGGGAAAAAAAGACCGGTTACTTTAATGTGAAGCGAACTTTAGCAGGTAGTGTTATATATAATAGCTTTTAAAGTTCGTCTACTTTACTAGACTAATAGAATTTCTTATACAAAATATACAAGGTGTAACATAAAGGGTATATACGTAACAAAGGCGTGGCATCTTTACATGATATCAAACGATATTGGAAGGGTTTTTTAATCCTATTTCTTTATGTTAGGAAGTTATGAGGAAAAACACCGCCTGTGATAGGCTACTATCATACTAGTCGCACAGAGATATTGAAGACATTTATCGGATATTGGCAAGTAACGTGACGGGTAACGAGTAGTTATTAACGTATGTAGTGTGCTGCCACGTTTGTTATGATTTGATTTTAAGAAACACACGAAACCGAAAATTTAGTACCAATTTTTTGAGTAGTTTATTTTGAGTTGAAACCCTTCCGATATCGTTTGATATCATCTAAAGATGCCATGCCCTTGGTATGTATATACCCTTTATATTACACGCTGTATATGTTACGTAGGTACGGTACTTACGTTTTGCCGTGACGCGCGTTTTTATAAACTTGTAATTTCTTTTTGTCTGTGGTCTTTTTATGTACTGTATGTACTCAAAATTTCAATATATTTTTTTATTTATTGAGTCGTGGTGGCCTAGTGGTTAAAACACCAGCCTCTCAAGTATGAGTGCGCGGGTTCGATTCCAGGTCAGGCAAGTACCAATGTAACTTTTCTAAAGTTATATATACTTTCTAAGTATATCTTGGACACCAATGACTGAAGGTGAAGGAAAACATCTTGAGGAAACCTGGACTTTAAGTCTGAAATCGCCAACCGCATTGAGCAAGCGTGTTGATTACCCTCAAGCCTTCTCTGTATGAAAGGAGACCTGTTCCCAGTAGTGGGACGATAAAAAGGTTGATGATGATGATGATGATTTATATGTATACCTAGCCACATTCTTGAGGAAGTCTATGGATTATTTTCAAATCGGACCAGTAGTTCCTGAGATAAGCGCGTTCAAACAAACAAACAAACTCTTCAGCTTTATATATTAGTATAGATTTAACCAAAAAAGCCGTGCCTTTGATATGTACACTACAGGTTATATAAGGTGTATAACTGTATATACGTGTATATATTCATAAACGAAATATTGTAAGAAAAATATTTAAAGGTCTTGTTTATTTCAATCTATACTTCTAAACTATAATATATAAAACTGAAGAGTTTCTTTGTGTGAACGCGCTAATCTCAGAAACTACAGGGCCTGTAGCCAATGTAACATCGCTTCGTAGCGAAGCGAAATCGAATACCAAACCAACCAATAACAAAAACGATTGACCACGCGACGCGATAAATCACGTGGTCAATCGTTCCCGCCATTGGTTGGTTTGGTATTCGATTTCGGTTCGCTACGTAGCGATGTTACATTGCCTACAGGCCCTGGTCCGCCCGGCGAAGAGGGGCAGAGCACGCGTCACGCGGTGGCATCGCTATTCGCTCATATTGTTATGAGCGAATACCGATACCACCGCGTCAAAAATGGTGTTGTCACTTTTTTAAAAATTACCAAATTTTGTTGCAGTTGGAATTAATCCGCGGAAAAAAAAAATGATTGTTTCAAAATTCATTAGTATTGTAACTATGATGATTATGTAAAATTTTATTTGGTCATGTGTTTACCTAACCTTTATTATCCTTATAGGTCGGATGGGGTTTTCTTTACATATTGTATATATTTTCCAAAGATCAAACAACAAGATGCAATGAGGATAATACCATTTAACAATGCTTCGTAACTAAGCTGGTATCCACCTGGAAACCGCACTATTATTTACTGTTCCAAGTTGCTTACCTTGATTAAATCCTTTGTTGTATTTACGGCACAGACGTTTAGGTGCCATACGAGAAGGTCTATGAAGGCTAAAGCATTTTCAACATTGACTTAAGAAGGCTTGTGGGTAAGTAATGACAGGGAAAATCTATAAACGAGGAGTTTTGACGGGAAAGCTAAGATGAGTGTCAAGCGCATTTTTCATTGGACTTTTAAAATTATTTATAGTATCGTTTACTAAATAAAAGCGGGTGATTTATGTAGTAAAAAGTGCATTCAGTAAGTAATTCGAACATTGAAATATCGCAACATAGTGGCCGCATCATGACTTTGCCTCAAACCTTCCTCATAGACGGTTTACGCGGCCGTCTTTTTCAAATGTCATTGGCGATAATCGTCATTATTGTGAAATAAATTTTTCAAAGAATTTCTATAATTTGTTACACGTGTTATTAGCAAAATTGTGGTATATATTCCACAGACGCCATTGATCAAGAGTTGAGGTTGAATCTCATCTTGAAAAAAGAAGAAGAAGTAATGACAGCTGTACGATTGAACAGGTAAAGCTACGCTTGCCGAGGTTGGACTATGGATGGACCGTTGCTTCCGGCTTCCTAAACCGTTAGTTCCGGTTGTAATTTACGGATTTTTGACTGTCGTTAGTGAGAAAGTTTGACTATCAGTCTTCATACCAAGCCGTATCCAACTATGGCGTGTCTGTATGTGTGTGTCTGTGGATGTCAGATCAGCATACCTACCCTTGTGGTGGGTATTCAACTACGTCCGGTTAGACTGGAAGCTGACTGATTTCCGACCGCAACGCACTTGAGAAAACACAGGTGATGCCTTTAAGAGGTCCCGCACTTGAGAAAATACAGGTGATGCCTTTAAGAGGTCCAATAGTATAGGTTATGGCAAATTGGTGAAGCAGATTATGCTTAATCAAACGTTGGTCTTGCTCAAAAGACTTCTCCACATTTCAAAGGATTATGCAGAACCGTATTTAACGCACTCGATTTATAACGAAAAACGCATTTATTAAAGTATTCCAGATTCTCTGTATTAATTTCCAATCCAAAGTTATTTATATTTATAAAATATTGTGGGAATTGCGTGACTTTTTTTTTTTAATCTTTATTTTAAGGGACTTTTGAACACAATTCACGTCAGTCCCATCATAAACTAATCTTAAGTTACATAACAAAAACTTATTTCTAAACAAAAAAAGAACTTAAATATTAACTAAAGAATAAATCATTCTAGCCTCACGGACAAAGGCTGGGAAAGAAAATTATTGAATGTGCCTAAGTCTAACCTATTTATATCTAATTCTCTAATTATTCTATTTCTCTCAGACTCGTTCCTGACACACTCCATCAAAAGATGCTGCACATCTTCTCTCTTGTTGCAAACCTCGCAATTAGGTGAACGAACTTTTTGCATTAGATACGCAAAAGCTCTCAGTGGCATGTGTCCGGAACGAACCCGATGAGCAGTTACTATAGTACTACGGCCAATGATATTACTAGCAAACCATGGGATACGAGGAGGTTTGTTTTGTATAATTTTGTACCAAATTCCTTTTAATTTAGTCTCTTCATTAAAGTAATATTTCCATTTATTATAGCAAAAGTTCTTAAATTTTTGTAATATTTCTGAATTATTTGGAAAAATATAAATTTCACAACCCGAAATAGCCGCCATTTTCGCTAACCTGTCGGCCTCCTATTGCGTGACTTAATTCCCCCATCTCCGTTCCATCATCGGACAACCCGTCGTATGGCGAGTCCACCCTTACGTTGTCGAGATCACTACGATTCGGACGAAGCATTTCGCCTCGTCTTTTATACCTTGTAAATCGAGAGACTGAAACAATTTTCCAGTGACGGTGTTTCCGTCTGACGACATTCTAAGTGTCTTCAAGGTAAGAGTGAATAGGCTCCTGATAAGCTAGTGCGCTGCCATCAACGATTGCATCACTGCTTACCATCAGGCGCGATTGCGGTCAAGCAGCAGTTTATAATTATAGAAAAAAAAAATTTGCTCATGGGTCTTTGACAGTCATTACGGGTCATCAGAAGCACGAAAGTCTGACAACTAGTCTTACCAACTGGTTTCATACTACCCAGTTTTGGAGTTCAGACAAGCAGTCGCACCATGTACAGTACGGGTCAAAAGTGGAGTACCACTATTGACACTTATTGTTATTGTAATAAAGTTCAAAAGTGGTAATGCCTGCTCTCTACCTGCCTGGTGTACATCAGGCAGGAAGAGAGCAAGTCAAGCCACCAGAAACTGTCAATTATTCCCATTCAACCTTAAGCCATAAAGCCAAAAAGCCCAAAGTCAAGTCTTTAGCCATAAAGTTAAAATCTAATTAAGAAAGACAGATTGTAGTAGCTTGATGTGCTGTCTGTACAATACTGGTACTTGGCTGATTTCTTTTAGACTTGAAGCCAAAACCTACATTATTTAGGAAAAAGTTAGTCGTCAGTTAGGAAAAACTGTCTAACTTTTTCCTAACTGACGAAATGATTAAGGCCTACGAACTAGGTCACAAGAATACACATTTCGTCACAAGAATTTGTGTGTATAGAGAATATAAACAATGAAATCGTTTATCTAATACAATCGATACAATCAAATGTCAAATCTAATTCAAAGGCACAAGCGTTTCAATTTGAACCGCTTTTGTATCAAACTTAAACCCGTTCAAATTAAGCTATAGTGGGCCAGTAACTGATGACTACGTCATAAATTATACATAAAAGCAATATAAGGAACCTTTCTCGAACATTATGGCAAGTAAATACATATAATATATACAACATATAGTTATGAGATGTGGCACCCTTGCAAAAGACATAAGCAAGTGGAGATTATTCAGAATCGTATACAATTACATTTGAATTTTATTTCGTTACATTATTGATTGGCATAAAGCAAAAAGGCGGTATAGGTATCTGATGGTTTTTGTACGCGTCATTTCCTACTTTCTTATGAAGAATCGATAGCCGTAGATGCCATGTTGTAATTGACAGCCTGCTCAGATTGCAGATAAAACTAATCCCATATGTAGGCCCAGGAAATGTGGAGCCTCGGGAATGTCACATGCTTTCCTCGTTTTCCGTTTAATAGGCTATATATAGTATATACCATACCATACTGCTAAGGCGTGCGCATGCCCTCGCGATAAGATTGTCTGCGAAGGTATTTTTTTCTGCTATTACTAACAATTGCATTTTTGCAATTGTTAGTAATACGTAAGTCTATACGTAACGTCGTACGTAGGTAAGTCTATACAATATGTAAAGAAAACCCTGTCCGATCCGTGAAGGTATTGTTAGGTATCGATAACTGATTCTACTAATGGTTACAAAGCTGGTTAAACTTAAAAAAAAAATCCCCCTAAAAAAATAAATATTATTTCGCAAAAAGAGGTAACTTAATACATGTGCAGTAAGCAACCCTTCCGCGGGCGGCGGGGGGGCAGGGCACGCGGCGCGTGGTCGCGTCGCCATTCGCTCATAATAATACCGGTGTTGTCACTTTTTTAAAATATACCAAAATTCGGGGAAATTGGAATTAATTCCCGGGAAAAAAAGATTATTTCAAAATTCATTAGTATTGTTACTATGATGATTATGTAAAATTTTGTATTATATTTGGTCAAGTGTTTACCTAACCTTTATTATCCTTATGGGTCGGACAGGGTTTTCTTTACATATTGTATATTGAGAAGTTTTCTTACGCTTTTTTAAGCGTAAGAAAATATCTATATCATTTTATTTTTTAATATTTGAATCTAATGAAAATCAACGACCATAAAGTTCACTTTATTCCTTTTTTGAAATTTGTTGATCGCCTTCGTCAGGAGACCTTCAAATTTTAAAAAAGGAATCTTTTCTATCTGAAACTTTTCACACACACATACTCACATTTATTTGTTCCTAAATACATACATAATATACAGAGCTAAATTAATTGTATTTTCGTTTTCTAAATTACGGACTTTTTGGGTGTTCTTTCGTCATGACAAATCTACTGTAGCTATCAACATTTCGCCCTAAATATGCTTAATCAAAAATCCCATAAGCTGACCACTAGTTCAATAATGTACACCCCGCGTGAATACCACGATTTCATTAAATAATCATTCAAGGGAGTAATTTTCTAACTTTTTAAGACGCTTTCGTTCCTTAACGCCTTTCTCGCGGTTACCCTATCATTAAGCCTCGTGCAAATCAAACAACAAACAAACATATTATAACTAATGACAGCAATTTTAACTACATTAGTCGATCGATCTGTAATAACAGAAGGCAAGGTGAAAACAATCACACCATTAAGTGCGTTGACATATTGATTAATGAGTTAAGTTGACAAGTTGTAATGATCGCTATAATCATTGAGTTGGAAGGGATTTTGTGGCGTTATCTTGAAGAAGTTATAATGTCGTGGCTAGAAGTACCTTTAGCTTTAAGTGCCCGGAATCTGAATTTGCGCGTGTTTGATAGCAATAGACCTGCCCAGTCGCCCTTAATACATGAGACTTGCAAATAAATGGTAAAATGTGTGTATCTGCTTAACCTTTTAAAGATTAGAGGTGTAAGGTTGTTACTGGAAGCCTGCGTCATACCACTGCTGGGCTGCAGGGCTAAAGTAGTAATAATAATAATCGTTTATTTTGAACAAGTTTTAGGATATATTAAGTTTACAAAGAGAAACGAAGATAGCTACAAAAGTTAAAACTGTGGCGCAGCTATCGACGCCCTTTTTTTTTTCGGGGTGGAAATCCTCATAGGATGTCCGCCGCCCTGGGGTGGGCGACGGGGTCTGTCAGAGTTTTACTAACTAAAACCACCCCGGTGTCTCTTCTATCACGAGCGCGCGTGGGACCGTGGGAGTCTAAATTCTTCCACGGCCCCACACTCTCTTGCTGGCCCGGTTTGTCTGGGCCTCATCTCCTGCACGGGGTATCCATAATCCGGGTATCCGTAACCATATCGAGTGGGATACCAAAATGAAGGATTTTAAACACTGACTCTAAATATGTATATAACATAATATTAAATGGAACAAAAAAAAAGAATTACATATTTTTTTCTATCAAGCATATTGAGTTGGGTATCAAAATGAAGGATTTTAATCACTGATTATAATAAATATATTGATTCTAAATATATTTTATATATTATTAGTCTTTACCTATAAAATTGCCGTTTAATATGAAAAAATTCTTTTCATGTATTTTTTATTTGTATTAATTGAAGTAATTACCCATGCAATCAATGTATTTTTGCCAACGCATTGGCAGTTTATTGATTCTTAAAGAATTTCTACCTTTTCAGTTCGTTAGAGTTTTATGCAGGCGGGTTTTTTTGTTTTTAAATAATATTTTTTATTATTATTGGTAGACTTTCGTCTAGTAAAATAAACTCACAAAGGTCAGGTGGTGTTCGGTGTTGATAAAAAGTAAGGAAAAATGATTTTTAATTCAAATAGAATACGAATTTAAATCCTCTGTACGTAATGACTATTATAAGATAAATTGACGTGGGGTACAAACTCAGTATGCTTAACAATGCAGCTGACTTTACATACGTGTGTCTTGTCAAATTTGTGTTCAATGATGCAGCATCGAAAGGGTTTTAATTAGTTTTAATAACCTAAAAGTATTTTATGATAAGACATCGAGGACGTGTTGATATAAAATAAGCGCCTGTTAAAATAATGGGAGCAATATGTACGTCCGCGTTTGCCCCCGTTTTCGCAACATTTGTTGTTTGTTTGTTTGTTTGTCGTAGCGGGATGTTATTTATAGCCTATGTTCTTTCTCAGGCTCTACCAAATTACCAAAACCAGATTCACCAAAGTGTACCAAATTTCATTACAATCGGTTCAGTAAGACAATGGGGCAATGCCAATCTTGTAGCATTCAATGCCGCCAAAACACAGGCGTGTCTTTTCACCGCCAAAAGGAGCCCGTTCACCTTGGCTCCTACTTTTCGAAATGTGTCCTTGGAGTATACCGACCGCCTACAGCTTTTGGGCGTTGAGATTTCCTCGAACCTTAACTTTGGGCGGTTCATTTGGTCCAAGGCCAGGGTAGCTGCCAGGAAATTTGGCGTTATCGCAAAGACCCGGCAGTACTTCACACCAGGGCAGCTTCTAATGTTTTACAAAGCACAGGTCCGTTCGTGTGTGGAGTACTACAGCTACATTTGGACTGGTGCTGCTAAGTGTTGCCTGGCCATCTTGGATTAGGTGGAGAAGCGCGCGAAAAGGCTGATTGGTGAACCTTTTTTTTTCTGGGATGGAAATCCTCATAGGATGTCCGGTGACCGGTGGGGGGTGGAAGAGGGCGTTATCCGCCCTTCCTCGACGCCCAGTGCGTCTTCTGCGGCCCGGGAAGGTAGTTGAGATCTCCCTCTCCCGTTCCGCAGCTTCCTTCTGCGACATCACGTCCTCGCAGAAGGACACCACCGCGTCCCACGATACTGCGCTACCGACCATCCTCCGCACTACTGCGGGCAGCGGCAGGTCGCCTCCTACTTCATTTGTGAGGACACGGCGCTGCTCCTCCCAAGCTACACACTCGTAGAGCGTGTGCTGCGCCGTGTCCTCCCCGCATTGGACGCAGTGGTGGCACCGAGCGTCCGGCTCCCTGCCTAAGCGACGCAGGTACTTGCCGAAGTAGCCGTGCCCCGACAGTACCTGCGTCACCCTGAAGGACAGGGAGCCGTGCCTTCTCCCGAGCCAGTCGTCGAGTAGGTACTGGCCGGATCGCCTCGACGGTAGTGAGGCCGTAGGTAGGGCGCATGAGCCTCTGCCGCCAGTCCGCCACCAGGACCTGACGGAGCTCCTCTCGGCGCAGCCCGACCTGCCGCTGCGCCGGACTGGAGCGCCGTGTCCGCTCTTCCTCGCGCCATCGGTACAATGACGCGAGTACTTTCGCCTCTAGGTCCCAGGACGGGGATCCGGCCAGGACGCAAGCCGCCTCGTAGGATGATTGGTGACCCTGATTTAACTCGAGATGGTCTCCAAAGCCTAGAACACAGGCGTAGAGTAGCCAGCCTTTCGGTGTTCTATAGGATGCATTTTGGGGAGTGTGCGAGGGTATTGCATGATTTAATTCCGCTATCTCCGTTCCACCATCGGATGACTCGTCGTACGGCGAGTTTCCACCCTTACGTTGTTAACACCACTACGATCCGGACGAAGCGTTTCGCCTCCTCCTTTATACCGCGTACATCGAGGGACTGAAACAATTTGCCAGCGGCGGTGTTTCCCTCGGACTACAATTTGAGTGTCTACAAGGCTAGAGTGAATAGGCTCTTAATAAACTAGTGCGCTTTACCATCAACGATTGCGTCACTGCTTACCATAAGCCGGGATTGCGGCCAAGCGATAATTAAAAAAAAAAAGTAGTTTTGGCCTGAAAGCCGGACAGACAGAGAGAGAGACAGATCCTTTGCATTTATTAGCATGGATGGATAAATCATTACAACCTAGAGCCACCCAATTTCGAGCCAAAATCTCTTAAATGTTCTCCAAAATATTCAAATCACATCGCCAACAACCTGGCCCATTTAATCCTTCAGATCTCCTATGTAGGTCGACCAAGATGATCTAAGTCTCTAAGACATTGTTCCTGAAATGGCTGCGCTAAGACGCTGGCTGTACGGTCAGCAACAACTTCCATGAATAATCTAAGTTGTACTCAACAATACTGTTCGCCATAAAGGGAATTGTCTGTCTTACAGTTGGTACACAGACACGCTTATTATAATTAAACCTGCTTCCTGGAATCTGAGGAGTGATACGCTTTATCTGTGTGAAGCTTAACAGAGACCGGTATTTATCTACTGTTATAATATGGCGGAGCTCCGTCATGGTTAGTGGAAATGTCTCGGAGATTTCATATTACGATTTCAAAATCAAATGAGACAAGGGGAAGCTTTCAAATAACGGTTTATTGACATTAATCCACTCAATACAAATGGTAAAGTGTATGTCGAACCTCGGAAAGTGGGGCACCTCGACGAAAGGCAGCAGGCTGAGTGACTGCCCCACGTTGGTGCTATAAAACATGGCAGCCAAAGTGACCTCTGCGCTACAATCATCATTATCATCATCAGCCTCTTTATCGTCCCACTGCTGGGCACAGATCTCCTCTCATACAGAGAAGGATAATGCGTAATCACCACACTTGCTCAATGCGGGTTGGCGATTTCAGACTTATAACGTCCGAAATAATCTGCGCTACAATAATGCCGTCGAATTGGCGAAGTTATGGACTAAAAAGTTTTCTATGCCTGCCGTGCTACTAAGTCGAAGTCGTCGACACGAAGACGTAGATCGACACGCGACGGGACCCACCAAATAAAGGAGGTTTGACAGGTGTACTTTGCCGAACCCTTTCACAAGGGACCAAATGTTTGCACATCAGGCTACTTCTGATTCACTGTTTTTTTTTAAAACCACCATTTAGAACTTATTTTGATTGGATTAACATATGTATTACCTACTAGAGACATACCTGTGTTTCCACTCGCATAAGTTTCTTTACCGTGGGAATATCGGGATGAAAAATTTCTTATATTTTATAAACCACTAGCGGCCACCAGCGACTTTGTTCGCGTGGAGTTAGTTATGCTACGCTCCTATTGGTCGCAGCGTGATGTTACAGCCTAAAGCCTTCATGGATTAATGGGCTATCCAAAGCAAAAAGAATTTTTCAAAACGGACCAATACTTCCTGAGATTAGCACGTTCAAACAAACAAACAATCTTTTCAGCTTTATATATTAGTATATATAGATACATTTGGTCCAAAACCGTTTAGTGGTATTTACATGTAATCTGGACGAACCTATTTCCATTGGTGGTAATACACGAATTCCAGATGGAAAACCCAAAATAATTTCCCCGGCGACTATTAAAAACACGTGATACCATGAACCGTGATCTAGGGCCCTAGTCTGCTATTACAATAGTGTCAGAATGGTCGATCAGTGATCTCATAATGATCGATTTTGACAAATTCCGTAAACAACTAACAAAATTGCGTCATTATGATTTTCCAGTGGTTAAACACTGATACTCGACTCCATATTAATAAATGTCCAAATTGAATGAACTACCACTCAACTTGAACATTTTTTAACCAGTTGTAGAAATTGTTTTCTAAAAACTATTTTAGTAAACCATTTCTACCAACTGGTTTTATAATAATGGCAATACGGCAATGTCATTCTATCACCATTCCATTACGAGGTGACTGGGATAATTGATCGATCATTATGAGTTTAGCAGATTACGAACTTTTAGCATTATGACAATGGAATCGTGTTGGAATGACAGATTTATAAAAATAGCAGACTAGAGCCCCTAGTATTACTTTCAGTCGGGTAACGATGTCACGTGGTTTTTTTCATTTACAAATCCTTCAAAATGACAAAACCGATTTTAATGAAATTTATCCTATAATATACGTTGGTTTGGCCTAAGAATAGGTATTTAGAATTTACGGCACAGCTAGTATTATACATACATAGATCTACTGTGAAAATTTTCTTCACAAGACTTCTGTGCCCTTTAGAAAGTACCCCGGTAATTAATCGGCTCTACTCCCAAACATGGAGTAAAGATACCCCTCTTTCACAAACACCTCCATTTAACAGACACGTCGGGAACTATTTAGCACAAATTACACCGCCCTGGGGGAGCAGACTCAATAATTTGAAGTAGCACATCTATCAATTAGAGGCTCCTCTCGTTGAGCTATTAAAATGAGTTGTCGAATTAGTTGTGGGGAAGTAAGATGCTGCTTCAGCTTAATATATGGTGGATATTGTCAGGAAGAATGTTTGAACAACTTGGATTGGATTTACATATTTAAACATATAGTAGCAAATACATGGCTATACAACGTGTAACAAAAAGGGTATATACATACCAAGGGCATGGCATCTTTAGATGATATCAAACTATATCGGAAGGGTTTCAACTCAAAATAAAATACTCAAAAAATTGGTACCCAATTTTCGGTTTCGTGTGTTTCTTAAAATCAAATCATAACAAACGTGGCAGCACACTACATACGCTAATAACTACTCGTTACCCGTCACGTTACTTGCCAAAATCCGATAAATGTCTTCAATATCTCTGTGCGACTAGTATGATATTAGCCTGTCACAGGCGGTGTTTTTCCTCATAACTTCGTTTGATATCATGTAAAGATGCCATGCCTTTGTTATGTATATACCCTTTATGTTACACGTTGTATACTGGCTGTCTGGATTGCTCAATGGCGCACAGAGGGCTAAGCTAGGTGTTTTTCTACGTGATTGGATCAGGAATGAGGAGATTTGTAGAAGAACTAAAGTCGTCGACATAGCCCAGCGGATTAGCTCTTTGAAGTGGCAGTGGGCGGGGCACATAGCTCTTAGAGCCGATGGCCGATGGGGCAGAAAGACTCTTGAATGGCGACCACGTATCGGAAGATGCAGCGTAGGGAGGCCTCCAACAAGGTGGACCGATGACCTTGTGAAGGTCGCGGGAAGCCAATGGATGCGGGCAGACCAAGACCGGTCAATGTGGAAACCCTTGTTGGAGGCCTATGTCCAGCAGTGGACTTCATGTGGCTCATGATGATGATGATAAAATATTGATGCTAATTGTTATGAACAAATTTAACATCATGCATATCTGTGAAGGATTTGCAGAAGGTGCATAGTACCCACATGTGCAATTATGTTAAATATATGTCAAGTCTATTATATATAAGTCTTTTGTAGTCACGGATACAACTCCAGAATAGGGTATTTGACTAAAAAAAAACTAATTAGTCCGTCAGTCAGATTTCCAAAAAATACTAGACACGTATATTTTGTTTTATCAAATTAATAAAAAATGACAAATATAAAAGCCATCAAAGATCAGGAGTGGTGGCTGGTGACGTCACTGGTCGCTAAAAAGTATAGCGTGCAGTGACATCACACGAGTTTTCAGCACACAGAGTCGTCTTCATTTTTTGTTTATAAGAAAAAAGAAAAAATACGTGTCCAGTATTTTTTGGGAATCTGACTGACAGACTAACTAGTTTTTTTTAGTCAAATACCCTATTAGATTAGTATAGAGAAAGGTCAAGTTGAGGCTTTATTTTCACATCAATGTGGACTTAAAGACGCATTAAATTTACCAGAAAACAGTCCAAATAGCCCTGTTACTCCCTCCTTTCACTCCGTACCACCTAACAAAGTAAATAAAACAATCGTGCATCATCTTAGCTGCCCACAGTAAAACGCCGGCACTTATTCGCAAAGCAGTTTGGCACACAATGAAAGCGTATACTAACTCTACCTGCTACAGGCACCTTATACGTCATGACTTTGTATGAGCGAACATATTATGTTACACTTTTGCTTAAAACTAATTCACGTTCAAGACTATAAGAGTTAAAAGCATTTGATGCGCTCTTTATATTATGCACGTCTTAAGCTTGTCAGCTCTTCTTAACTTAAATAGCTTTGGTGCTAAGGTGCAAACACGACTGAAACATTCAAAAATATATCTTCAATTACATACACGCTAGAGAATATGATTGTGATTAACAAAATAAAGTTTTAAGACAAACCAGTAATTTAAGTCATCATTTCAGCGTTAATCCCAGTCGCATCCGAAGCTTTTTCAGCTTTGGAGTCTGGGGTCCGCTTTACTAGTCTAACTGCTGATTTTGGCTAAACTTCCATATTTTCCGTGAGGCGACTGCCGGCTGACCTCCACAGCCCGAAGGCGATATCGAAGCATTGCAGGTAGACCAATTGTTCGAATTTTGAGGGCTCCAACAACCTGTAATAACTGCCATTAGATGTTCGTATGGCAACTGTGACAAACAGCTTAATGTGCTTTCCGAGGCACGACCAGACCAGTGCAAATATTCATATTCATGCATACAAATATTTGCACTGTGCGGGGATAGAACCCGCGCCTCCTTGCGCAGCGGCCGCGTTCGCTACCGCTACGCCACGGGGCTGTCTCTGTCTATTATACTAATCACTAACACTGTTTTGAGAAAATAAGTAAAAAAAATTAAAAAGTAACAAGAAATTTACTAACAACATAACTAGAGAAAAAAAGGTAGTTCAGTGGTAAAAGCCGCAATTAACGAGTTCTAGGTCAAAGAGTCGAACTCTAGACGCTTCACTTCCTGCAAATTATTTCATCAGGTGAAGGAAAAATCGTAAGAAAACTGTACTAAAATCTTCGAAGATATGTTTTTTGTAAATAATTATAAGCTGTACCGTAATCCTGCCTGATGATAAGTAGTGATGCGCTCATGGAGGGTAAAGTGCACTAGTGTATTAAGAACCTATTCCCTCTAGCCTTGAAGACACTTAAATTGTAGTCAAACGGAAACACCGCCGCTAGCAAATTGTGCCTTAAAATGTGACATGTACCAACCCGCACTGGGCCCGCGTACTAGAATAAGGCCGAATCACCCTCACTGAGAGGAACCCCTTGTCTCAAGAGTAGGAACATAACAGGCTGATTGTGTAGGAATCATGATTGGCTCGTGAAAACTTTACTTTCACGATGTAAGATACCATGTGTTGAAGTAAATGAATTATATAATGGGTGCTTTGAAAACAGGTCATTCCCAGACATGTGTAATAATACCTAATGGCCAGGATCGAGACCGTTAACCCCTAAACTAAATGGCTATTATTTTCACCACAACATGAGCCAAAACAGAGATAACATAATAACATCACGATTGTAATGATCTAAATCTCCAAAGGGTTAAGTAGAGGTCTACCTTTTACCTGGTGGCAAGCATATCTTGCCAACGACTAAGCACAAATTCAGGCTATAGGCTGAAAACCCAATAATGATTGGCATGACATGAGAATCAAATCCAGGACATCAAGATCAGTAGTAGCGCTTGGAGCCAGCATACCAATGAGGCAATCAAAGAGGAACAGGTAAAAAAAAATGACCTCAAGTATACTCCTTGGCACACCCCGTCAATAGGAATTCGTAGCCTTTTAAACCTCAGTCAAATAAATTCAAATCCAGACAAGCCATTCACCGCTACACCCTTTATGATTAACGTAAATACCCACTTACGAAAATTACATAAAAAATGAACAAAAATTTAAAGCAGCCAGCTAAGAGGCATCAAATCCAGGGCCCCGGAATGAGCAGAAATCCCGGGATTGTCGCGGGAAAATATATTTTTATTAAATAACTTCCCACCCGCAGATGAGCGAGGCTTTTCGTTAACTTTTTAAATCGATTCGGCATTGGCACAGTTAACATACAGGCTTGTTTGACATTCTTTATCAACATGCAACCTTTTTTAATTGTTTGTGTTTGAATATTGGAAAACTGCGCGTTTTGGCAAAGTTTATTTTAAACAGTTGTTTGTAGACCCATGGTTTTGAAACCATACATCGTTTTTAATCATCATCACCCCAGTGTTAAACCCAGTCGCATCCGAAGCTTATTCAGCTTTGGAGTCTGGGGTTCGTTTTACCAGTCTAACTGCTGATTTAGGCTAAACTTCGATATTTATCGTGAAGCGTCTGCCGTCTGACTTCCACAACCTGAAGGCGATATCGAAGCATAGCAGTTAGATCAATTGTTGGACGAGACGACCTAGAGTTGAACTTTTGAGGTCTCCAACAACCCGTTACGACTACCATTAAATGTTCGTATGGTAACCGGGACCAACGGCTTAAAGTGGTTACATCGTTTTTAATAATCAGGGATAAAAGGCACACTAGCATTCAGCTGTTACCGTTTAGGCTAGACGTCAACCCTAACATAGGAGAAGGCTAGAAAGATTCAATCTAAATCACTACATACTTAGAATTTCCTGAAACATTTTCCACCCAATATTATGTCTAACTAAATGTCGTGGTGGCTTTTTAACCACTAGTTAAAACACCAGCCTCTCAAGTATGAGTGCGCGGGTTCGATTCCAGGTCAGGCAAGTACCAATGTAACTTTTCTAAAGTCATATGTACTTTCTAAGTATATCTTGGACGCCAATGACTGAAGGTGAAGGAAAACACCTTGAGGAAACCTGGACTTTAAGTCTGAAATCGCCAACCCGCATTGAGCAAGCGTGGTGATTACGCTCAATCCTTCTCTGTATGAGAGGAGACCTGTGCCCAGCAGTGGGACGATAAAAAGGTTGATGATGATGATGATTATGTCTAACTCAGAAACCCTCATTCACATGAGGCGTTTGTAGGTTTTTTTTGTATCGGGGAAATCATCAAAGGCCCTCTTCCACTCCCTGGGCGGAGCGAAAAGGCAAATTATATAACATAAACTTATAGAAATACGAATGTAAACTAATAATTCTTCTCTATTTGTTTCAGGTAAGTTAAGCAAAATCAATAAGGAGTCAAAGTCTAAGGTGGAGCTTAGAACCTACTTCGGAACAGAAACACTTCACTGGTCCAACATCTGCCTTACCTATTCCCGACTACGGTGAGGTTGGATTCCAGTCTAACCGGATTCAGCTGCATACCAACATTTTACATGAAGCCACAGCTTATCTGACATCCACAGCCCAGTTACTGGGATTACCCAAAAAGAGATGATTAAAAAAACAACAGGGATTTAAAAAAGAGGAGTTGCGTATTAACGCAACCCCTCTTTTTTGGGTGGGAAAATCATCAAATGACTTCTCCCGCTCTGGGCGGAGCGGAAGGGCGTGTCAGATTTTTACTGACTAAAACCCACCCGTGTTTCTTTACTTGCCTGTGCACCATGCCACGGTTTCTCTTCCAATCAACCTGCAGCCCTGGAAGGCATCGGTCTTCTTGGACGTCCAATGCAAAATGGCTTCTTAGACTATTTTGTAAAAAAAAAAAAAAACAATTTAGAACAGTGCCCCTATGGTGTCGGACCTGCTTCCAACCTCTCTCGCCAAAGTGCGAAAAGGACAGTTGCAGCTCAGGCTGGTTTTACCTACAAAAACGTTGACCAAAAGACATTTCGTATTCCGCTGTTTTCTTTGTCAAAACACAACAGATCTCAATAATTTTTATCTCAAAATGTAGAGGAAAAGTATTTCAAAAACTTATCACGTATGTCTAGTAGTCATCTGAACACCACGGTAATAATGGGTTATTTTTTGGAATTTTGAACTATCGTATATCTTTTATTAATTAAGGTTCAGAAAAAATCAAATGATAGGGGCACGTATAATCACGGTATAAAATTGTAGAAAAAAAAATGCTCCAATAGCAAGAAAACAGCGGAATATGTTTGCATAGAGAAAGCACCGCTGGAGTTCCCTTTTAAAACTATATATTAAAACAATTTTTAACATAAAGCTTGTATACAAAATATAAAATTAAATGCAGTTGTTTAATTTGTGCAATAATAAAACGTAACTGTCGGAGCGGGCCCACATTCGTTACATTGCTGTATCAGTTAATTGAATTACTGTATTCCATTACTTTTTTACTTTGTACGGGTAATATTCAGGGGATCCGCTTTAAATGAGAGGGCGGCAATATTTTCAATTGCTCTTTGTGAATGATTCGGGGTAGTACCACAGGTAGTACTGGCACGATATGACGATAGCATAGGCGCTCATTTATGTGGTTAAGTTGCACTGCAGGGATTCGGTTTGTCCAGTAATGCTTCCTCTCGTATCGTAAATATCCATCGTGCATACGGTGATCACTTACCATCAGATAATTTTTTGCCATTTGTTTGACACCGAGATTAGACCTCTACTAGCGATTCGTCGTGTTCATGTTTGGGGAAGCCGTACGGAGGACGAGTTTGAGCAGTTGTGTTGCGAAGTGTGCCGGGTACGATACGCCAAATGTTGTTGTGTTGAGACTTTGGTCGTGGAGGGTCTCCAGATCAATCTCCCTCTGGTGCAACATCGTTGTCGTGTTGTCGGGTTTAACATTGCATCACCTCTCTCAACTGCCGTCTTCCTTCCTATTCAATCAGTTTATTTGAGGAAATAGGCTCTTAGTAAACTAGCGCGCTTTACCATCAACGATTGCATCACTGCTTACCATCAGGCGAGATTGCGGTCAAGCACTACTTTATAATTACAAACTTATATAAAAAAAAGATTTCGAACGTTGTAAATTAAAGAGAACCGGTCTTCTGTTGATAACAAAGAAGCCCAGTGTAATAACTTAAAATCTAGCTTCCTTATAATCCCGCACCAGTTAACGGCCGAAGGGATGCCGTGATTGTGATGCGAAAACCAGGTCAAGTTCAAGGCATTGCTCTATTTTCAAGCCATATTATCGTATAGCAAAGTAGAAAATTCACTTAAGTAGCTGTAATTATGAAGGATATAACCACAGTTCATCCCTACTGTAATACGATGCTTGTGGGGCATAACAGGATGCGTTAAAGTTGTTATAAAACCTGTTTAGATCTTTGTTCGACAATTGTTTTTTTTTTTTATATATATAAAACTAGCGGCCGCCAGCGACTTCATTCGCGTGGAATTAGTTATGCTCAGCTTCTATTGATCGCAGCGTGATGTTATGTAGCCTAAAGCCTTCCTGGATTAATGGGCTATCTAATGCAAAAAGAATTTTTCAAATCGGACCAGTAGTTCCCGAGATTAGCGCGAACAAACACACAAAGAAACATACTCTTCAGCTTTATATATTGGTATAGATTGTCAGTAATTGTAAATAAATAAATATATACGGACAAATCACACAGATTGAACTAGCCCCATAGTAAGTTCGAGACTTGTGTTATGGGATACTAACTCAACGATACTATATTTATAAAATAGATACATACAGTATGTTAAATAACAGAGGGCGTTCCCTTAAACTCGTTAATATATATCATTAATAGATTAAAATAAAAATATCAGCATAGAAAAATAAGCATAAAAAATCCGAATAAAAAAAAATTCTAATTGGAAATAAATTTGAAACCTCCTGTTTTAAATCAAAATAGTAGTCGTCATGTATAAATAAATTGCGACGTTGCCGTCTTTCATGTTCGCGTGTACAGTGTGTTTCTTTTACATGTCAATTTAAAATTTTTATTGAATATTTTCTTATTGGAAAAAATTTTAAAACATTTTGTTTTCGAATGGAAATATTTTTTTTAGCATGTATGTATGCTATACTATTTCGGGTTAACGGGAACGCCCTCTGTTAGTTAACATACTGTATATAGATAAACATCCAAGACCCAGGTTAATCCTGGCCAGGCCGGGGATCGAACCTTGGGCCTCCACGTCACAGGCAGACGAGTTGACCGCTGCGCCACGAAGGACTTTTGTTGATGTCTCGATTTAAACCCGGGTAAAATAGAGAGAGCTGGCCTCGCGGTGACAGCCGCGCGTTTCATAATTCTAGGTCGTAGGTTTGAGTCCAGACAGGCGCTTTACTTTGTGTTAATTATTTCATCACTACTGCTCTTAAAACGATGAATCGAAACACGAACTGACACCAAAAAATTTATGGGCATGAGCCTTAATCCACCGTGTGGTGGATTTAAGCTCCCTCCTTCTTACTGAGTGGGGGCATGTGTCCGAGCAGTAAGAATAAAGGCTGATTTTATTTAATGGTACCAACGTAACTTTTTTTTTATATATAAATTATAAACTAGCGCTTGACTGCAATCCCGCCTGATGGTAAACTGACGCAATCGATGATGGTAAAGCGCACTAGTTTATTAAGATCCAATTCACTTTAGCCTTGAAGACACTCAATTTGCAGTCCGACGGAAACACCGCCGCTGGCAAATTGTTCCAGTCCTTCGATGTACGCGGTATGAAAGCGGAGGAGAAACGCTTCGTCCGTATCGTGGTAGTGTTGACGACTTAAGGGTGGTAAAGTTATACATACTTTCTAAGTATATCTTGGACACCAATTACTGATTACAAGGTGAAGTAAAACATCTTAAGGAAACCTGGACTTTAAGTCTGAAATCGCCAACCTGCATTGAGCAAGCGTGGTGATTACGCGCAATCCTTCGCTGTATGAGAGGAGACCTGTGCCTAGCAGTAGGACGATAAAAAGGATGATGATTATGATGATGTTTAATGGCAATTAAAAAGTGGCAATGGGTTACTTGGTAAGGACCAGGCCCGAGTCGACGGCGCGTTGACGCGTTGAGGCGCCCTCAAAGAGATGTCAGCACATCGTGACGGAGTCCACTAGGACCGATGCCAACCAGGGCCTTTTTTTTTTTGTTAGGATGGGAAGTCATCAATTAATGATTTCTTCCGCTCTTGGCGGAGCGGAAGGGCGTGTCAGACTTTTACTGACTAAAACCCACCCGTGTTTCTTCACTTGCCTGTGGGACGGCCAGGGCCACGGTTTCTTGTTTAACCAACCCGCAACCCTGACCCAGGAGGCATCGGTCTTCGTGGACCCCGTCAAGATGTGCTGACATCTCTTTGAGGCGCGCGTGAAAGACGACGCGCCGTCGACTCGGACCTGGTCCTTACCGGGCGGCGAGCTTGCCAACCAGGGCCTTAGGCAAGTGAAAAAACACAGATGAGTTTTAGTTAGTATAAGTCTGACACGCCATATCGCTCCGCTCAGAGCGAGAAAAGTTATTTATTGATTACCCATCCAAAAAAGGAATATTAATTGTTTTAATAATTATAAACTATTGCTTCCGCAATCCCGCCTGATAGTAAGCAGTGATGCTATCGTTGATGGTAAATCCCGCTAGTTTATTAAGCCTATTAAAAATCTTAGTGAATACGAGGAAAGACGGCAGTTGAGCGAGGTGATGCAATGTTAAAAACCCAACAACACGATCATCGATGCTGCGCCTTAGGGATATTAATCTGGAGACCCTCCACGACCAACCTCCCGACACAACAACATTAGGCGCATCGTACCCCGGCTTACATCGAACACAAATGCTCAAACCCGTCCTCCGTACGGCTTCACCAGACATCATGCCGGAACACGACGAATCGCTTGGCGGCAAGACTTTGTCTGGTGGGTGGTAACTTTTGCGGGCAGCCGATGTTATGGACTACCACCGAGAAAAATCGACATGATTTAATTAAAGCAGTTCACAATAGCATTATATTGTGATTTGCTTTAATTAAATCATGTTAAACTTTTATAGAATAAAACATGGTCGTATTATCAAAACAGTGTACTTATCCAACGAATTATTACGTCACTCTCATACAAAAAGTTTTCCATCCCATAAACGCTCTTTATCTACCATCACAAATACGTTGCACCATTTTAGAAGTAAAACAAAACTGACAGAATGCTTATAAAGCAATATATTCCACATGCCCCATTTACTTCTCTAATTCAACCAAAGATGAACTCTACGCCATGGTAATAAGGTTATAGATGTGCGTGGCACAGTCTAATAATATAAGTGCCATTGGCTCATTAGCTAACGACATTTCTTGCGTTTGATCGAAAAGAAAGATAGACACCGCGTAAAGGGACGTTTTACAACTTCCGATACGATCCGGCGACGATACGATCAGAAAATTACGTGAACCAACCACTGCAACACTCAACCGTAAATTAGGTGTAATTCTGGCATGCATAACATAATCGGCCTATAGTTTTCCCACTGTTGGGACATAAGCCTCCTCTCGATGAGAAGGGGTAGACCGTAATCTACCGCGCTGGCCCAGTGCGAGTTGGTAAATGTCACATGTCTTTGAAGTTTTTTGGCTTCAGGACATGCCGGTTTCCTCATGATATTTTAGAGCAGTGGTGCTGAAATAATTTACACAAAGTAAAGCGCCTGATGGGGTTCGAACCAACGACCTATAACTTGTAAGTCGCGGCCGATACCACTAGGCCACCGCTGCTCTCTCTCATTCTATCATTAATCACCCATAAGCACTCGTGGGTTGTAGCTGAAAATCAGCGTCAGGTAGTACACCTTGGTTTCTTTCTTTTTGGCTTCGCAGGATTTGTACATTTAGCCAATGTCACGAAATGAATTATTCATGTCGAAAAAGACGGCCGCGTGAACCGTCTTACGAGGGAGGTTTGAGGCAAAGTCATGATGTGGCCACTACGCCGCGATATTTCACTGTTCCTTATGAATAATGTACTGAATGCACTTTTTACTACATCAATCACGCACTTTTCTTTAGTAAACAACATCATAAATAATTTTAATAGTCCAATGAAAAATGAGTAAGTATGAAACTCAGCTTGACTTTCCCACCAAAAATCCTACACTTTGTTCTGCCATCTTACATTATGCTGTGCTGAGCTAATAATCTTTTTTTAATTATTGAAGTGAAAACTTCTTCGTCGAAACGACTGTTATTTTTTTATAGTTTTAGGGGTACGCAAAAAAGTTTGAAAAAGATAGAACACATTTGCACATGACAAATGCATTTTTATTTCTTTCTTTTTCAAACTTTCCTGCTTCTTCGTAGAAAAGAGCAGTGGTAGTCTGGTGGAAACGGCTTTATTGATGCAAGTTCAACGAGGCAGTAGGCGCAAAATTACACACTATTTAAAGAAATATCAACTCTATATCAAGGAAAATAAAGTTTAATTTGGAGTAAAGAGCACTAATGAAAAAATCATACAAACGTTTGAAATTGCAACGTAAACTGAACTTTATTATACTTACACATAAGGTTCAGTTAAAGTTCATTCAATTAAAGATAGGTTAGTTTTTTCCATTAATTTGCCTACTTATTAAATTTTTGTCGTCTTACCATAGTGTAAAATTGTTTTCACGATGGCAGAATAGTCAACACCACGGTGGTTGCCAAAGAAGAAAACAAACAAAACCCCCGAACTACAAAACTAAACAAAAACAAACAAACATATCCCTGACCATACATTAGTGGTCATTAGATAAACAAAAAAAATATTAATGCAGTAAACCATTAATTATTATAATTTTTAACACCTGGTGGACGAAAAATCGCCCCTTAGTCCTGCAGTGTAAAAGACACTATTTCTAACGAACTTGTATTAATAAGCCCAAAATGTGATTGTGACTAGTTAAAACATGCGTAATAAATTCTTTTAGACGTGACATCTGCCTATCTTTGCCGCAGCTATTTCATTATACTATCGGGGATTTTGACATATTTATAACGATACTATATAAGTACGGTTAATACCCTTAACATAGATAGTTTATAGAGTTTAGTGAACCAAAAATCATGCAACATAGATTTCATTGCTTAAAAACTCTTTAGAATATTATATTAAATTTATCTTGTTATTTAAATTACAAGGAATTTTAATTGTAACACATTAGGTTCGATTATCCGGATGCCAGCAATGCGCGCACTTATATTACGCATAATTTCTTAATAAGCGTTGATTTTCGCTGATATTTATTTGATGTTTTTAATAAACACCTGACATTACATATATTTACGTACTATACTACCTACATATGTATGGAAAAAGCCCGCTTTTCTGCATCGTAGTCCGGATAATCGAGGTCCTACTGTATGTATATTGTATATGCCTATTTCTACTATATTTTTTTTTAAATTCGCTGGTTAAGGTAAAACACAGATCTCCAAGGTTATTATAACACACCCATTTTTATACTAACCAATGTTTTACAAATTAAAACTTTGACTTTGACTACTGAATTATATCATAGTTCCGCCATCACAGTCAAATATAATTAACTATTGGTTTAAAAAATATAGTACGAAAAACGAATTTTGACAATACTTAACCATTATTACTAACAATTTTTAATAGTTGACTGACTTAACTACGGATAAAAATCCGGTTCTTAGTAACTATCTAACCAGAATCGTTTCCAACTTTATTGTGAATTGTGAGACTTCATTTTAACAAGATGGTAATCATTTTATTCCCCAATTTATCGCTTTAAAACCTTTAGAGTAACAAGTGAATGTGAGAAAAATATAAAACAATAGACTGCACTGACATTATCAAGTGGTTTCTGGTGAATGTCGTAGATACTCATGAGTTCGTGGTGCTTAGTTGAGGGAAATTCGTAGATTAATTAAATTAATTCACAATAAGGTACACTTCCTACAATTTGTGGCAAACGAACGCACGCAAAAATCATAGCTTCTTGACTCGGTTTTCTAAGGAAAATTCCTATGATCCGCATAACTTTATTTCCCCAGATACTTAAGGCACTTAGCTTTTATTACGTGTTTATTTGATATTCCATAAGGTTAGCATAAGTAAAATTAATACAATTAGTAATACAGTAAGATCAAAAAAACTATTTTCTTTTACAGTTGGTTTTTTTAGCAGTATGTAAAAAAAAATGTTTTAAGGCTTTTCCGGTTTTTATCTCTATTCCAAAAACAGTAGACAAATATACTCCACCTATTCCGATCACTATTCAACACACATTCACATTACACACGTGTACAATACTTATACATCACACAAGTTTAAAATTTATACACATATAAGTTAACTTCATAAAATAACATACTTATTGAATTTATTTATTAGTGAAAATCAGGTGTTCTTAACACCTGATTTTATCTACTTAAAAATCATAACGAGCGCTGCGACATAATTAGGTTGTATCCTAAAAAATAATTTAATGTCCATCAGATAGATTTATAAAAATTGTCGCATGTGGGGGCTAATTACGTCACGCCGTGGTAAATTTTGTGCCACGGCTTGACGTAATTACCCCCCACTCTGTAACTAATACGCTATATCTCGGTAGTTTTTGCTAATTTCGACAAAATAAAAAATACGGGTCTTAATTTTTTTCATTATCTATAAGACGGACTAATTATTTTTTTTATGTTCAAACCTTGGATACATCCATATTACAGATGAGGCCACCTACTGAACTTAATAATAATCTTGATAGACGAATAAGACTGGTATCCACGACACGAGGAATCCTAAATGATAAATGATTTACTTTCTGTAAATAGGTTTCTACGGTCACTTTTACAAGTCTATTATATTTTTTAATCTAGATTCTAGATGAATCCGGCGTTCTGTACTGGCCCCGATTGTTTAGTTCACAAAATATACGAAATTTATATTCAGTTCGTGTTTTTCTTTAGTTAGTTTCATCATCATCATCAACCTTTTTATAGTCCCACTGCTGGGCACAGGTCACCATACAGAGAAAGATTGAGCGTAATCACCACGCCTGTTCAATTCGGGTTGGCGATTTCAGACTCTGCCCCCTAATCGGCGAACACATTTTTGTCAAATGATTGCGATTAGTTGGGATCGTTTGTACCGAACGGACCAATGGGCGGTCCAAACGGTCCCATTTTTTTTTTTTGATATGGCATCTCGTAGGTGGCCATTAGAGGCCGTAACTACTTAACCGGACTTTCCTTTGGATGCCTTAATTAAAATTAAAGCCTCCAGCCAGGGGAACTTAAAACTAAATTAAAATTGGGCGACTACGCACTAAGGGCACCCCCTGTGAGGTACGAACCTCGACTTAGGGCGTCGCTAGAGAGGACAGCAAGGGACGGTTGGATCGAATGTAGCCAAACGGTCCCAACTGATGTCAACTAGTCGCAATCATTTAACAAAAATGTGTTCGCCGATTAGGGGGCTGGTTTCCTCAAGATATTTTCCTTCACCTTATAATCAGTCATTGGTGTCCAAGATATACTTAGAAAGTACATATAACTTAGAAAAGTTACATTCCCCTGCCCCTTTTCAAAAATTAACTTCAGTTCATCTATTTCTTTATATTTCACTATCATTCCGCCCGCGGCTTCGCCCGCGTGGTGTTCGGTTATGTCGCGCTTTTTAGATTTCCCTCGGGAATGTCGAATTTTTCCGGCATAAAAAGTACCCTATTATTTAATCCGGACTTCTAACTTTACGTCTGCAAAATTTCAAAGCAATCGGTTCAGTAGTTACGGTGTGAAAGCGGAACAAACAAACAGACTCGCTTTCCCATTTATAATATTGGTAAGGATTAAGAAAAGGATAGAAGATAATGGCGCTGATTCTGTTATTCACAAACTAAACTAATTATAAGTTATGTGCATCTTTTTGTTTCCATTTCGTTAAGAAAAGGACAGAAGATAAAATGTCAGTTTAGACCTGTCAAATTAGTGCGCACCTTTTTTTTTTTTGGGATGGGAAATCATCAAATGACTTCTCCCGCTCTGGGCAGAGCGGAAGGGCGTGTCAGACTTTTACTGACTAAAACCCACCCGTGTTTCTTTACCTGCCTGTGCAACGGCCAGGGCCACGGTTTCTTTTTTAACCAACCCGCAACCCTGACCCAGGAGGCATCGGTCTTCGTGGATCCCGTCACGATATGCTGACATCTCTTTCACGTTCTCTCCATGTTTATAATCGCGTCTAAACTGTCTATGGAGTATCTTAATTTGACAGGATTAAATTAAAATGTTATCTTCTATCCTTTTCATAACGAAATGGAAAGAAAAAGATGCAGATAACTTAAAATTAGTTTAGTTTGTGAACAACAGAATCGACGCTATGTTAGTTTAGATATGTCAAATTAGTCCACGCCTGAGGTAATTTGATGTATTTTTGGTCGTCATGTTTATAATCACGTCTAAACTGTCTATGGAATATCTTAATTTGACAGGATTAAACTAAAATATTATCTTCTATCCTTTTCTTAATGGAATAGAAAGAAAAAGATGCAGTTAACCTAATTTTGTTTTTTGGTTTTTTTTTAATTAATTATAAACTAGTGCTTGACTGCAATCCCGCCTGATGGTAAGCAGTGATGCAACCGTTGATGGTAAAGCGCACTAGTTTATTAAGAGCCTATTCACTTAAAACTTAGGAATAGGAAGGATGACGGCAGTTGAGCGAGGTGATGCAATGTTAAACCCAAGACCAACACGACCAACGATGCTGCGCCAGAGGGAGATTGATCTGAAGACCCTCCACGACCAAATTCCCGACACAACAACATTTGGCGCATCGTACCCGGCACACATCGCAACACAACTCCTCAAACCCGTCCTCCGTACGACGCCACCAGACATCATGCCGGAATACGACGAATCGCTTGGCGGCAAGAGCTTGTCTGGTGGGTGGTAACTTCAGCCGGCAGCCGATGTTATGGCCTTCCACTGAGTAAAAATTAGTTTATTTTGTGAACTATAGTAAGTATACTCTGAAAAAAGAAGGTCGAAACAAATTCAGAAGTGACCTCTGAATGTGTGTATCTTAAAAGTCCAGAAAAAAAACTGTGAAGACGAATGCTCTTCAAACAATTATATCTTTTTCTTTATAAACAACGAAGTTTTTTTGTTTATTATTATTCATTCTAAATTAAAAACCCTGAACTTTTAAATTAATTATCTTAAACACAAACGTTAATGTGTTTAAAGATTTTGAATCACCATTAATGGGTGTGAAAGGGCCCATTCTATCACGACTCGGCCATTAAAGAGATCTGACAATAACGGCGCAGATTATAACCACAAATTTATTATTATTACTATTATTAACACACCTTTCGCGTGTCTGACTGTTTACTTTGACAGTTATTCGTTTTTTTTTTTTTATTTGTTTAGTTTTTTAATTGAGTTTGTATTTTTTCTGTTTAAATATGTAAAGTTTTATGGAAAGAGAAATATTATGATAGTCCAAATCTATGCTTATGCATTTTCATAGAACCATTCAGTCATAAATACATATGAGTTAATAGAAAAATAATATTAACTCTAAACATTTTTATAACTTTAAAAGTCGCTGTAAAATCAACATAATAACCATTTAAATAAAGTTGATATTTGTTGAATTCGAAATAACATCAATTTGAAAACCATACCGTACCGTAACCATACATACATAGATTTTTACAAACTCCTTTACAAGTCAATCATACCTTCTTTTAAACTAGATATGTTCAGTGTTCACGTCCTATCTCAAAAGAAAGGCCGAAATAAACTCATGATGTTACAGACTCTTTTAAAATCCAGACACAATGTGTGTCTGGACATTAAAAGAGTCTGTAACCTCATGAGTTTGTTTCGGCCCTTCTTCCTCTTTAAATAAACAAAGTCATACATATAAAAAGTTAGAACTCAAACTAATCAAATACTTAATACAATTAACTTTGGTCCTTACAATCACCACGCCGTCTACCTCCCACAATCACCACGACCAACCTAATCCTTACCACTTGTAAAAGAATTTCACGACACTCCTAAATTGGACAAGCTTCGTTAACACAACATAATGCATATTCAAACATCTAGGGACCTCTATACAAAATTCCCCAGACTCCATCCAGACATGACAACTTTTAATTTTCAAATTGGAAAAACGCTCAATTAACGGCTCTTGAAAAAAAATCCAAAAAAATCTGGAGAGTGAGGGTGAGGGAGGCTGGGGCACTTGATAATATAGACAGAAAAGATTTTGCATTAATTAGTCCGATGCTCGTTAACCGAACAAACTCGAATTGCCGAGAGCAAGAGCATTCTGCCCAAAAGCTATCGTAAATTAAAAATAATTTCAACCAAAATTATTTTTCTTGTAGATTTACATTTGGTGGAAATTATCGTAATTGTTCTTTATTGCCTTAAGTTCAGGTAATTAAGGTGTGATAATAAAAATGAATTGGTCGAAAGTGTTGATTACTTTAAACAAGTGGGCTAATGCACGCTACTTTTTGTTTTTGATAACAGTAATTTACTTGTTTTTAACGTTAATTTTTGTAAGTCATGCGTATACAAAATGGACCCTAATCTCTTACAAAAAGATAACAAAGTAAACTAAATAAAACACGATTATATCTTTACTAATATTATAAATGCGAAAGTATATCTGTCTGTCTGGCTGGCTTTCGCGCCAAAACTACTGAACCGATTGTAATGAAATTTGGTACACAGACAGTCTAGAGCCTGAGAAAGGACATAGGCTATAAAACATCCCGCTGTGACTAATAGGAGCAGAACAGGACCAAAAAATGTTGCGAAAACGGGAGCAGACGCGGACGTACCTACTGCTCCCATTATTTTATCAGGCGCTTATTTTATATCATTTGACAGCCTCCGTGGCGTAGCGGTAGCGGACGCGGCCGCTGCGCAAGGTGGCGCGGGTTCGATCCCCGCACAGTGCAAATATTTGTATGCATGAATATGAATATTTGCACTGGTCTGGTCGTGCCTCGGAAAAGCACGTTAAGCCGTTGGTCCCGGTTGCCATACGAATATCTAGTGGCAGTCGTTACGGCTTGTTGGAGCCCTCAAAAGTCCAACAATTGGCCTAACTACAATGCTTCGATGTCGCCTTCGGCTTGTGGAGGTCAGACGGCAGTCGCTTCACGGAAAATGTCGAAGTTTAGCCATATCAGCAGTTGGACTGGTAAAGCGGACCCCAGACTTCAAAGACTGAAAAGGCTTCGGACGCGACTGGGATTAACGCTGGGATGATGATGATGATTTTATATCATTTGAGCTCTTTCGGTTCGAAGCTTACGCGGGTGAAACCGTGGGACACAGCTAGTTAAAAATAAAAGTAACAAAAACAATATTTTAAACTAGGCCAAAATACTCCTATTTATCTCAACAGGATGCTACGAAGTTTAAAAAATAAATATCACAGAGCCGGTATACCTACTCATAAAGTGCACAGTAATATCATGCACAGTTATAGATATGAATAAATAATAAAATAGATACCTACCCAGATATAGTTCAAAACGGCCTCCAAAGCTTGGAGCACGGTAAAGAGTAGCCAGCCTGTCGGTTTTCTATAGGATGCATTTTGGATAGTGTGCGAGGGAATTGCATGACTTAATTCCCCCATCTCCGTTCCATCATCAGACCCTCGCCTTTTATTCCGCTTTTATACATCAAGGGACTGGAATAATTTGGCAGCGGCGATGTTTCCGCTTGACTACAATTAAAGTGTCTTCAAGGCTAGAGTGAATAATAAACTACCGCACTTTACCATCACTGCTTACCATCAGGGGGGATTTGTGTCAAGCACTAGTTTATAATTATAAAAAAGAGATAAGTATGTAAAAAATTTGTAAACAATACTAAAAACATTCACTTCTAATCCGTACCCGACGTAACCTGCTTACCTAAACCTTGAGTGTCAGATATACTCTGTACCAATCACATATCCAAGCGACAAACCCACACACACCTTTCTAAACAAAAACCCATTCCACCCATCCTCCACGAGGACCATGACCCGATATTCATAGACCCAGACGGTTTTCCCCTAGCAAACTTTGATAAGCCTGAATTCAGCCAGCCGGTATTGGACCACCTAGGTTTAGATCTTCCAGGTCATTGACGCGGATGCCCCACATTTCACCGCACGAGCATAACTATGCTTCGCGAAATATTTGAATGGTTTTAGGTGAATAAAAACTTTGTAGAGGGTTGCACGGTTTGATTGACAAAACTTTCAAATTGCTTTTTATTGTTCACCCCAAGTTAAAAGAACGTGTTTCAGGAATATTTTTAAATGTGTGTGTAAACCTGGACTTTAAGTCTGAAATCGCCAACCAGCATTGAGCAAGCGTAGTGATTGCGATCAGTCCTTCTCTGTATGAGAGGAGACCTGTGACCAGCAGTGGGACGATAAAAATGTTGATGATAATGATGATGTGTGTAAATCTATACTAATATAATATTATAAAGCTGAAGAGTTTGTTCGTTTGAACGCGCTAATCTCAGGAACTACTGGTCCGATTTGAAAAGTTTTTTTTTATATATTTTTTATATTTTTCCTTTTTGCGTTGGATAGACCATTAATCAAGGAAGGTTTTACTGCCTAAAACCTTCCTGGATTAAGGAGTTACTGAGATTAGCGCCTTCAAACAAACAAACAAACTTTTCAGCTTTATATATTAGTATAGATTCTATATTTATTTATACTATATTCTATTTATTTATTTATTTATTTATTTATTAGGTCTGCCAACAATTGTTTACACATAAATGCTTACACACTAAAACCACTTGTGCTTAAACTATACATTGTGCAACAATCACTTATAGGTAGACACTACATACCACACATTGTGTGCCTGTTTTTTTTTTTAATAATTATTAACTGGTGCTTGACTGCAATCCCGTCTGATGGTAAGCAGTGATGTAATCGTTGATAGTAAAGCGCGCTAGTTTATTAAGCCTATTCACTTAAAAATCTTAGTGAATAGGAAGCAAGACGGCAGTTGAGCGAGATGATGTAATTTTAAACCCAACGATGCTGCGCTAAAAGAAGATTGATCTCGAGAACCTCCACGACCAATCTCACGACACAACAACATTTGGTGCATCGTACCCGGCACACATCGCAACACAACTGCTCTGACCCGTCCTCCGTACGACTTCACCAGACATCATGCCGGAACACAACAAATCGCTTGGCGGCAAGACTTTGTTTGGTGGTGGTAACTTCCGCCGGCAGCCGATATTATGGCTAGTCAAAGAATGAATTAATTGTTGTTTTTTTTGAAATAATATAATTATGTACTTGGCTGGGTTCGAACTTATAGCCGGCTCGGGGCCGATACCATTGGACCACCACTGCTCACTCGAGTTTAATGAAGCCTCACTTATACGACGTTAAACTTTCTAAACAACCATTCAAAAACCAAAGACATCCCTACAATTTTACACCTATCGATAAAATCAATCATGTCCCGTTCAAAGGCGTCATTTTAATATGAAAAGCTCAGCACATTGAAAGGCAGGCGATAGTTGAACTGCATGCAGTGACAGCAAAGATTCAACGTCAATTAGTACTCGCTCGTTAAGACGCTGTGAATAGCAAACTTTTAGGTATTTGAGGGGGTGAAGCAGACGAAGTGGGACACGACTAGCCCCGCCCACTGCGGGGCGCGGGGCGCTCCGCGCGAGTACATCGATGCGTGAGGTGAGGCGTCGTGCATCGAGAAATACGCACGTTCTATTAAATCTATACCAACCATTCTCTTCCATCTACATTTAGAAGCGTAATTTCACAACCCAACCGCGACGTATGGTTGGCTCTGTTCGTTACAGTCCCGGTTCGCATTAGACGAGCAGCAGGTTCGAATCCCACATCCGTTCACTTTACCTTGCGATTTTCGAAAATGTGTATTTTATACATATTTTCATTTATTATTATTTTTTTGTTTTCTTTTTTATTTTTATAATGCGCTTTGTCCGTTCTGCTTAAATTTTTTGTGTTATGTCCTATTTTCATGAAACTGTTAGAAATATATCATTTCTAGAAATTACTATTTATAAACAGCTGTTTAGAGTAACTGTTAAAAAAAATGCATTTTCGGATATTTAAAAAAATAAAGATTTCTTCTTCAAAACTGCAACTCTTATCGAAATCGGGTTTGTACGAGTGAAATAGATGGAGGCACTTGGAGGAGGCCTATACTGAAAGAGGCCATGAATAATGCAACAAAATGAAATCTAAATTTACTGTTTTGAACTATTATCAAATCAACTGTTATTTTTATTGTTTTTCTTTTCTATTCCATCTACATTTAGAAGGGTTATTTCACAATCTAACCCCGAAGCATGGTTGGCTCTGTTCGTCACAGTCCCGGTTCGCATTAGACGAGCACCAGGATCGAATCCGACTTTACTTTGCGATTTTCGAAAATGTGTATTTTATACATATTTTCATTTTTTATTATTTTTTTTTGTTTTCTTTTTTATTTTTATAATGCACTTTGTCCGTTCTGCTTAAATTTTTTGTGTTATGTCCTTTTTTCATGAAACTGTTAGAAATATATCATTTCTAGAAATTACTATTTATAAACAGCTGTTTAGAGTAACTGTTAAAAAAATGCATTTTCGGATATTTAAAAAAATAAAAGATTTCTTCTTCAAAACTGCAACTCTTATCGAAATCGGGTTTGTACGAGTGAAATATTATAATACAAATCAACTGTTATTTTTATTGTTTTTCTTTTCTATTCCATCTACATTTAGAAGGGTTATTTCACAACCCAACCCCGAAGCATGGTTGGCTCTGTTCGTCACAGTCCCGGTTCACATTAGACGAGCACCAGGATCGAATCCGACTTTACCTTGCGATTTTCGAAAATGTGTATTTTATACATATTTTCATTTTTTTTATTATTTTTTTGTTTTCTTTTTTATTTTTATAATGCGCTTTGTCCGTTCTGCTTAAATTTTTTGTGTTATGTCCTTTTTTCATGAAACTGTTAGAAATATATCATTTCTAGAAATTACTATTTATAAACAGCTGTTTAGAGTAACTGTTAAAAAAAATGCATTTTTGGATATTTAAAAAAATAAAAGATTTCTTCTTCAAAACTGCAACTCTTATCGAAATCTGGTTTGTACGAGTGAAATATTATAATACAAATTAACTGTTATTTTTATTGTTTTTCTTTTTTTAAATTATATTATGAACTAAGAAATTCATGGTTAAATAAAGGCTTATTATTATTATTTATTATTAATTTCTGGAAATTTGTAGAAAGAAAATTATAACGAATTGATTTTAAATATTAGTTTGCATTATAATTGTTACAAAAAGAATATATTTAAAAAGATGGAACAATTACTACAAAAATACAGAAAATCGGATAAATTAATAATAATTAAAAAAAAAAAAACAATTGCAAATAAGAAATCCAACAAAAAGCATACAACGTAAAGCTGGGGTTTGAACCCGAACACATACAGGTGAAGAAAAATGTGCCGCGAAAAAGTAAAAAGAATAATTACAGAAAAAAATCAAATAAAATATCGGCAAAAATACAACAGTAAATTAAAAAACATTTATTTCAATTAAAATCTACAAAAAGCATATAATGTAAACCTGGGGTTTGAACCCGGGCAAAAACGAAATATGATTATTCATCAACAAACAGACACGTAAATATAATTATTTTCTGTGCGGAGTAAAGCAAAAAGTGACATAGGTCCGACAAGCACAGCGCCTCAGCGGTCACTGTCGCTAAGCATAGAAGTGAAAGAGAAGGCAATGGACGCCGCGATGGAGCGACGTTTCGTTCACGTTATTTATCATTAAATACATTATTTATTTTAGAATATCTTAGTTAAATCGATAAACAAAAACAATGGTTTCATTTACTATTATATTTTACATCGCTCTTCTCAATTTTATCAAGATTTGATGATTACTAATACAGTTGCAACTGTTATAAATTCAATTTTAGGGGTTACTTTAGGATTTTTTTCTATCGAGAAAATTAATTCAAAACGTGTTTTGAAAACAATGGTTTCCTGCTACATGTAATCAAGATTAACATATAAATTTTTGGCTGCTCTGAAATGTATACATTTGGCTAAAAAATTGTTTTAAGAAGCCTATTTTTACTGAACACAGCGCCTTAACGACGCAAACAGACGGGTGACGCTTTACGAGCGACGATACGGATACGACACGACATCGTTTTATTGGAGAAGTTAAATTCATTCATTCTCTGGTTTGCAATGCACTTCTGACCGACTAGGTGGTCGGCTGACCTGACCGAAATCGCAGGGAACCGCTAGATGCAGACCGCCACCAACCGCTTTTTTTTTGGAAATGCTTGAGGAGGCCTATGTCCAGCAATGGACATCATGTGGCTGACATGATGATGATGATTCTAAACTATGTAGAAGCATCAAATTTTGCATAGTTTCGTATGCCATGTCGAATGGTTATTGAATATTTCTTGTCTATCATCACTTTCCTTACTATATTGGGGTTAGCTTCCAGTCTTACTAGATGCAGCTGAATGCTAAAGATTACATACAATAACTGCCTATCTGACCTCCACTACCCAATTACTAGATAACATGATACCCCTTTTTATATTAACTTTTTATTATAAAAACTGTAGAAATACTTTTCTTGTTTACTTACTGCTTACATTAGATTACCTATGAGATATTTACATAAGTTAAAAGCTAACAGTCTTAATTATTTTTTTTTATCCCCCACACTAGGAATTTCTCCTATAAAGTGGGTGCATTTTACAAACATAAAACTGACATATACAAACAGCCAGACCCGAAACCACTACTTGTAGGTCCATACAATTATTTGTTCCGTGCGGGAATCGAAACCGCGACACACTGCGCAGCAGTCAACAGCTTAACCACTGCGTTAACCGTGCAGCCGATAAGAAATAATAATGCAAAAAATCAAAATCAAAGCATTTATTTCAAATAAACCAGTTACAGGCACTTTTGAATTGTCAGAATTATACTTAATTTTATAAAAACGTCGGGCATTAATCAAAGGCTATCAATAAATTTGACCGCACTGCTTTCAATAGAAAACTTGCCCAAAAGGCTGGCAGCATTGCCACTTTGTATGCTACTTCTTTTTGAAGTACGAATATTACAAGATGTTCTAATTTTCCTTCTGTACTGATTTTAAGTTTGACAACTACAACTCATACCTTTTCCTCATAACGGATAGGCTCTCTACAGTCTCAGCCGTCACGTATCATGTTCCCTTTTTTGCTCCATTTACGTTCATACATCTAATCGTACACGCACACCATTAGCGATTACTACGGGCATGACCTTCCAAGGAATATCAGTGGTAGGCCATAACATCGGCTGCCGGCAGAAGTTACCACCTACCAGGCAAAAAGTCTTGCCGCCAAGCGGTTCGTCGTGTTCCGACATAATGTCTGGTGAAGCCATACGGAGGACTACTTTTTTGTGTTTGTAATTTTTGCATATTTTTTACCGCAAATAAATGTTTTTCTTTCTATCTATTAAATAATTTTATTCTTTTACTAGCGACCCGCCTGGCTTCACACGGGTGCAATGCTGATACTAAATACATTACAAAAAAAACTGTTAACGTTGTATAAAAAACATAGCGGCCCGCCGCCCAAACGGCTAGTACCGCCGCAAATGTACGCCCCACAATTTTTAAATTTGTAATATCTTCGTAAGTATTTATTTAAATCATGTGCTGTAAAGGGCGATATAGATCCGTATTTTTAAAAAAAATAGGGGTGGATTACCCTTAACATTTAGAGGGATAAAAAATAGATGTTGTCCGATTCTCAGACCTACCCAGTATGCACACAATATTTCATGAGAATTGGGAAAGCCGTTTCGGAGGAGTTTAACCACAAACACCGCGACACGAGGATTTTATATATTAGATTTAGGATATTTGTATGTGATCAGTTGGTATTGTTCGGGCAGCCCATTGGTCCATTCGGTCCAAACGATCCCAACTAGTCGCAATCATTTGACAAAAATGTGTTTGCCGATTAGGGGCCTGATCAGATCTCGCACTGTATCTACTTTGATTATATATTTCTTTTACATTTTTCAATATATAAGTGAACTGTAATGTTTTTTTTTTTTCAGAAATAAAATATCGTTAAACACATTAGTAAAGCCTTCTCACTACACTATGAAGCTTAATTATTAAAAACTAGACAGACATCGCTAAAGACCTCTTTGCACAACTGCCAAAAAGCTGTACAAATTACTTTTTTGTAAGGAGGCCTATTCATAAAATTATTTTGAACAAACCTTTTGTTGGTCTTTTATGGTTTCCCTTATAAATATGGAGAGAATGCAAGCTGAAATGAATGGGAAAAATATATTCGAAGTTGTTGTAATTTTTTTTTTTTTTGACTTTTACAGCTATTCAAAGAGTAATCATTACTAGCGATCTTTTAGTAAGCAGTAGAATGAAAGATTTGAATATCACATTGATATAAGAAATGTGAAGGTTTGTGTGTGTGTTGCACTTCTTTACGCTCAAATTACTGAACGGATTTAAATGAAATTTGGTATACGGAGAGTTTATAACCAACATACAGGCTTGTCTAGTTTGGGGCCAATGCTAAATCTCTGTAATCTTATGAGCAATACAGTTTATTAATATTACTATTAAAAAAAATAACATATACATATATGTATGGATACTGTTTATCCCGATATTCCTACGGGATCCTAAGTTATGCGGGTGAAACCACGAAGCCTAGCTAGTATACATTTTCGTCTTGCCCTAGAAAACGTATTTGTATACAGGATAAAATTTTATCCAGTGCGCAAACTTTGTCAACTTATAGCTAAATAAGTTTTATAGATAAAATATTATTACTTTTATATGTTTTAGTACAAAAAAAATAGTTATTGATAACGAAAGATGTTTATTAAGAAATCGATGTTATGGTCACCGCACGCGGTCCCATTCATGGTCGGCGGAGTGGGGACGGCGGGAACATCACAGGACCCCCGCGCGCCCGCGCCGCCCGCATGTTCACTACGCGACCATATGCTAATACTACGATATTGATATGATTATTTGGTGTCTCTCATTTGCTGATTTTGGGGCGGACAAAAACATTATTTTTTATTTTAAACTAATAATGCAGATTTGTTCTGTTATTGATTCTGAGCCACCCATTATTTTTTGCGCACTCGAAAAAAAAATTCCCTGTATACCTATATATTTTCTAGATAATGAAAGTTAAAACCATTTGCTCTATGGTTAAAACCATAGTGTGCCGGTAATTATAAACAAACAACTACACCTCTAAGCCGTACGGAGGACGGGTCTGAGCAGTTGTGTTGCGATGTGTGCCGGGTACGATGGGCTAATAGTAAAGTAACCAATAGTAGTGAAGAGTAGGCTCTCGGTCATAGGCCATAATATCGGCTCCCGGCAGAAGTTACCACCCACCAGAGAAAGCCTTGCCGCTAAGGGATTCGTCGTGTTCCGGCATGATATCTGGTGAAGCTGTATGAAAGACGGTTCTGAGCCTGCAGTTGTGTTTCGATGTGTGCCGGGTACGATGCGCCAAATGTTGTTGTGTCGGGAGTTTGGTCGTGAAGAGTCTCCAGATCAATCTCCCTCTGGCGCAGCATTGTTAATCGTGTTGGTCTTGGGTTTAACATTGCATTACCTCGCTCAACTGCCGTCATCCTTCCTATTCCTAAGTTTTGTAAGTGAATAGGCTTAATGAACTAGTGCGCTTTACCATCAACGATTGCATCACTGCTTACCATCAGGCGGAATTGCAGTCAAGCACTAGTTTATAATTATTTTAAAAGAATAAGATTATTATTTTTATGACATAATATAAAAATAATTAGGATCTTATAAAAATAATAATCATATACCTACAATATGTAAAGAAAACCCTGTCCGACCCAAAAGGATAATAAAGGTTAGGTAAACACATGACCAAATATAATATAAAATTTTACGTAATCATCATAGTAACAATAATAATGAATTTTGAAATAATCCTTTTTTCCCGGGAATTAATTCGAATTTCCCCGAAATTTGGTAATTTTTAAAAAAGTGACAGCACCGGTATTTTTATAAGCGAATAGCGACGCGACCACGTCACAGGTGCCGCGTGCCCTGCCCCCCGCCGCCCGCGGAAGGGGTTGCTTACCGCACATGTATTAAGTTACCTCTTTTTGCGAAATGATATTTATATTTTTAGGGGGATTTTTTTTTAAGTTTAGCCTGGCTTTGTGGGTATTAGAATCAGTTATCGATACCTAATAATACCTTCACGGATCGGACAGGTTTTTCTTTACATATTGTATAATATTTTTCGACACTAAATCCTCCTCTCCGCAAGAGATACTAGACCGCAGCTCAACCACGCGGCGAGTGCGGTTTGGTGGACCCTCTAATAAAATTTTCAAACCCCCGACATGAACGGTGTGATAAATACAACCCTATATATGATATATCGTTGTCTGTATGGCAACTCTGGCCCCGCCCTGCCTCAGCATCAATCGTAAAAGCCAAACAATACCTGAAAAAAGCCGTCATATAAACGTGAGACATTTGATGTTGTGCCACAAAGGACAAGCGAAGACGAGCCTTAGGATTTATTCATGGCATTGATTTAATGCAGCGATTTTTTTTTTACAAAATACATGTTTATAATAAACTAGCTGTTGCCCGCGACTCCGTCCGCGTGGACTTCAGTTCACAGCGCGCGGTGGTTCCCGTAAACTAAAAAGAGCTCAGTTGATATAAAATAAGCGTCTGTTAAAATAATGAGAGCAATGTGTAGTACGTCCGCGTTAGCTCCCGTGTTCGCAACATTTTTTGTTACTGCTCTGCTCCTATTTGTCATAGCGGGATGTTATATAGCCTATGTCCTTTATCAGGCTCTAGACTATCTGTATACCAAATTTAATTACAATCGGTTCAGTAGTTTTGGCGTGAAAGCCGGACAGACAAACAGAAATACTTACGCATTTATAATATTAAGTATGGATTCGGTAATAAAAACTGAGCATAAAACTAAATAAATTCAGTCATAACAAATGAGTGATTTCAGTAAAATTACTGAAATGATAGTTTTGTATGGGCAGTTAACAAAACAGAATTATATGTCAAATAGGTAATTTTGCCAGCTACTTCATTTTCTAACGAAAAGGAAGATATAAACATTGTTTATTGCGTACAAACAAAACACACATTACAAGTAAAAAAAATTAATAATTAAAAAATATAATATACTAGCTTTCCGCCCGCGGCTTCGCCCGCGTGGAGTTCGGTTATATCGCGCTTTTTAGTTTTCCCTCGGGAACCTCAAATTTTTCCGGGATAAAAGGTAGCCTATGTTCTTTCTCGGGGTCTAAAGATTGTCTGTGCCAAATTTCACCAAAATCGGTTGAGAGGTTTAAGCAGGAAAGCGTAACAGACAGACAGACAGACAGAGTTACTTTCGCAGTTATAATATTAGTATGGATTCAAAAGCCTCGTATACTAAAACGAAAATTTATAAACAAATTTCATTGTCCTATTTTTAAATTGAAGCTGCATGTCCTCTTCGTCGATAAATCGCTATCAGCTATCATAAAAACCATTATATATGAGAGTAAAATATAAATTCACCACCATTTTTTTAACGTTAAATTCCTAGTGTGGGGCATTAGGATTACTCCTTTATGGTCGGTGTGTATACAAACATGAAACTCACACATACAGCTAGACCCGGAACAACAACGAGGCCATACAAATATTTATTCCGTGCGGGAATCGAACGCTCGACATGCAGCGCGGCAGTCGATCACTCATTATTGCACGCAACGTGTCGTCAAAATTGAAGCCTCTTTTTTAATTTACAAACTTGAATGCGATACCGCCTTATAGTAAGCAGTGGAGCAATTATTGATGGTAAAGCACACTAGTTTACCATCAACAATCATCGCTATTTTGTCATTTTCGACACAATTGTCTATCTTGAGCCCAAAAGGCTTGCCACGGAATTGGTCAGAGGTTTTGTCCAAATCACAGAGGACATTATACTGTCCAAATCCTTATGTCACAGTCTGCGTCTATATGATTTTAATGTGAATGTGTGTGGGGGTTTGTGTGTGTTAAATTTCTTCGCAGACGCCAAAGGGCGTATTATATACAACGTGTAACAAAAAGGGTATATACATACCAATGGCATGGCATCTTTAGACGATATCAAACGATATCGGAAGGGTTTCAACTCAAAATAAAATACTCAAAAAATTGGTACCAAATTTTCGGTTTCGTGTGTTTCTTAAAATCAAATCATAACAAACGTGGCAGCACACTACATACGTTAATAACTACTCGTCACCCGTTACGTTACTTGCCAAAATCCGATAAATGTCTTCAATATCTCTGTGCGACTAGTATGATAGTAGCCTATCACAGGCGGTCTTTTTCTTCATAACTTCCTAACATAAACAGATAGGATTAAAAAACCCTTCCAAAATCGTTTGATATCATCTAAAGATGCCATGCCCTTGGTATGTATATACCCTTTTTGTTACACGTTGTACAAAGGCGCAAGGGTAATTTTTTTATTGTTTTAGTTTTAATTTAAATACAAAGATATATTTTTAGTATTAATTCCCGCTAACTACCCTCCAGCGTTTGATGGTCTATTAACAGTTCGCGCGTGTTATTGGCAAAATTGTGGTGTTTCTTCCACAAGGGCCACTGTTGAAGTTGAAATTGAAGTCACAAATTTGCCTCTGATTAACAACGCTGAACGCTTACACCTTAACCCACAATATTACTTTGTATAAGTAAAATTCGATTGGCATGCCTGAGCCGCTTTCTGCTGTCATTCCGAATTTCAGCGAATGTCATCGTTAAGGGTTACGAACAATAAAGGGCTGTGTAAGGTACCAACGCTTTATTTGTATTTACCAAGATGAGTGACTACCAATTCTTACCTCCTATACGTCTATTTATACAATATGTAAGATATTTGATTGTAAACGGAAAACCTTGTAGGGTGTGTCACTTTTAAAAGCTTTTCACTTATGATTCGACTGAAAGGGGTTTTTTGAATAGCTTTTTCTTTCTTTCTGTCTTTCAATTGTTACGTCTTTTTGATTACTGTGTTACTTCGTGTGACAGTTTTGGGTACTCGACACGTTTGTTGCTTTCACACAGTGCTTTAAAGAGGTAGACAGTTGAAGGGAGGATAATGCAAGCGGCATAAGATTTTATCGTGAAGCCACTGTTTCTTTCTTGCTTCATAAAGGCAAGAAAGAAACACGTTTAGTTGTCAACATAAAGAAAATTACTGAACTTTAATAAAAAATGAGGATGTATGTTTTTTACCGGTGTGGTACCAGGCTTAGAATAGTACCAACCCATATCCTCCCGTGGGTGTCGTAAGAGGCGACTAAGGGAACTCTCACCAGGGAAGCGGGCAGCAGCGCTTCTCCTGTGGAATAACAAATTAATGCTATCCCCAACCCGCCTGCTAAGCATGGGCATTATGGCAATGCCGCCCAATGCAATGAAAGCCTTGAAGAGGCCTTTGCCCAGCAGTGGACCTCTATAGGCTAGATTTTTTTTATAATTATAAACTAGTGCTTGACCGCAATCGTGCCTGATGGTAAGTAGTGATGCAATCGTTGATGGTAAAGCGCGCTAGTTTATGAAGAGCCCATTCTTTAAAAAAAAACTGAGTGAATAGGAAGGAAGACGGCAGTTGAACGAGTTGATCCAATATTAAACCCAATAACACGACCAACGATGTTACGCCAGAGGGAGATTGTTCTGGAGACCCTCCACGACCAAACTCCCGCCACAACAACATTTGGTGCATCATACCCGGCAACCCGGCACATATCGCAACACAACTGCTCAGACCCATCCTCCGTACGGCTTCACCACTATTGTCAGATGCCTCTCTGGTGTCTTGACCGCTGAGGCCTATTATTTGGTGCTCAAATAGGCAGTTGATACTCTTAAAATACTATTATTTAGTTTGATCCTTGAGGCTTCCGTCGACTGGGACCGCAATTATTTGATTTCAGTTATCATTTATGAGTGGTCCCAGTCGCCGGAAGAAAACTATTTAATTTTTATGAATCCGGCGACTGGAACCGCGGTCAGAGTTAATTGCGGTCCCAGTCGACGGAAGCCTCGATCTTTGGACTGGAAAACTACCTGCCTCTAATGACGTAACATACTATTCCTATCAGTTGGAATCATGTTGAAGTATATTGCTAATCCATTACTCCATATGGTCAGAAAATGTGTCTGCTCAACAAAATAAATAACACAATGGATATTGTTGAACTGTCAAAATAAAACTCAATCTACTGATAGTGCTGCCGAACATAATTGGAAAAAGGCTACACAAATGTTGATGATGGTAGAGGACATTATCAAACAACCTATTAACCTGGCATAGACATGAATGTAGAATTATATCCAAAAACTTTAACCTCTTCTACCAACATTTATGTCCACTTAAAACCTGCCCAATTTATCATTCCATATTCATCCATCAGTCAATTTATAAATGGGCAACAACCGAACATATACAAAACAAACAAATTACCCCATAAATCCCCTCAAAACTTTTGCTATCGATTTTAAAATGACAGTAATTATTAAGGTATTAATCATTGTTGGTGAAACCGTAGCTCACGTAATCCAGTTTTCTCGTCCGACTACATCGTGATTGCATTATAGCTCCTTGATTAGCATGCTCCGATTGCATTGCGTTTCTGCCTTTGCTTTTGTACTTTGTACCTTTTCTATTTACCTACCTGTCTCTTGTAGCCGTGATAAATTAGTGCCACGTTCGTGTTTTTTTTAAATTGGAAAACCTTTTTTGGGGAGTTTCGTTGAGATTTGAGCAATTTATGGTATTTTTCTGGTGTGTAAAGTTATTAGAGTTTGTAGCTATGTTTTCGAGGCTTATATATGAATGTTTTAAAACAAGTATCTTCCGGAACATAACAGAAAAGGTAAACTATTGGCCGCTTCTGTAATTCCAAATGAAACCATGTTATCGTGAACATTATATTTCACTGTGTTATCTAGATGCGTATGCCTATTGTGGTTTTCAACGCTATCACCTTTATATACATTATACTAAATATCTGTTCTTTGTAAGCCGTACGGAGGACGGGTCTGAGCAGTTGTGTTGCGATGTGTACCGGGTACGATGTGCCTAATGTTGTTGTGTCGGGAGTTTGGTCGTGGAGGGTCTCCAGATCATCCTCTGGCGCAGCATCGTTGGTCGTGTTGTTGGGTTAAACATTGCATCACCTCGCTCAACTGCCGTCTGTCTTCCTATTCACTCAGTTTTTTGAGTGAATAGGCTTAATAAGCTAGTGCGTTTTACCATCAACGATTGCATCACTGCTTACCATCAGGCGGGATTGCTGTCAAGCACTAGTTTATAACTAATAAAAAAAAAAAAAAAAAAAAAATTGATATGCACATTTTACAAAGGGTGACACAATGGGCTTACCTTTAAAGGCCTTCTTGTTGGCTTGCTTTATATTTGGCTAACAAAACATATAAAACTTGAGAAAAGCAATTAAGAAAGAAAATACATTTATTTAGCACACAATAATAAGACACACAATACACAATACATCTGTAGCGGTAGCTACAACGCCGGTCCGCCGGACGGTCTTTACAACCGCCGCATGGAACAACGCATCATGCTGACGTCACCCGAATTCTACATCTCGCAATCAGAGTTTACCGTGCAATTGACATACATACAACTTGCCAAATTCAAGCATTGGGCAAGTACCCGCCAGACATAACACTCGTCTTGTCGGAGGACTCCCTTTTCTATGAAGGATGAGTGAACTTTACTCCCTGTTCCTCATGCCTCCACACATCTGAAATAAACATACATCAGGTAGCAACAAATAAAAATCAAATAGACTTAACCATCCACGATTGCATCACTGCTTACTATCAGGTGAGATTGCGGTAAAACACTAGCTCATATATTCGACAGCCTCCGTGGCGTAGCGGTAGCGGACGCGGCCGCTGCGCAAGGTGGCGCGGGTTCGATCCCCGCACAGTGCAAGTATTTGTATGTATGAATATGAATATTTGCACTGGTCTGGTCGTGCCTCGGAAAGCACGTTAAGCCGTTGGTCCCGGTTACCATGCGAATATCTAGTGGCAGTCGTTACGGGTTGTTGGAGCCCTCAAAAATCCAACAATTGGTCTAACTGCAATGCTTCCATGTCCCCTTCGTGTTGTGGAGGTCAGACGGCAGTCGCTTCACGGAAAATGTCGAAGTTTAGCCATATCAGCAGTTTGACTGGTAAAGCGGACCCCAGACTCCAAAGCTGAAAAGGCTTCGGATGCGACTGGGATTAACGCTGGGATGATGATGATGACTAGTTCATATAATAATTCTGCGGCCTCGCGGCTGCACCAAAACGCCCCAATTCAGCAAAACTCACTGACAGCTTATGCCTGAAGCTGGTTTTCAGCTGAATCTAAAGTGTGAGGTGACGGGTGTAAATCAGTTTTACATTGCAACGGTACGTTTAAAGTATAAGTATGAATACACGCATATTTCTTCTTCTCTTCTTCAGCTCTATCTGGACAAAGGCCTCCCCCAAGGCTTTCCACGCCGACCGGTCTTATACTACCCACATCCATCGGCTTCCCGCGACCTTCACCATGCCATCGGTTCACTTTTTGGGGGCCTCCCTACGCTGCGTTTTCCAGTACGTGGCCGCCACTCCAGAACCTTACTGCCCCATCGGCCATGGGCTCTACGAGCAATCTGCCCTGCCCACTGCCACTTAAGTTTAGCGACTCGCAGAGCTATGTCGGTGACTTTGGTTCTTCTGCGGATCTCCTCATTTGTGATTCGATCACGCAGAGAAACTCCGAGCATAGCTCTTTCCATTGCCCTTTGTGTGACTCTGAGCCTTCGTAGGAGGCCCATTATGAGCGACCACGTTTGAGTTCCGTAAGTCATCACTGGCAACACACACTGGTCAAAGACTTTAGTCTTGAGACACTGTGGTATCTTGGACGACGCATATTTACATAAGATAAATTCATGTTACATAACAGATGCTAACGAATGTGTACAGAAATAAAGAATTTTCTAACTAAAAATCTTGTGGCATTTCCAAAACTCTTCAATTGAGAATTCAATTGAGAATATATCATTGGACTTCCCAATAAAACCCTTACACACTCAAAATTATTATCACTTTCACGGTACCAACATTCAACAAGATTTCGAAGTCCCATAAGGTGTATCACATGATCCCTAGGCGCCGCAACATACCTACATAACTCCGAAATGTTCATTGATCAATGCCAACCCAACGCCCACGTTCAAATGACCCTTTTCCCTTACAAACGTAACAACATAACACTCATAATCTGTAACGGGCTTAACAGAACTACAATTAATGGCGAAGCTGGGCTTGAAGATGCTTCAAATAATGTGGGTTGAGGATGGTAAATAAATTAAAGTTAATACGTGTTGAGTATATAATATTTTCAAATAGTCGATGATACAACTAAATCATCATTTTTCAGCAATGGGGAAGGATCCGTAGCTAAATCAATAACTGCCGCATAGGCCGAGCGATCAGGCTTGCCGCGGCTGGGTTAGATTAGATAGGGAGTCACTCCATGTGAATAGAGCTGAATCTAGATAGACCTCGGTGGTAGGCCATAATATCGACTGCCGGCAGAAGTTACCACCCACCAGACAAAATCTAGGTAGTGTAGGTAGGTCCAACTTCGAGAAAGAGGTGTCTCGTCGCATCCAGCTCGGCTGAGCAGCGTTCGGGAAGCTACGCTACATCTTCTCGTCGTCCAAGATACCACAGTGTCTTAAGACTAAAGTCTTTGACCAGTGTGTGTTGCCAGTGATGACTTACGGAACTGAACGATGATGGGCGATGAAACGTGGTCGCTCACAAGGGGCTTCATACGAAGGCTACACACAAAGGGCAATAGAAAGAGCTATGCTCGGAGTTTCTCTGCGTGATCGAATCAGAAATGAGGAGATCCGTAGAAGAACCAAAGTCACCGACATAGCTCTTCGAGTCGCTAAAATTAAGTGGCAGGGGGCAGGGCACATTGCTCGTAGAACCGATGGCCGATGAGGCAGTAAGATTCTGGAGTAGTGACCACGTACCGGAAGACGCAGCGTAGGGAGGCCCCCTACAAGGTGGACCAATGACCGCGGTGAAGTTCGTGGGATGGCGATGGATGCGGGCAGCACAAGACCGGTCATCGTGGAAAGCCTTAGGGGAGGCCTTTGTCCAGCAGTGGACCTCTATAGGCTGAAGAAGAAGAAGAAGATGATGATGATACAACTAAATCGTAGGTCAATTTTTCAGCAATGGGGATGGGCCCGCTGCTAAATCAATAACTGCCGCATAGGCGGATAGATCAGGCTAAACTAAGCTTGCCGCGGCTGGGTTAGGTTAGATAGGTAGATAGTCTCTCCATATTAATACAGCTGAATATAGATAAACCTCGGTGGGAGCCGATAATATCGGCTGCCGGCAGAAGTTACCACCCACCAGACAAAGGCATGATGTTTGGTGAAGTGAAGCCGTACGGAGAACGGGTCTGAGCAGTTGTGTTGCGATGTGTGCCGAGTACGATGCGCCAGATGTTGTTGTGTCGGGAGTTTGGTCGTGAAGGGCCTCCAGATCAGTCTCCCTCTGGTCGAGCATCGTTGGTCGTGTTGTTGGGTTTAACATTGCATCACCTCGCTCAACTGCTGTCTTCCTTCCTATTCACTAAGTTTTCAGTAAATAATTGGTTTAATAAACTAGCGCGCTTTACCATCAATGATTGCATCACTGCTTACCATCAGGCGGGATTACACCCGAGCACAAAATTTAAAATTATTTTAAGAAAATACAGGACAAAAGACTAGATTAGAACTGTGATCAAACGCGTTGGAGCTTCTGTTTCTCGCCTAGAACTCGGTTATCTTTTTTGGTTCGCGGTTTGAAATAGTACTACATATTTTCAAAAGCCTGCGAAATCACTTCTGTTCCAACTTTTAATTTAATTTTTATTAGTTATGGGACAATAAACAGCTACAATCCATACTAATATTATAAATGCGAAAGTATCTCTGTCTGTCTGTCCGGCTTTCACGCCAAAACTACTCAACCGGTCGTAATGAAATTTGGTACACAGATAGTCTAGAGCCTGAGAAAGGACATAGGCTATATAACATCCCGCTATGACCAATAGGAGCAAAGCAGTAACAAAAAATGTTGCGAAAACGGGAACGAACGTGGAAATACATATTGCCCCAATTATTTTAACAGGCGCTTATTTTATATCAACTGAGCTCAAACCAAAGTCCACGCGGACGGAGTTGCGGGCAACAGCTAGTATAAAATATTTACAAACAGTACTATAAAATTATTATAACAATATTGCAGCCCACTGCATTATCCGCATCTTAACAATATCGGAATACATTAAAAAGAGTGACACTAGATGGCCCATTAATTAATTAAGAACTTTTGAACACAATAAAACAATATAAATTTTTAATAATAATGAATAAGTAACTGGGATATATTCCTTATTATCACAAACAATAATAATACCAAAATAATAAAATAATAATAATTAAAGAAATTAAATAATTAACTTTGAGGAAGAAAAGCTCTAAATTCAAACTTATAAACGACCGTTTTCTTGGTTTGTCATTGTCTCTCCGAAACGCTTTTACGTACATAGATCCGTAGAAAGTTTCTTATACAATATGTAAAGAAAATCCTGTCCGACCCATAAGGATAATAAAGGTTAGGTAAACACATGACCAAATAAAATATAAAATTTTACATAATCATCATAGTAACAATACTAATGAATTTTGAAATAATCTTTTTTCCCGGGAATTAATTCCAATTTCCCCGAAATTTGGTAATTTTTAAAAAAGTGACAACACCGGTATTATTATGAGCGAATAGCGACGCGACCACGTGTCGCGTGCCCTGCCCCCCGCCGACCGTGGTAGGGTTGCTTACCACACATGTATTAAGTTACCTCTTTTTGCGAAATAATATTTTTTTTTTTAAGGGGATTTTTTTTTAAAGTTTAGCCCGGCTTTGTACCCATTAATAGAATCAGTTATCGATACCTAACAATACCTTCACGGATCGGACAGGGTTTTCTTTACATATTGTATATACACCTAATAAACACGTAGAATAAGAAAAACATTCTCAGTAATATACTCACACCAGAACTTAACACGAAGTAGTGTATTAAAAGAAAAATAACATCTCGTATACTCATGAGTGGCAGGATATCAAATAAATAGCCGTTCGGGCCTCAACAGTAATGAGAACTGGCCTCAAAGTTACCGTCATTTAGGATACGCGAGAAAGTATACCTACTCGAACCTACCCTTTTAAGAATGGTGTTGGAAAGGAGCTGGGGCGAGCAGAGTTTGGAGTTAAGATAAATGGTACGATTATCGAATAATACTTTGCAGAAACTGAACCAGGCTTTTGAAAGAAATGGGAGGCTTGCCAGTGGGAATAGTCACGTAGGTACTGGGGTTACTTGACCGTAACGAGGAAGAGTACCATCGACACGTAAAGAATGTGAAGATGAAGAACGGCTTTCATTTTGACAATCGAACAAAATTCATTGCGTTATTTAGGCTACTATCAGGCGGGATTGCGCTTTACCATCAACGATTGCATCACTGCTTACCATTACCCAGCTGGTGTAAATTATAGTCTAATTTTGTACAGACGACAGCACATTAAGCTACTACAATCTGTCAGATTTCTTTATTAGGTTTTCAACTTTATCTCTAAAGTATTAGGGCTCAATGTTAATTGGCGCACTCGTCACAGGCCAATGTTACACATTCCTAAGGCACTCCACCAATTATGCCAGCAATTGTGTACTGACTCGCATTGCTCGAACTTATAACTCGAGAATTCCCAAAAGTGGATTTATTATAATATATTCTTCTGTATTGTTTTATTTTTTTTAATTATAACTATTGGTATTAGTCTGTTCGCATGCTTTAAAATTGTACATCCCAGTAACACAGGGAAACCTATACTTGGTCATAAAATAATGTAATACTCAATTTTTTTTTTTTATTATTATTATTGTATAATTGCATGGCACACGTGTGAGCACAGTGTACTTGCTGCAAAGCATCTATTTGTTGGGTTAGTCTTTTTTATTGACTTGATTGTGCTCTGGCTGTTGAGAGTATGTCATGCTCACTCAAGTGTCTCGCTGGTGGTGGCGTGGTCATTGAATGATGCTGATCCATACTTCATGTTCGTGAACGGACGCCGTCAGAGGGGACTGGTCATCTCTTAGCTGCCACGGCGTATTGTAATTTCTGATTTGTTGTTTTCTTTTAGGTGTTTTCCTTAATGGAGGCTCTTAGCGTACAATATATTTCTGCATCGTTCTCACACGGTTGATTTCAACATGAATGATGTAATCAAATATGTGTATCAATAGCTTGATAATTGAAAAGTCCATGGAGTTTCTTGCCCGTTCTTCTCCATAGGTACCTACTCTTTGGAATGGGCGACTAGCTTCACCTTACTGACTGACCGACCTTCTGACAATTCAAAAGTGCCTGGTACTTGTTTTTTTTTTAAATAAATGCTTTGATTTTGATTTTTATTTTAACAAGAAAATGTTTTTTTGTTTGGGTTTGGAAATCATAGAACGATTTATTCCACTTTAGGCGGAGAGAGAAGACTTTAAGACTATAAGACTATTGCTGCCTAAATCCCACCCGTGTTCCTTCATTCCATTCCATCTGCCTGTGTCACGGGCCACTGGAGACCCCACAGGACTATTGGCAAAGTAAATACCACCCAAAAGTAACGATAACTGGATCATCATTACAGTTGAAAAGTAAAAGTAAAACATTGGCGAACCGCTGGTTGTCGTTAACTCGAATTTTGTTTTCAAATTAAAATTAAAACCGGCCACATTAAGCTCTGGATCGTTAGTCTTAATTTGAGTCGGCTGATGGGTGAGGTTCGTGCACACTGCTGAGCGAGGATATTTTAATCGCTTAGCTTATCTTTGAAAGACAGAAGAAAAGATAGATTATTCTGCATGAACTAAGCGGACATACCAAATCAAGCTAAGCTAAGCTAGCTAAGCTTTGGAATCGGAATGAAATGAAATATTTTTACTTCATTTTATATTTTGTTAGTTGAACGTCTAGCACTAGATTATTTATCTATACAAAAATATAAAACTGAAGAGTTTGTTTGTTTGTTTGAACGCGCTAATCTCAGTAACTACTGGGCCTATAGCCAATGTAACATCGCTTCGTAGCGAAGCGAAATCGAATACCAAACCAACCAATGGCGGGAACGATAGACCACGCGACGCGATAAATCACGGGATCAATTGTTCCCGCCATTGGTTGGTTTGTTATTCGATTTCACTTCGCTATGAAGCGATGTTACATTAGCTACAGGCCCAGGACTGCTTTAGAAAATTCTTTTTACGTTAGATAGCACATTAATCCAGGAAGGCTTTAGGCTATATAACATCATGCTGCGACCAATAGGAGCGCAGCATAACTAACTCCACGCGAACGAAGTCGCTGGCGGCCGCTAGTTTATAATATAACATCCCGCTATGACCAATAGGAGCAGATCAGTAACAAAACATGTTGCGAAAACAGGAGCAAACGCGGCCGTACATATTGCTCCCATTATGACGGGGCCTCCGCTCAGGTCAAGCTTGTCATATGACAACAGTGGTGACTGCGGGGCTATCTACCACTGCGCCTCCTAAGTAGCGAGTGCGCTCGCCTCTGTCCTCCATGAGTGACCGATTATACAACGTGTAACATAAAGGGTATATACATAACAAAGGCATGGCATCTTTACATGATATCAAACAATATTGGAAGGGTTTTTTAATCCTATTTCTTTATGTTAGGAAGTTATGAGGAAAACCACCGCCTGTGATAGGCTACTATCATACTAGTCGCACAGAGATATTGAAGACATTTATCGGATTTTGGCAAGTAACGTGACGGGTAACGAGTAGTTATTAACGTATGTAGTGTGCTGCCACGTTTTTTATGATATGATTTTATGAAACACACGAAACCGAAAATTTGGCACCAATTTTTTGAGTATTTTATTTTGAGTTGAAACCCTTCCGATATCGTTTGATATCATCTAAAGATGCCATGCCCTTGGTATGTATATACCCTTTATGTTACACGTTGTATAGTCGGTTTGACGACAGTAGTGTGTGTCTTCATCATCTAATGCTTGTATGTGGTTGTGAGTATCATCTTCACACGTTGCATGATAGTTGTCGCTAGTAGTCTGTTGTGTTATACTCAGATGGCATAGTGTTGTGCACACAATCAGGTAGATGGCGTAAGTAGTCGTGTTATAATACCACTTAAATTTATCTTCTGCCAATACACTGACAAATCAATCACACATCTTTACAACAAGAAGGTGATACATTAAGGAACAAGTGTATAAGATTTAATCATAGACCGTCTGCGTTCGTTTTTATAAAATACATACCTATACCATTTTTACCTATAAAATACATCTCGAACCTGAACATAATCAGCTTAAAATTATCCCACTCCAGGGACAGAGGCCTCCACTTGTTGAGAGGGAATGGGCCGTAATCTACTACGCGGGCCCAGTTGGTAGATGTTACAAGTCTTCGAAGTATTTTTGCCTCTAGGACATACCGGTTCCCTCAAGATGTTTTCCCCGTTTTGAGAGCAGTTACCATACCTACATGAAATTAAACGCCTGTATAACCGGCCGGCTAATAATATAGGCCACTCGGCTACAAAGCTGAGCGACGCGATAACGGAAAACCTCTGTCCGTGCAGTGTGAGCCTTAAATTGAAATGCACAGTCAGGCCACCGTGATTGACGAGCGGCAGCCGTAAGCAAATATGGCGCGTGCGTTTATAATGCACGACTGTGTAACGATATGTTATTGAGTTAGCGGTTCGTGGTTGTGGAGGGGGGGGGGGGGGGATACCCGAGATGGGTATACGGGAATGAGGAATTAATTTGGTATCTCTCGCAGCTTTATTCTTACGATGAAGCTTGGTAGGAATGAACTAGTAAAAATTGTCACGATACAAAATAGCATTATGCTCTCTATGCGATTGTAATGTCTAATGGAAAATCTAAGATGGCGACTATGAAATTGTTTTGTCATTATTGTCATTTTCTATGAAGTTAAAGACAATAGTGAAGTCAAAATGCTCGAAAAGAACACCTTAATGAGAGCTTTGTTATTAAAAACATGTGGTACCCCGCGTGCACATTTTTTTTTAAATTATTATTGTTATACAAGTATTTATTATGGTACGCCTTGCTGGCTTTGAGCTTGTTCATTTACGTACCATTCTTAAGCTTCGAATATTGTGAAGACCTGATATAAAACGCTTATTCTTTTTGCTCTTCAGCAGTATAGCACGACATGGATTAAGCCTGGCTTTTGTTGTTAGGTTCCGATAACTACAACTAATTAAGCTATAGTGCCAGACGTCAGTGTTCTATAGGAGACAGTTTGGAAAGTGTGCGAGGGTATTGCATGATTTAATTCCCCCATCTCCGTTCCATCATCGGACGACCCGTCGTACGGCGAGTTCCCACCCTTACGTTGCTGACACCACAACGATCCGAACGAAGCGTTTCGCCTCGTCTTTTAGGCCGCTGCCTCGAATCTTGCGGGCAGCGGGGCGGCGGCGGCGGCGGCGCGGGAGCCGAGCGGGCATCGAAGACCCGTTCTCGAAACTAGCGGGCAGATCGCGCGTCATTATAGCCGCGTAGTGTTGTGTTGTGTTCACGATTGTGTCGACGAGATATTTGTTTTTATTTGCGAAAGAAATGTCTGGCGGCATTATCTTTTTGATTAAAATTTATTCCTAACGCTCGATCACCGCTCGCTGCCCGCAAGATTCGAGCGCACACCGCTCGCTGCCTGCCGCCGCCCCGCTTCCGCGGCGCTGTTTTCGAGAACCGGTCCATTTGATTTTACGCATAAGATCCTGCCGCTCACTCGCCGCCGCCGCCGCCGCCGCCGCTCCGCTGCCTGCAAGTTTCGATACACATATATACCGCGTACATCGGAGGGACTGGAACAATTTGCAAGCGGCGGTATTTCCGTCGGACTACAATTTGAGTGTCTTCAATGCTAGAGTGAATAGATAAAGATAGGCTCTTAATAAACCAGCGCACTTTACCATCAACGATTGCATTACTGCGGGATTGCGGTCAAGTGCTAGTTTATAATTTATAAAAACAAGCTTCAGAAACTATTCTAATTAACTCTGCAGTACGATTCTGTAATGATTTTACGGTGAAGTGACAGTGGATTGAGTTGTCATTTCAACTATAGCTAAGAATTGAAGCTCTCCCGGTAAGGACCAGGCCCGAGTCGACGGCGCGTTGTGTTTCATGCGCACCTCTAGGAGATGTCAGCACATCGTGACGGGGTCCACGAAGACCGAAGCCTGGGTCAGGTTTGCGGGTTGATTGAAAGAGAAACCGCAGCCCTGACGCATAGGCAAGTGAATTAACACGGGTGGATTTTAGTCAGTAAAAGCCTGACATGCCCTTCCGCTCCGCCCACAGCGGGAGAGGTCATTTCAAAATTTGCCATCCACCACCAAAAAAAAAAAGCAGGCTTAAAATGGTCACTAATGACAGCTCATTCTAAGCTCAAACTTAGTTTTTACGATGAGATTTTTACCATACCGACCTTCTTTATACAAGTAAAATTTTCTAGCCACGAGCCACGACATATCGTGTTGGTCGTCGATCGCACCCTTACCGTCACTCCTAAAACCCCTCTAACCCGTTTGAACACGCGAGTTATTAAATTTGCACCCGCCTCGGTAATTATCGGTCCAAGTCAGACGTTAGCCTATTTATCTGTAGTATACTATGAACATTACAAAGAGTTGTTCATCATTTTGCAAAGTAATAAAACATTGAGGTTGTGTTATTGTTTTCGTGGGATGTGTGTGTCAAAGTTGATGAGGACTGATGAGCGTATGGGTTTGGGGTTTAGCGCTAAATAAGAAAACTCAATGAAAGATGGATTCTCAAATCGTTACCTATTTACGTAATAGGCTATTTGACAGTATTCAATTATTTGTGATTTTTTGCTTTAATTGCATAAAATGAGGGTTCTTTATATCATATACAAGAGTTTTAATAAAAAATAATAACAATTATTATATCAATAACACAACAATATGTTTGGCTTTTTGTTTCTCGCGCCACACATTGTGAAACGATCCGGATTGGCTAATGTCGCGATGACGTCATACGCGCATCATCGCTCGTTTTCGGCAAACTTATAAACTGTTTTTCGGGGGTTTTTATCGATTTATTTATACAACCCAGTACAGCACACCACTTGTAAACCATTTTATTAGATAACAACAGCAAATAATAATTAAAAACAAACACCACTGAGAACTGAAAACCGGTTGTGACGTCACTTACCAGGCGCAACGCCATATTGCTGATTATATCGTTTTCGCGGCTTATTTGAATTTTGAATTTTTATTTGCATATTTCTTACGAAATACGTATTTAAAATTAAAAAAAATACTTTGGGTGAACTTCTTAACCGCAACCAAGTAATTCAAGATAAAAATTATAAATCTGTCAAATAGCCTATTGTGTGTGTTTGTGTGCGCGCTTGAGTGGAGACCGCGTCTCGGCAAACGTAGCGTGGGACGCCCTTGGGCGAGATGGAGCGACGACATCAAAAAGGTGGCTGGTAGTGGCTGGCGGAGAACTGCTCAGGATCGAGCTTGTTGGCGTGCCATGAAAGAGGCCTATGTCCAGCAGTGGACGAGTAAAGGCTGATGATGATGATGATGATGATGATGTGTGCGCGCGCGCTCTTATGTGTCTATGGCCGTGCGTGTGTGTGTATGTGTGTATGAGAGAGAGTGTGTGTGTGTATTACTATGACGCCGATGTTTGTCTATCCGTCTGTTTGCCTGTCTTTCACAAGGCTGTATCTCATAAACCGCGACAGCTATACATTTGAAATGTTCACAGATGATATAGGTATTTCTGTTGCCGCTATAATAACAAATTCTTGAAACAAATTTCCTTTTGTATTAGTTACGGTATGAAACTTTGCAGACAAGCCCGACTCGCACTTCACCGGTTGCTTTTTTTATTCCAGTAACGGAACTATGTATATTACCCAACCCTATAAAACCATGTTTAAACTGTTAATTAGATACCTCATAGAATTTCGAATGTAAACTAATAATACTTCTCTGTTTGTTTCAGGTAAGTTAAGCAAAGTCAATAAGGAGCAAAAGTCTAAGGTGGAGCTTAGACCCCATTTCGGAACAGACACACTTCACTGGTTCAACATCTGCCTTACGCATTCCCGACTACGGTATGGTCAGCTTCCAGTCTAACCGGATTCAGCTGAATACCAGTATTTTACATGAAGCCACAGCTTATCTGACCTCCACAGCCCACTTACTGGGTAATACGATACCCCTCTTTTTTTTGGATGGAAAAATCATGAAATGACGTCTCCCGCTCTTGGCGGACCGGACGGGCGTGTCAGACTTTTACTGACTAAAACCCACCCGTGTTGCTTCACTTGCCTATGTGACGGCCAGGGCCACGGTTTCAAGCCGGGCAGACCTCCACCGTGTCCTCAGGGCGGTGCACACAATGGTGACACCCTGGCGTTTCCTTCCGCCTTATACGGAACAGGAACCTCCCGAAACAACTGTGTCCGGTAAGGACCTGCGTCAGGCGGAAGATGAGGGCGCCGTAGCGCCTTTCTAGCCACTCCTCAAAGTGGGGTCTTACCGCCGCTATTGTGACGTGTACGATACCCCTTGGTAAGAGCAATCTCTTTCGGACTTCTACCGACCAGTAACGACTGTCAAAGATTTACAAATGGAATTGACAACCGGGGCCAACTGCTTAACGTGCTTTCTGAGGAAGGTCTCGGTATGTAAAGATGGCCACTCATCCGTCTACCAACCGCGGCAACCTGATGAATCGAGCTGTGCTGCTGTTATTATTTTATTTATATTATATTATACATATTTTATTTTTTTAGGTTAACCAACAATTGTTGTTGTACATTATGGTGATGTGATGACTAGAGTAACATGCAAAAAACAAAACGGTGTACATTACATACCTCACTAAAAAACATCATACATACAGAAAATAATTAAATAATAATAGGCGGGAAGTTGTACAATAGGTAACATAATAAAATAATAATAATCATTTGCATATAAATTCTGATTCATTAAGATGATTAAAATTAATAAAATATTGAAAATGAAAATGAAAGTAAATTAAAAGAACCTGAACACTAAAAAAAGCTGTGCTGCTTTTTTAACCGACTTCAAAATGGAGGAGGTTACTCAATTCGACCGTATATATATTATGCTTTTTTTTATGTTTGTTCGCGCATAACTTCGTCGTTTATGAACCGATTTTGATAAATCTTTTTCTGTTGGAAAGAAGACGTTTCCAAGGTGGTCCCATGATAAGGATATCAGGGTTTGATGGTGGAAGACCAGAAAAAACAAGAGAAACTATCAAAAATTGCAGGGGCGACTAGTGCATTTCTTAGCATTTTCATAAGTATTTTAAAGCACTTCAATTTAATAAAGGTCTGGAGTAGATCTGATGATGGAGCTGGGAGACAGTCGAAGGAACTCCTCAACAATTCACAGGAGCTACCTTGTGTTTGCGCTTTAATAATTTGTATTGACAAGAACCTAACACCTAGATGGGTGGTGACTGTCATTAGGGAGCTGATGATGATAACAAAGGTCAGTTCAGGGAACTCCTAAACGATTTACAGCTACCTTGTATTTGGATTCAATTCATTTATATTGATAAGACCTTTGCACCCATTGGGTTAAAATTCTGCAGTCAATTTGATGATGAAGACCATAGGCAGTTGAGGGAATACCTACGGGTAAAAATTAAAGTAAACAAAATTACGTCGTTTCCCAACTATATTTGCGTCAGCTTCCAGTCTGACCGGATGCAACTGAATACATAGTACTTTTAACAACTAAAAATTGTAAAATAAAAACTTTTTTACAAAAAAGCAACCAACTTCCAAAAACCACTACAAAGTGAAAAATAACTAATTTTAAGAAGTCGGTGTCAAAAATGAATATACAAAACCAAAGACACTGATTTCCGAAATTAGTTATTTTTCACTTTGTAGTGGTTTTTGGAAGTCGGTTGTTTTTTAGTAAAAAACTTTTTATTATTAACATAAATACTTGGTTATAATTATGAAAAACGTGAATGACTGAGATCTTCTTTAAGTTGATGCCACGACTATAGTTTACATCTCGTTGGCCTAAAACTTTGACACTTCCACGGCGTGGCTTCAGTCATCATCAACCTTTTTTATCGTCCCACTGCTGGGCACAGATCTTCTCTCATATAGAGAAGGATTGAGCTTAATCACCACGCTTTCCCAGTACGGGTTGGCGATTTCAGGCTTAAAACTCCAGGTTTCCTCAAGATGTTTTCCATCACCTTTTATGTTCTTTAATTTCTTTGCTTCAGTGGCTGTGCCGAAGTCACTTTGACTGCACATTTTCAGACACAGTAGGCAGGATAGGAGGTGAAACATGAGTTGAGACATAGCTTCATATCACATAGACTTCATAGCTCCACCACCATATCCCATTTCATCAAGCCCACTTTACAAGATTGGGCTCACATTTTCCCACTTGTGTCCAAAGACGGTTCAGGGTTTCCCAATTGAACCACGGCAGATTAAACCCTACGAGCAATGTGCCTCGCCCACTGCCACTTAATTTTAGCGACTCGAAGAGCTATGTCGGTGACTTTGGTTCTTCTGCGGATCTCCTCATTTCTGATTCGATCGCGCAGAGAAACTCCGAGCATAGCTCTTTCCATCGCCCTTTGTGTGACTCTGAGCCTTCGTATGAGGCCCTCTGTGCTACTTTGATGGTAGATAGTAGTAGATTTAAAGTCAAAATACTATTTATTTTCTATGCCTATTTATGTGACTGTATAAATTTGCCCAGCCTTTTCTCAACTACGTATGCTGAATTCGCCTTCCAGTCTATCTGGTACAGCTATACCAGATAGACTGGAAGCCGATGCAACTGCATCAGATCAGATTTTACATGGAGCAGCTGGCAATCTGACCTCTAAAACCCAGTTATTAGATAATATTAGATGTGTATTAGACAAACAAAAAAGTTTCCGCCGTTGAACAAAAGATGTCCTCACTAAGAGATTACGTTGAAATTGTCAGATGTAAAATTTGATATCGTAAGTTCGGCCATCTGGTAATAACATACACTTAGAGTATTAGTGACATCAGTAATACATAAAATTATTTCTTTTGTGCAAAAAGGTCAAGTTTTGTGCCGAATAAGAGTGATTTGCGGTCACTTTAGATTTACTTCTTTAATTTGAAAAAACTGCTGCTGAGGCCTATCGATTGCTTGTAGAAGCTTATGGTGAAGCTGCTTTAAGTGAAAAAACGTTTCAAAAGTTTAGAAACTATGACTTTGATGTGGTAGACAAAGAACGTAGTGGGAGAACTAAATAGTACGAAGACGCGGAATTGGAAGCATTATTGGAGGAAAATAGAAGGAAGAGGAAAAACGCGCGCATTACTACGCCAGATATGACAAAATTATTCTCCTACATGATAGTGCTCGTCCGCATGTTCAAAAACTGGCCAAGTGCGTGTCGGACTCACGCACAAAGGGTTCCGTACCATTGATTTATGAAATTGAAGGTTTCCAGTTATTTGTATGAAAGATTTACGCGGTAATAAGCGGTTTATGATTTACGAGGTATTAAAAAAAACTACTTACTAGATCTCGTTCAAAATCATTTTCCTTGGTAGTTTTTATAGTAATGTACATCATATGTTTTTTTTTTTTTTAGATTTTTCATTTTCTTATTTTAGAAGTTAGAAGGGGGGGGCAACTTTTTCCACTTTGGAAGCGTCTGTCACGCAAACTAATCGATAGGGAAAAATATTTTAGAAACCTCGATATCATTTTTTGAAGACCTATCCATGGATACCACACACGTATGTGTTGATGAAAAAAAAATTGAGTTCAGTTGTAAGTATGGGGAGCCCCCAATATTTATTATTATTTTTTTTTTTGCATCAAAATGTTAATGCGGTCCACAGAATACATCTACCTACCAAGTTTCAACAGTATAGCTCTTATAGTTTTGGAAATAAATGGCTGTGACATACGGACGGACAGATGGACGGACAGACATGACGAATTTATAAGGGTTCCGTTTTTTGCCATTTGGCTACGGAACCCTAAAATGGCGGAAACTTATTTGTACATACACCTATTACAATGTCACTCAGTTAAGACTGGTTGTTAGACTAGTTTCTGATTACCCGAATGTCATTTGTAAGAAGATAGAAATTATTTTAATTACTCTTTCCAAAAACATGAATTCATACGGAGAAGAATGAACAAAATACTCCAACGGTATTATTTTTAACTTTCACTTATCTTAAACACCGGAATCCATTATTTGTATAACATAAAGCCCACCCCACCTACCTATAACTAACACAATATTGCCACATCCATAATTTCAATTAAACCTCAAAACACGATTGCTATTCATCAACAACATGGACCCACTCCAATCGGCTTATCCCTTCAAGGGCGACCAACTCACACACGGTATGTCATGCCTTCTATAAAGTATTTACCTACACCCAACGCTCACTCACCACAGACTACAGATATTTACGACCACTTTACACCACAAATCCAAAAAGGTACGCAAATAAAACTATCAAAATAGTAGAAACGTACCCATTTTATTCTATAACCTAAGTTCCGATTTCCATATGCATGACTGGGAGTAGAACAAGCCAGGCCTGTTATTTATATATTCGTCTCGTTATAATATTTTGCACTCTATATCACTGGCGTAAGGTGCTTTATTCGGCGGTTGAAGTCTCGAGAGTCCATTTGACTAGTACACATTAGTAAAAGTTCCCCGGGCTTCAAGCATACGGTAGCCATGACGGAGAGATTTCGAGGACTCTCTCAGTTTGTGGTGTATCCGAAAGTAAATACACTAGCCGCGTAATAAACGCAGACTGGTGGAAGCTTTTATTATTAAGAGAAAGTAGTTTTTTACATGAGTTGAAAATTCCAAAGTACTTTTTACAAATTAGAAATATATTTACATTAGAAACACGCAAAACCGAATAAAGCAATCGAACGACACATCAAATCACTAGTTCAAGAGCGCGACGCCGACGTACCCGCCGTCACCGATCCCGAAGGACCGAGGGTAAACTTCCATCGCCACTTACCTACTCGTGGCCACCCTACTTCTCACTATCCGAAATAAAATATTTATAGAACTGAGAGTACTTTTTCTCTTTGATTCAGTGGTTTTATTGGCTCGACCGTTTCGCGGTAATAAATGCTTTAGGGGTGGCGAGCCATAAATAAAATTAGTCACAATGAATGATTCTTTTAACTTGATTCGACCGTCATATTACAGATATCGCTCGATGGTGTGGCGTTAGTGTTATTGCTAACAGTAATATAGATAATTTTTATTGGGAATATCTGTGTATCGGCGAATTTATGGTCACTTTCGTTGGTATATGAAGATAAGCTCTCGTGGTTGACTCGGAACCACTACTGTAAATAAAGATGAAATATAAAATATATGTTGAAGCTAGTGAGTTTCTGAAGTTACTACCTAGTTTTTATTTTTTATATGATTGTCGATTAAAACTGATATCAAATATTTTTTGAGATATCAAATAAATACTGTTTATTTTTGAACTGGCCACTGACTTCAAAACCCAATTATACATATAGAACTACTAGATATGCCTCGTGGTTTCACCCGCGTAAGTCGTAGTACACTTCTGATTATAAGAAAATAGATAAAAACCAACCCGTTTAGTCGACTCTCCACGTGAGCAGAGGGCTGGGCTATTTTTTGGCCAAAGAATCAGCATCGCCATACAATGTGGCAATGCTGCCAGCCTTTTGGGCACGTTTCCCGTCCCGGTTAATTATTTTCATTTCTACTTTATAGACTCGTACATAATATTATTTTTAGGTAATCTTTTTAAATTATGTAAATACTAGCTGTGCCCCACGGGTTCACCCGCGTAAACTTAGAACCGAAAGAGCTCAATTCATATAAAATAAGCGGCTGTTAAAATAATGCGAGCAATATGTACGTCCGCGTTTGCTCCCGATTTCGCAACATTTTTTGTTCCTGCTATGCTCCTATTGTTCATGGCGGGGTGTTTTATAGCCTAGGTCCTTTCTCAGGCTCTAGACTATCTGTGTACCAAATTTCATTACAATCAGTGCAGTAGTTTTGGGGTGAAAGCTGGACAGACAGACAGACAGAGATACTTTCGCATTTATAATATTAGTATGGATTAGCCAAAATAGCCTATTAAATTCGAAATAAACCTATTCTCATGCCTGACGAATGTATATGCGAAATTTCATTAAAATAGGTTCAGCCGTTTTGGAGAAGTTCAAGGACAAACACACACAGGAGAATTTTTAATAGAAGATCTACTTGCAACTATTGCATAATTTATCATTTATGTAGTAGTACTTTTCACGTTTTTCATTAATCAAGCCAGAATCGCTATAGATCTTTACAGCACTCAATTATTACTTTTAAGTCTTCATTTTCTACTTAATTAAGCTAAACTGTAGGAGGTAAATTTGACCTTGAAAAGTACACGTTTCATGAATTTGTTGCTACGGGATCTTATAGCACGTTTCAAAACTTTATAATGAAAGTATAAACAAACGTTCATCATCAACCTTTTTATCGTCCCACTGCTGGGCACAGGCCTCCTCTCATACAGAGAAGGATTGAGCGCAATCACCACGCTTGCTCAATGCGGGTTGGTGATTTCAGACTTAAAGTCCAGGTTGTCTCAAGATGTTTTCCTTCACCTTGTAATCAGCCATTGGTGTCCAAGATATACATAGAAAGTAGGTACATGTAACTTAGAAAAGTTACATTGGTACTTGCCTGACCTGGGATCGCACCCGCACACATATACTTGAGAGCTGGTGTCTTAACCACTAGGCCACCACGACTAACACGAAACAAACGTTGTTCTGGTTAATTTTATATAGGTACACAATTAGCTTCCCGCCCGCGTCGAATTCGGTTATATCGCGCTTTTTAGATTTCCCTCGGGAATATTAAATTTTTCCGGGTTAAAAAGTGCCCTATTGTTTAACCCGGACTTCTAACTGTACGTCTGCAAAATTTCAAAGCAATCGCTTCAGTAGTTACGACGTGAAAGCGGAACAAACCAACAAACAAACTCACTTTCCGATTTATAATATTAGTAAAGATCACTTGTTATAAGGCAGGGATGGCGAACCAATGGCAAGCGTGCCGTCGGTGACACGTAACAAAATAATTTCGGCACGGCATAACTTCAAAAATTTCTTTAAAAACTAACAATGTACCTCACTAAATTGGCGACTGCAGGATTCCGAGAAACGTCAAGAGAGATTTAAAATAGTAATAATACGCAAGTATAATTACAGTATTTTTTTCCTGTAATCAGTAAAGTCATTAGTAATAAGTAAAGTAGAATTTATTTGTAGGCACTTCATGGTCACTTGAAATTTTTAATGGGCAAAAATGGCACGTAGATGCATAAAGGTTCGCCATCCCTGTTATAAGGCATAATACATTCATCTGTATTGAGAAGTACTTATTGTAATTGAAATATCATCGACAAAGATTGAGTTGGGTTTCAATAATCGAATAGCACTCAAATTGTAAGTGTCATCCGCAGATTCGTTTTCTGATTCATTTGTTTACATTTGTATCAGATACTTTTGGAACATACATACTCTTACGGGCTAGGGGTACTTAAACGCCGGTTAAGGGTTACGAAGTTTATTGGCAACGAAGGTACAGTCGATTGTAGGCAATGACAAGTAGAACGTAGCTGATGTCGTACCGAAGTCTTCTCTTACGTCCACGAAGTCCGTGTTGTAAACACACAATAACGCTACAGATGTTTCCTCACGTAGTACTTACAGTTCTCGTTATAATTGTCGCAGTAGGTCTTCTTTAAGGTTGCTTCTTAACTGTCGCTGTTTTCGTATCGCTAGTCGAGTGTAGACTGACTCTGTGTCGGCGTCCCGGCTCTTTATATAGGCCAGCTGATCGAACATTCCAGAATCCTCTAGGCGTAATAATAATACTGCATAACTTCGAGGTCACCGGCCAAGTAAGTACATACGGTAATTCCTGGAAACGGGTTTCTGGAAATTTCGATGTCGACACTTTGTTGACAAAACTGTTGAGACCTGTACCATTCGATAGGCCGTCCTAAGTCTAGCAATGCGTTTTATTATTGTACCTGGAAAATGTCTAGATCTGGCGAAATAGGGCTCAAAAGTGACACACTGCATGTCACGCGATATTGAACCTTATGCCATCGACATAAGGTCCATTCGTAACATTGCCCCCTTCTTAGTCATGCTCGTCCCGAGCATGATTTGATCCATAATAGCGAGCTAGGCGGTCTATGTGTACGACCTTCAGCTTCCCTCTAGGTCCTTTCTTAATCCGGTAGGTGACATCGTTTATTCTGGTTACTATCGTGTACGGACCCTCCCATTTGGCTTGGAACTTTGGACTCTTTCCTTTTCTTCTCATGGGATTATGTAACCATACCAAAGTTCCCTCTTCAAATCCGGGCACGTTAGCTTTGCGGTCGTATCGGATCTTCATCTTCTCACTGGTTTTCAGACCATTCTCTCTCACTAGCTCATGTATTCCATCTAATTTACGCCGCAGGTCGGCCACATAGTCGACAGCTAGGATAGGAGTATCGGGAGGTGTTCCGGTTAGTGCATCTATGGGTAGTCTAATTTCTCGGCCGAAGTTGACTTTCGCCGGTGTGCAATTTGTGCTATCATGTGTTGCTGAGCGGTATGACATTAAAAAGAGTGGAATGTTTTGGTCCGAATCCCTTTGATGTTCTTCCACTACTTTGGCCAAATGATTCTCCAACGTCTGATTGAATCTTTCGACCATTCCATCTGACTGTGGGTGATACGGTGTTGTACGAGTCTTATGTATCCCGAGTAGTTGGCAACCCTCTTGAAATAGTGAAGACTCGAAGTTTCTACCCTGGTCAGAGTGTAACTCCAAGGGAACGCCAAATCGACAGAACACCTCGTGAACTAGCTTTTTGGCGACTGTATGAGCTCCCTGGTTAGGTACTGCAAAAGCTTCTGGCCATTTGCTGAAATAGTCTTGCATGACGATGATATACCTATTCCCTTCTTCAGTAACAGGAAATGGCCCAGCTATATCGACAGCAACTCTTTCCCATGGTGCACCAACATTGTACACTTTAAGTCGACCTCTGGCTCTCGTTTGCGGTCCCTTTACTGAGGAGCAAGCTACACATTTTCTACACCAGTCCTCAACGTCTTCGCGGCAATGCACCCAATAGAATCTTTTTCTCACCTTCTCCAGGGTTTTCTTTACTCCTAGATGTCCTCCGGATACTCCGTCGTGCACCTGTCGTAGCACTGACGCGACCTTATCACAGGGGACAACTATCTGTAAGGTGACCTCCTGTCCAATGGGTGATTCCCATTTCCTCTTCAGAACTCCATTATCAATTATCAGGCTGTCCCATTGAGCCCAGTAACTTTTTGCTGTTGGGCTGAGCGCTGATATTTCACTCCAAGTAGGCCTTTGGCCACGTTTCTTCCATTCGATTACTGTCTTCAAGTCACTATCTTCCTTTTGTGCGTCTTCCAATGATTGATTATCCCAGTCTTCGTCCAAAGCGTTCACCTGGATAATCCTTACGTTCTCTTTCTTTTCCTGTTTGGCACAATGTCGGCAAGATTCTTCGCAAGGTCGTCTAGACAAAGCATCAGCATTATTGTGTGACTTGCCTTTTCGATGTTCAGTGACAAAGTCAAATTCTTGCAGCTGCTCTATCCACCTTGCTACTTGTCCTTCTGGGTCTTTGAACTGAAGGAGCCACTGTAACGCAGCATGATCGGTACGAAGTGTAAACTGTCTCGCAATCAAATATTTCTTGAAGTGTTGTAAGGTCTTAACAACGGCTAGAAGTTCTCGGCGGGTAACACAGTAATTCCTTTCTGGCTTAGAAAGGCATTTGCTGAAATATGCGATAACGACCTGCCTATCTCCTTGTGTTTGGGAGAGTACTCCTCCAATACCAACATTGCTGGCATCTGTGTCTACCAAAAATCGGCCTTCCCTACTAGGGTAACCTAATACAGGTGCCTCACACAAGTGTGTTTTCAGTAGCGCAAATGCCTGTTCGCAGTCAGAGTTCCATTCAAATTGACACTTTTCCTCTGTTAAACTTCAAATTGCGTAGGTGCTCTGCGAAGTTTCGTCCCATAATGATGATGTCATCCAAATAGACCAGGCATGCATCACCAAGCAACCCCACCAAAATGCGCTCCATTAGGCGCTCGAATGTAGCTGGAGCGTTGCACAGTCCAAAAGGCATGACATTGAATTGCCAGAGACCGTTCCCAGGACCAGTGGTAAAAGCGGTCTTTTCCTTATCCTGCTGACAGATTTCCACCTGCCAGTATCCACTTTTGAGGTCAACTGTGGAGAACCATTTCATGCCACTTAGCAAGTCCAAAGTGTCATCTATACGTGGCAGAGGATAACTATCCTTTTTCGTGGCATCATTCAACATCCTGTAGTCAACGCAAAACCTTGTGCTGCCATCCTTTTTCTTGACTAGGACAACTGGAGATGACCAAGGGCTGGTAGACTCTTCGATAATCCGATTTTTCTCCATATCTCTTAACATTTTCGACACTTCCTGTTCTCTTGCAAAGGGGATACGACGTGGTCTCTGTCTTATCGGCTGTGTATCGCCCGTATCTATATGGTGTTTGACGAGCCCGGTCCTTCCCACGTCACTGTCGGTCTTAGAGAAGATGTCATGAAATTTATACAACAGTTGCTTAACTTTGTGACTTTCGAACTTGTTTAAATTGCCCTTACAATTTTCGAGTAGTGTCGATACATGTTCCTGCCACTGCTTATCACGTTCCTTTTCGTGCGCCTCTGTTTTTCTCAACGATGCTACATGATCGCACACACCCACGATGCAATTCTTATCAAGAATTATTTCTTTGTTACTAACGTTGATAATGCGCACTTTTGGTTTATCGGAAATCATCATCAGTGTCCTTGCTGTTATCCAGTCTGGGTGATCTCCAGAATCTTCAATTATAATGCAACGTTTACGGCATCCTATTGGTGATAGTCTAATATCTACTAAGGTTTCTGATCTTGGTGGTAATACCGTTCTCCTTAAACAGTACACTGACGCTTGTTTTCCACCTTTTAGAAATACTTCTTGTTCTGGGAAACTCAATACTCCTTTTGCTACATTAAGGACGCACTGTTGTTTCTTCAAAAAGTCCAGTCCTATTATGCAATCATCTGTAATATTCGCTACTAAAACAGGGTGCGTAAATGTCTTATCGCCCATTTTCAAGGTCACATTCGTTTCACCAAGGACGAGTACTGGTTGGCCGGTGGCGGTTTGTAGTCGGCATTGTGAAGACCCTCTTTTCCATGCTATGGTCCGAGGAAATAGCTCCGGTCGTGCAATAGTTCTTGATGCACCAGTATCCAACGTGAAACTGCATGACTTACCATTCAGTTCTCCTTCTATAATAAGACTGTTTCCATCGCCCACTTGTGATACTGTTATAATGGGGGCTTTAGGTCGACCAGCCAGTACTCGCCCCATAGCCCTGGCTGTTCTCAGTTTAAATCCTCGGCTTCCACCTGTGTCCCAGAGGTACTTGTTCCCTTAGACTTCCTGGGACAACTGATCCGAATATGACCCTTTTCGCCGCACTCATAGCAGGTTGGTCCTTGCCGAGTTTTTATTATTGGGGTTACCTCACGAATGCGGTGGTGTTGTCGGCCATCTTGACGTACTGCTTCCACCTCCAGAGCGTGTGTCAAGGCTGCCTTCAGAGTCTGATGGTGGCCCAGACGAACTGCAGCCCTGACTTCCGTATCTCGGATTCCATCGGTAAAAGCTTGCACCGTAGTAGCATCAATCAATCCCGGTGTTGATGCATACGCCCTTCGAACAATACGTTCTATTTCCGTTGCCCATTGTTGCAAACCCTCACTGCTCTTCTGTGTGCGGTCGCGGAGTTGAGCCCTGTAGACATGTTCGAGGTGTTTCTCCCCGTATCTAGACTCCAACGCTTCTAGCAGACATGCTAGGGTATTGCAATCGCCGGAAATATTTTCGAGAATTTGTACCGCATCACCACGCAGAGCAAGCGTAAGAGCGGTTACCGCTTGATCGTCGTCCCAATTGTTGCCTTTTGCGACTTTTTCAAACTGTAGACGGAAGGCCACCCATGACGTTGTTCCATCAAAATGAGGTACCTTGAAAGTTGGCAAAGCACTGGGTACCGGTACCACACCTTTAATAACGCCTTTTTGTACCTTCTCCTGCAAAAATTCTACATTCTTCCCAAACTCCATGATGGTACTGTTTAATTTCTCCATACGCGCATCTTGTTTGTCTATGCGCGTATCTTGTTGGTCCATACGCGTATCTTGTTTGTCTATGCGCGTGTCTTGCTGGTCCAGACGGGCATCTTGTTGAGCTGTTTTAATTCTAAGTTCATTGACCTCTTCTTTGGTCTTTTTCCACTTTTCATTTAATTGTAATACCAGTTGCTGGGATTACTTTATTTGTGACTGGGTTGCTGCCTGGAATCTATCTATTTTTGCCTGGGTTTCTGCCTGGGATTCTGCTACACTTTTAATCTGTGCCTGGGTTGCTGCCTGGGATTCTGCCATACCTTTTATTTGCAGCGTCAAATGAGCCAGCAACGCCGATAAATCGCATCCACTGCTTCCGGGAATAGTGGTGGTAGTAGGCGCACTCACATTCGTCGGTGTTACGGCGGCCGCATCTACTCCGGGTGCAGGGACACCAACCGATTCTTCCTCTTGACGCGCCAAATCCATCGCTGCTTGTCGTCGCGTGCGAACTCTTTCGTCTTCCCTTGGCGTGACCGGCATGCCGCTTCTGACACCACTTGTTACGGGCTAGGGGTACTTAAACGCCGGTTAAGGGTTACGAAGTTTATTGGCAACGAAGGTACAGTCGATTGTAGGCAATGACAAGTAGAATGTCGCTGACGTTGCACCGAAGTCTTCTCTTACGTCCACGAAGTCCGTGTTGTAAACACACAATAACGCTGCAGATGTTTCTTCACGTAGTACTTACAGTTCTCGTTATAATTGTCGCAGTAGGTCTTCTTTAAGATTGCTTCTTAACTGTCGCTGTTTTCGTATCGCTAGTCGAGTGTAGACTGACTGTGTGTCGGCGTCGCGGCTCTTTATATAGGCCAGCTGATCGAACATTCCAGAATCCTCTAGGTGTAATAATAATACTGCATAACTTCGAGGTCACCGGCCAAGTAAGTACCTACGGTAATTCCCGGAAACGGGTTTCTGGAAATTTCGATGTCGACACTTTGTTGACAAAACTGTTGAGACCCGTACCATTCGATAGGCCGTCCTAAGTCTAGCAATGCGTTTTATTATTGTACCTAGAAAATGTCTAGATCTGGCGAAATAGGGCTCAAAAGTGACACACTGCATGTCACGCGATATTGAACCTTATGCCATCGACATAAGGTCCATTCGTAACAATACTATAATCTACTGTGCTATAATGTAGGAGTGGTTATTATGCTGGATAATTACTTACCGTGTCCACGTATTCAGTTACCTACTTTAGTAAAATGTATTTTAAGTTGATTTAAAAAAGTTCTAGTATAGTACAGCTAATATTTCTACATATAGGGGAAGGTGAGGTATAATGATCCCCTTAAGGGAAAAACTTAACTGTGGCTAAAGTTGAAGGCCAAATCGCAAAATTTCTATTGTTAGAGGTAGTGAATTTACTTAACTATGTAACTGCATACTAATTTTTTATTATTTAATTAGTATTTTTTTGTATTAGAGGTTTTTGCTAAAGTTAAGTAAAGGATCATTTTATACACACCTATGTATAAAATGATCCCCGGGGTAGGGGTAAAATAATCCCAGGGATAATTTTATACCATAAGTTAATAAATATCAACGAAATGAAACAGCTGCTTATTTTAATCATAATTATATATTGTCCATAACAATTTAAGTATGTAAGCAAGTTAAACAAAACTTTTGCAGACTTTTAGTTTCATTAGAGATATTTTTTGTAATTATCTACTACTCATTCAACAAAACTAAACATTAGACATTGCAACAAACTTTTAAAAGGTACACTACACAACCAACAACATACCTAGTCAAACAATAAGTAAACAAATCAATTCTTCTAAATAAAAAATAGGCAGTAAGTACTCATTTCTATCAAATGTTTCTTTTCAATGTCATGAAGCAATAGAAAAATCAAATCTTAATTAAAAATGATTATTTTCTTGTTAAGAAATAGACATATAGCTTTTTTTTTCTCACGTTATGAAATTGATTAATATAAAGTTGAATTTCGCAAATGAAGTCGCCTTCATCGTCACTATCTCGTCCCGCACAAGCTTCATGTCCACATTTAAGACACACAACGCACCTAATCCACCCTTCGCCTTTATTGTCTTTGGAGTAGCTTGAAAGCTACTGAAGTACAGAAGAGGCATTCGGTATGACTCTCTTCTTCTGAAGAATCTGATCCGTTTTGCTTCTTTTTTTGCCTTTTCCCTTTCCGCTTCTCTTTCCTTTCCTGACTCCTTTTCCTTTCCCAACACCTTTCAATTTATCGTGCTGTTTGTTGGTCACCCTTTTTATGTTATGTGTTTGTTTTCTTTTTGGCTTCCTCTACAAGGTACTTTTTGTAGTGTGTGCTGGTCAATACTGATGTGTCTACTCCATGGAGCAATAGGTACTCTTATTCGTTTTGCAGTCGCTCTTTTTCCAACTATCTTTGGTGTTGGTCGTACTTTCCTGGGTGTAACAACACCAAAAGATGTGGTTGGAAGACCAACAGTCAAGGCTGGAGATAATAATCAAATAAATAATCTTTCAGAAGATTCTGACGCCGAGGTGTTTTCTGGAAAGGACGAAGGTTGCCGTGATGACTGTGGTGTTTGTGGAGATTTTTGAATTATCATTTAAACTCTCTACTTAAACAGACCTTAAACTGTCTACTCGCGGTTTTGTAAGGCTTACCATCTCTGGCGGCGTTAAATGCCTTTTGCAATTGTTCTTCAGGCCAATTTTGACTATTAGTTTTATGTAGGTAGGTATATAAATTCTCTGTATGATCTGTAAAAACAAAAAATACTAATGGGGTAAAATGATTCCAGGGATCGTTTTAAACACACAGGAAGAGATCATTTAGCCCCAAACACCAAATTCGAAGATATCGATCAAAATTTTACCCTTCGAATGCCGCGTGCGGAGATCAAAACATCATAAATATTAGCTAACTGCTATTAATATCCGCAAATAAAACAACATTTCAATAAATACGAACATGTAAAAAGTAATGAAAGTCTAAAAACAGGCTTACCTTAGATCAGAGCCACACTTTTTAATAATTTTTTGATAAAATCACGCCAAGCGGTTGCAATGCCATAACACTTGGAGAGGCAACTGGCGGGGCCGCGAGGAACATGTTTCATGCTCATTTGGATAGATAGCACTAGTTATGTTTGATTCAAGGTGGGGGATCATTTGACCTGCAGGGATCGTATTGCCTCACCTTCCCCTACAGAGTGTATGACATCGTAACGCAAACTTCGCGAAAAGGCTAGACCGCATGCCACTAATAAAATTATGATAGTCATTTATGTCGTTAATGAACGGTTACAGAATACACACTGTTTAAATAAAAGTGTCGGCTTGGCTTTTGAACGTTGCAAGCGTGCCGCCGTGCGGGTTTGTAGGTATGACTTTGATCCCTGATGTGAACTCTATTAAATCAACTGATAAGATTGTTTTTCGGGTTTTGTTTTCATTGCGCTTTTTTATGTAATTAGCGAATTATTTAATTTTTACTTTAAAATATTATTGGGTTATAAAAGTATAGCAATTGTGAATGGTCTGAAGTGAAAAAAACTACATATATTTTTTTTAAATCATGAAAAAGCCGACGAAAAATTCCACCACTGGGGGGCTCAGAATCATGTACTGGATCCATGGTACTCGTTTGTGCGTCGATGTCAGATACACTCTTTATTATAAGAGAAACATAATAAAGAATACATAGTTTTTTTTCTAACTAAATACAAAACCTTGAAATAATCTTGATTAAGGTTATTCGTAACTCAGAATCAGAAGTAATGGGTTTCATTTTGACAGTTCAACAACATTCATTGCGTTATTAACGTTGTTTAGCAGACACGTTTTTCAAACATATGGAGCAATGGATTAGCAATGTGCTTTAAAATGATTCACATTCATAGTAATGCGCAATTAGGGAGCATCTTATGAGTGATTATTAAAATACATAACCTGGATTTTTCCTTTTTATGACTATTTCACCACTTATTTATAGGTATCTCTTAAAATAGTTTAGCTTGTAATTTTTTTAGTGTGTAGTAGTTGTTGTGGTATCGGCCGCGACTTACAAATTGTAGGTCGTAGGTTCGAATCCCGACTGGCGCTTTATAATAATAATAATAATTTCGACATCTGTCGGGCATGTCACCGGCCTGGGGAATCAATAAGGCATATTATCTCCGGGTGTTCTCGTCTAGCTAACGGAGAGTACTTGCATAGACACAACCTTGTAGCCAGGATCATTCATCAGCAACTTGCTCTTAAATACAACCTTGTGGAATCGGAGGTGCCGCACTACAGGTATACGCCCGACCCAGTTCTCGAAAATGACCATATCACATTGTACTGGGATCGATCCATCATCACTGACAGGACTATTGTTGCCAATAAGCCTGATATAGTGCTGGTGGATCGATCAGAGCGGCGTGCAATGATTGTTGACATAACCATCCCGCATGATGAGAACCTCGTGAAAGCTGAGAAAGATAAACAAATCAAGTATCTTGATTTGGCTCACGAGGTTGTCGACATGTGGGAAGTGGATTCAGCAATCATTGTACTGATAGTCGTGACAGCCAATGGCTTAATAGCCAAGAGCCTCGACCAACACCTCAGGAGGCTCTCGTTAGGCAGCTGGATCAAGGGCTTGATTCAGAAAGTGGTACTGCTGGACACGGCTCGCATCGTCAGGAAGTTCCTCTCTCTGGAGCCCTGACCGCCGGTAGCTTGGACCCTGTTCCCGATACCGGTGGGCTACTATTTTTTATATTTTTAAATGTCTTTTATATATATTTTTGTTATGTAGAAATATTTAAAAATATAATTTATAAGTGTATTTATTGAAATAAAGGAGATAATAATTTATTTGCATCAGACAATTGTCCATAGTTTTTCGTACACAAAATACATTTAAATTATTTATGAACTATTAAAAACATACATATTATAGCATTCCAAAAATAAAATAAAATTAGACTGAAAAACTCATTAATACATTTAAGAATTATGTTATGTCAGAATCATTAAAAAACAAAATGTAAAATTAAAAAAATATAATAAAATACCAAAATCAAAAATAAAATGTCAAATTTAAAAATAAAATAAATAATTTATTTCGGACAGTAGGTATCCATATTCGGTTAATACTACAAAAACTTAAGCCTAAGTTAGTAGTAATAAAAAGTAAGACAATATTTAATTTTTTGCGAGCTCAGCCAGACTCTCCTTACTGTCTAACTAGGACCCGCATGAAACACTCCATTATTTTGGGAGTCGATCCTATCAGCGACTACTTTCAAAATGCTGCTAGTGCTGCCCCGTACTCTACGTAGCAAGGACTCAAGGAGGCGGTTCTCTTGCGTATAATGGCATGAAAGCCATCAACAATTCAACACGGGCTTCCGCGAACATGCCAGATGCACTACAGAAACGGGGCAACCCCAGCAACATCCTGAAACCGTTCTTGTATTGGACTTTACTTTGTTGTCTTTGCTTTACTTTGTGTAAATTATTTCATCACCGCTGCTCCCAAAACGTTAAAAGAAAAAATCGTGTGAAAACCGGTCCTAGAGGTAAAACTTTGAAGATATGTGACATCTGCCAACCCGCACTGGGCCCGCGTGGTAGATTACGGCCCACTCCCTCTCACCGAGAGGAGGCCTGTGTCCCAGAAGTGGGGGACACTATATGCTGGTTATGACCACCCAATAGCACCTTTATACTAAACCACACACACGTTTGTGTAATCATCATTAATCTTTATAATTGCTTGCTTTTACTTTTTCAGGACAATTTCTCCGTAAAGGTGACACGTGGTGCCATTTCTTACAATGCACGTGTTCACTTAATTATTAACGCGTGAGCGTATGTCTGTCTGTTTGTTTAACTTTAATGTTTGTTTTGAAGCTAACGGTCGTTTTATTTTTATTATTTTCTATTCTATATTAAAATGTATAAAGTCATTAATTCAAGAAAGAAAGAAATAGTATTTACATATTGTGAAAACCATAAAGAGAAAGAGAGGGAGTTAGGGGAGAGTTAAACGTATCTTTACCAACAGTACTTTTATTACAAGACGAATTCTAAATTCAAAATGTAGTCCAAACCTTCAAGTCAGTTCCTATATTTTAAATTTTATTCCGAAAAGTGGAAAGTTCCTAATTCAAAATTGACAAGTTAGATTACAGTTTAACGTTAGTTTTTGTAACAAGGACTAACTTTGCCGGTACAGTTCCAAATTTAAAAAATAAGCATTGGGTAATATTAGGGCCACAAGGGTATGAGATATTGGGGTAGACGACACGGTTGGTACAGTGGCTGAGCGATCGACTGCTGCACGTCTGGTGACGGATTCGATTCCCGCACCGAAGAATTATTTGTATGGCCTACAGGTAGTTGGTCCGGGTCTGGTTGTTTTATGTATTTGAGTGTAAATGTTTGTAAACGCACCCACGCTGCAATAGTACTTTCAAGTGTGAGGAAACGTCTTTAAAAATATATACATTTTATCACTTACTTCTGAATTTACGAGTAAAGTATCGTCGTCGGTAAGTAACGGTCAAGCGTGAGGGGTGCCCTACGCTTGACCGTTACGAAAGTCCAAAGCCTGCAAGTGTGATGCAAAATGTTATCACTAGGTAATTACAACCAAACAGAAAGCGACATAGCTGAGAGGATTAGCAAGCTGAAGTGGCAATGGGCTGATCACATATGCCGCAGGACCGACAACCGTTGGGGTAAACGAGTCCTCGAGTGGAGACTGCGTCTCGCCAAACGTAGCGTAGGACGCCCTTGGGCGAGATGGAGCGCCGACATCAAAAAGGTGGCTGGTAGTGGCTGGCGGAGAACTGCTCAGGATCGAGCTTGTTGGCGTGCCATGAAGGAGGCCTATGTCCAGCAGTGGACGAGTAGAGGCTGATGAAACAGAAATTATTAGCAAGACGACACGGCACCGCTGAAGGCGCGAGCGAGCGAGTGGTGCGTCGACCATATTTTTGTTGGGACAACTCGGTAAGATATTAAGATTGTAACTTTGTGATTTTTCAAGATAACTTTTTAAAATTTTCTACATAGATTTTTTACTTAAAAATACTGCACACGTGTTTCGAGTTTCGCATATACAAATAACGTTGTATACAATATGTAAAGAAAACCCTTTCCGATCCGTGAAGGTATTGCTAGGTATCGATAACTGATTCTACTAATGTCTACAAAGCCGGGCTAAACTTAAAAAAAAATCCCCCTAAAAAATAAATATTATTTCGCAAAAAGAGGTAACTTAATACATGTGTGGTAGGCAATCCATGCGCGGGCGACGGGGGACAGGGCACGCGGCACGTGGTCGCATCGCTAAATAATAATACCGTCAAAATGGTGTTGTCACTTTTTTTTAAATTACCAAATTTCGGGGAAGTTGGAATTAATTCGCGGGGAAGAAATATTATTTCGAAATTCATTAGTATTGTAACTATAATAATTGCGTAAAATTTTATATTATATTTGGTCATATGTTTACCTAACCTTTATTATCCTTATGGGTCGGACAGGGTTTTCTTTACAAATTGTATATGTCACGTACTTAATTCGTCAGCTGGTTCCCATCGTTCAATAGCAGAAAAAATTAAATGTTTTCTATACACCCCATTTCACTTAGCACTGTTTCATGGGTTAACAACCTTTTAAAAAGCCGTCAAAATTCAATTAATCGACCAATTACGATGAGAACTTTTATAGGCTTAAGCATGGGCCTTAGTTTGGAAAACAATTTGAGTGAACATGATTGAACGAAAAATTTCGTGTCGTTCGTGAACGAAGTCAGGGTGCACGCGAGCGATTACGTGGTCGGGTAAGAATTAGCTGTTTTAATCGCTAATACTTTGGTCACATAACTTTGACCAGGTGTTGGAGTAAACCATTTAAATAATTCCTTGATACGGTTTTTAGCTATCTTTAATTAAGAATTGTTAGTAAGCACCGACTGTGACGATATTCGTGCTTATTAAAGAATATTTGTCTAAGTATACGAATATACAATCTGTTTCAGAAATATGAAATAATACTTTCAGTATATAAAATATATGTATATTGCATACCCATGGCACCGGTGTGAGGTACCTAAGTGCATGGGTTTTTTAATTATTTTGCTTTGAAGTTTAGTGCGAAAACTTCGCAGTGATAACCCTAGAAATAACTTTAAAATTCAATTTTAAAGACTATAAAACTGAATCGATTTTTAAGGACAACTAAGTAAGTACCTAGGTACATATTCGCGTAAGTATCTTTATTGACGCGAACGAGTAGGTAATGTATACCGGGTAGGTATTTAGCAGTCGGCCTCAGCTGTAGCGTAGGTTTAGGGTTGTCGACAAAATGTTTAATAAATATTTTTATTTATTTTGTAGGAAAAAAAAATCTTAGTATTTCAAATTTATGACTAGGTCAAGTTGAAGTTTATAAGGTATACTTCAATATCTGAAAGTATTTTTCACCTTTCTGAAACACGTTGTATAAAACTGAAGAGTTTGTTTGTTTGTTTGAACGCGCTAATCTCAGGAACTACTGGTCCGATTTGAAAAAAAATATTTTTGCGTTGGATGGCCTATTAATCCAGGAAAGCTTTAGGCTGTATAACATCACGCTGCGACCAATATTAGCGGAGCATAACTAACTCCACGCGAAAGAAGTCGCTGGCGGCCGCTAGTGTTTTATATTATGACAGCCTCTATGGCGTAGCGGAAGCGAACGCGGCCGCTGTGCAAGGAGGATCGGCTTCCAATCTAACCGGATTCAACTGAATACCAGTATTATGGATACATGGAGCGATGCCTATCTGACCTTCACAACCCAGTTACTGGATCATCGATCATCATCATCATCTCAGCGTAAATCCCAGTCGCATCCGAAGCTTCTTCAGCTTTGGAGCCTCGGGTCCGCTTTACCAGTTTACCTAGATTTTGGCTAAACTTTGATATTTTCCGTGAAGCGACTGCCGTCTGACCTCTAAACCCGAAGGCGATATCGAAGCATTGCAGTTAGACTAATTGTTGGACTTTTGAGGGCTCCAACAACCCGTAACGACTGCCATTAGATGTTAGTATGGCAACCGGGACCAACGGCTTAAAGTGCTTTCCGAGGCACGATCAGACCAGTGCAAATATTCATATTCATGCATACAAATATTTACACTGCGCCACGCCATCGCCACGGAGGCTGTCAGACTGGATAATAGGTACGATACCCCTGATAAAACTGGTTGTCAGACTTTCGAGCTTCTGACTACGTGTAAAGCGGCTTAACGTGATTTCCGAGGCACGGAGGGTGGTATGTAATTATGGTCACCCATCCACAAACTAACCGCGGCAAGCGTAGCTTAACCTGATCAATCGACCTGTATGACTGTTATTATTTAGCCACGAGCCCCTCTTCCATTGATCCAAAATGGATTGCAATATTATTAAAATTATGAGTTATTCACCCCTGTCTTATTTGCATTAGAAGGATGGGTAGCAAAGTCCCCCTCTATCATAATAAACTGCGGTCAGCAATCCATCAAGCAAATGGATGAATTTTTTTTTTTTAGTTGCGTTGTATTTGTTTCCCATCCCACTGCAAGTCAAAAGTTACGGACCTCCCCTTTTTCTTTCTAAACCTGCCTGTCTTGTGCCCCAAACACAATAAAAGAATTAAAAAAAAATGTGTTTTATATTCTAAATTTTTCTTTGAAATATTAATTATATTTATTTTTTAATTATGATGTAACATCATGCTACTTACTGCTATGGAAAGGATAGTAGCTGTCAAATTTAATTAACTAGCGACACTACGGAACCATCTGTAGACATGATGGGTATCACAGGGCATAAATTGAAAAAAAAAATTGTCTTCGTTCTCTTTTGCTTCTGTTACTTGAAGTTTGAGTTGAGAATATCTGAATGCCAAATATGGTAATTAAAAACTCACCTCAGAAAATATCAATGTCAAAAACTTTTTAACAATTTTGACAGCACTTCAACACTAGCTCTCTTAACCATTCATATGATTACTTATCTACAAGTGAGTTGAAATGCGTCCAAGACATTCGATACTTTTTTTTTTCGGGGTGGAAATCCTCATAGGTTGTCCGCCGCCCTAGGGTGGGCGACGGGGTCTGTCAGACTTTTACTGACTAAAACCACCCCGGTGTCTCTTCTATCACAAACGCGCGTGGGGCCGCGGGAGTCTAAATTCTTCCGCAGCCCCACACTCTCGTGCTGGCCCGGTCTGTCCGGGCCTCGTCTCCGGCACGGGGTAGTGGGGTGTTAAGCTACCCCGTGCATCGCCTCAGTTGCCCCGCGCGAGTGTCAGCGCGCGCCTCCGCCGCGGGGTCCATCGAATAGGGGGCGGGGACTTCCCCATGTCCCTCGCCCCTGGACCCATTCATGGGGGGCGGAAGAGGGCGTTATCCGCCCTTCTTCGGCGCCCGGTGCGTCTTCTGCGGCCCGGGAAGGGAGTTGAGATCTCCCTCTCCCGTTCCGCAGCTTCCCTCTGCGACATCACGTCCTCGCAGAAGGACACCACCGCGTCCCACGACTCTGCGCTGCCGGCCATCCTCCGCACTACTGCCGGCAGCGTCAGGTCGCCTCCTACTTCATTTGTGAGGACACGGCGCTGCTCCTCCCAAGCTATACATTCGGAGAGCGTGTGCTGCGCCGTATCCTCCCCGCATTGGACGCAGTGGTGGCACCGGGCGTCCGGCTCCCTGCCTAGGCGACACAGGTACTTGCCGAAGCAGCCGTGCCCCGACAGCACCTGCGCCACCCTGAACGACAGGGAGCCGTGCCTTCTCCCGAGCCAGTCGTCGAGTACTGGCCGGATCGCCTCGACGGTAGCGAGACCGGCGGTAGGGCGCATAAGCCTCTGCCGCCAGTCCGCCACCAGGACCTGACGGAGCTCCTCTCGGCGCAGCTCGATCTGCCGTTGCGCCGGACTAGAGCCCCGTGTCCGCTCTTCCTCGCGCCATCGGTATAATGACGCGAGTACTTTCGCCTCTAGGTCCCATGCCCCATGCCGGGTCTCGGGCCCCCCATGTTGGGAAGCAACGTTGACAGCGCGCCTGCTGCACCCATCAGCTTGGGCGCCAGCCGCCGGAAGTGGGGTCCGAATTCCCATCGGCTGTCGAGCACCAATCCCAGATACTTCATGGTGGACTCGACAGCTATCCGGGCACCACTGAGCACGATATGTGATCCCGGCGCAAGACATTCGATACTAAATCAACTCCTCTCAAATCAAACTGTAAAACGAACTGTATTTTTTTTTATAATTTATAAACTAGCGCTTGACCGCAATCCCACCTGATGGTAAGCAGTGATGCAATCATTGATGGTAAAGTCATTTTTTCTAAAGACACACAAAATATTAATATACTAGCGCGCTTTACCGTCAACGATTGAGTCCCACACAAGGAATTACTCCTGTATCGTGGGTTTACAAACATTTAAAGTCACATACACAAACAGACACACCCGGAATAACCACCTGTAGGCCATATGAATATTCGGAATCGAACTCGCGACACGGAGCGCAGCAGTCGATCGCTCAGCCACTGTACCTGTGTCGCGTTTATGTTGTTAAGCAAACACATTTTTTAAACGCTTAGTCAATCACTTGGGCTTTGGAAGTAGCGCTTAGCTCGCTTCTGTCTGTCCGCTCGCAAGCGGTTGATCATAGTTCCTAAATAACCCAACTGGTCGGGATGCTGACTGGTACCAATTCGACTCGCACGTGTTTGGTTAAATTCCCAACCTAATCTATAACTTCTTCTTCTTCAGCCTATAGAGGTCTACTGCTGGACAAAGGCTTCCCCCAAGGCATTCCGCGATGACCGGCCTTGTGCTTCCATCGGCTTTCCGCGACTTTCACCAGGTCATCATTCCATCTTGTTGGGGGCCTCCCTACGCTGCGTCTTCCGGTACGTGGCCGCCACTCCAGAACCTTACTGCCATCGGCCATCGATTCTACGAGCAATATGCCCCGTCCACTGCCACTTAATTTTAGCAACTCTAACATGTTGGGACTTTGGTTATTTTGCGGATCTTCTCATTTCTGATTTGATCGCGCAGTGAAACTCCGAGCATAGCTCTTTCCATCACCCTTTGTGGGACTCTGAGCCTTTGTATGAGGCCTACTGTGAGCGACCACGTTTCAGTTCCATAAGTCATGACTGGCAACACACACTGGTCAAAGATTTTAGTCTTGAGACACTGTGGTATCTTGGACGACGAGAAGATGTAGCGTAGCTTCCCGAACGCCGCCCAGCCGAGCTTGATTCGTCAAGACACCTCTTTCTCAAAGTTGAACCTATCTAGTTGGACTGTTTGTCCTAGGTATACGTGATATGTCGAGGCGATCCGGCCAGTCGAGGCGATCCGGCCAGTACTCGACGACTGGCTCGGGATAAGGCACGGTTCCCTGTCGTTCAGGGTGACGCAGGTACTGTCGGGGCACGGTTGCTTCGGCAAGTACCTGCGTCGCTTAGGCAGGGAGCCGGACGCTCGGTGCCACCACTGCGTCCAATGCGGGGAGGACACGGCGCAGCACACGCTCTCCGAGTGTGTAGCTTGGGAGGAGCAGCGCCGTGTCCTCACAAATGAAGTAGGAGGCGATCTGTCGCTGCCGGCAGTAGTGCGGAGGATGGTCGGTAGCGCAGTGTCGTGGGACGCGGTGGTGTCCTTCTGCGAGGACGTGATGTCGCAGAAGGAAGCTGCGGAACGGGAGAGGGAGATCTCAACTCCCTTCCCGGGCCGCAGAAGACGCACCGGGCGTCGAGGAAGGCGGATAACGCCCTCTTCCGCCCCCCATGAATGGGTCCAGGGGCGAGAGACATGGGGAAGTCCCCGCCCCCTGTTTGTTGGACCCCGAGGCGGAGGTGCGCACTAGTTTCGGCGCGCGCCTCTGAGGCGATGCACGGGGTAGTTTAACACCCCACTACCCCGTGCCGGAGACGAGGCCCGGACAGACCGGGCCAGCACGAGAGTGTGGGGCCGTGGAAGAATTTAGACTCCCACAGTCCCACGCGCGCTCGTGATAGAAGAAGCACAGGGGTGGTTTTAGTCAGTAAAAGTCTGACAGACCCCGTCGCCCATCCCAGGGCGGCGGACATCCTATGAGGATTTCCACCCCGAAAAAAAAAAAAAGGTATACGTGATATACTCGTCAACAACTTCGAGTGCAGAGCAACCAACTAGAACTGGAGTGGGTGCGACATGAGAAACTATAACTTACGGAATAAAAATCAGGCCGTTAGTTAAACTACCATTTAGTTAACAAATATCTGTGTTCCAAGAATTTACTGTTACATAACCTAAGAAAGCAGAGTCATTAAAAACGTTTATGAATATCCCACCACTAAAACGCCAAGGAAATACAACCCTTAAAATCCACAAAAAAAAATTAAGCGCATTATAACAAACCCTTAAGCACTTCCCATACTTAGTTTTTTCCCTTTAAGATTATGACTTGAATAATAGCAATTTTATTTTTAATACACACAGTCTAACCAACTTGAAATCTTTATAAACGACATCACACATCTTGAAGTCATCTTTGGTCAGAGAATAATCAACCCTAAAATGTTGACGGTGGGGGTCATTTTCGCCCAGACAGGATATTTTCACAGGGAAATAAAAAGGATTATTGTTAATGGGCTGAAGCTTAAAGCGCTTGGATTCGTTAACACGTGTTTATAGTTTGTATTTACGGAAGTCTATATTTGATGGTATGTGGCTTCGCAGCCGTATGGGATGCGACATGCAAGCAATATGTATTGTCAAATAAAAATAGAAGACGAAAAGTGTATAATAATTGCCGAAGCGTAACATTGTCGTGGTTAAAGTATCAAATTAATTTTGTCTTTTTTGTCAAACTTAAGGGGAACTCTATTGGCGTTTTCTCCATACAAACGTATTCCGCTGTTTTCTTCATGGATAACGCTATTAGAGCAATGATATTTTTTCTACAATTTCACACCTTGATTAAACACGCCCCTATTATTTGATTTGGCGAAAACTTAATTCATAAAAGAAATATGATGTTTCACAAACCCGAAAAATAACCCATTTTTACCGCGATGTTCAGACGATTATTGTACAAATGTGATAAGTTTTTGACAAAAAAGAAAATAATTGAGGCACAGGTATACTCATCCTCTAAATCCATACTAATATTATAAATGCGAAAGTAACTTTGTCTGTCTGTTTGTCGGTCTGTCTGTCTGTTTGTCGGTCTGTCTGTCTGTCTGTCTGTCTGTCTGTAACGCTTTCCCGCTTAAACCTCTCAACCGATTTTGATGAAATTTGGCACAGACAATCTTTAGACCCTGAGAAAGAACATAGGCTACCTTTTATCCCGGAAAAATTTGATATTTCCGAGGGAAATCGAAAAAGCGCGATATAACCGAACTCCACGCGGGCGAAGCTGCGGGCGGAAAGCTAGTTTTGATATAAAAATAATCGAGATCTGTCGTGTTTTCAAAATGAAAGCAACGGAATACGAAACATCTTTTGGTCAACGTTTTTGTAGGTACTAAATAGGTAAACTGTCTGTTTCGCACTTTACGGGGAAAGGTTGACGGCAACGCGACGGCAACAGTTTCTTCAAATAGGTATTTGGACTCTAGTCATTGATAAAATATTAAACAGATACGATATATTCTAACAAACTGACCAAAACAAAATGTGCCGAACACAGCAGCAGCACACATGCATATTTTTATTTGGCATACATTGGTACAGTGTGAGTGAGATGGGGCGCAATCTAAAACATAGAGAAGAAAAAGATGGCTAGTGTTTGTCGTTTGCGCTGTTAGTGTTTGTCGTTTGTTTTTACGAGTGTATCGAGAGTGACTAAAGCGAGATACAGGACTTACTTCCTTTTGTACGCTTCATTTTTAGTGCGCTAGTGACATATCTACCTTAGTTTAATATTTTATCAATGACTCTAGTGAAGAGGAATTTGAGAAATAGGTATTTCTTAAATTCCTCTTCACTAGAGTCCACTCTTAAAGAGTCTTCTTTAAGAGATACTGGCCCCGATTCTCTTGTTCACAAACTGAAGTAAATTTAAGTTCTGTGCATCTTTTTATTTCTATTTTATTAAGAAAAGGACAGAAGATAATATGTCAGTTTAGATATGTCAATCGTATCGTGATCGTGTCGGTCTTGGCCCGAGAACGCCAGAGAATCGATGCAATAGGCTATTTGACAGTATTCAATTATTTGTGATTTTTTGCTTTAATTGCATAAAATGAGGGTTCTTTATATCATTTACAAGAGTTTTAATAAAAAATAATAACAATTATTATATCCAAAACACAAAAATATATTTGGCTTTTTGTTTCTCGCGCCACACATTGTGAAACGATCCGGATTGGCTAATGTCACGATGACGTCATACGCGCATCATCGTTTGTTTTCGGCAAACTTATAAACTGTTTTTCGGGGGGTTTTTATCGATTTATTTGTACAACCCAGTACAGCACACCACTTGTAAACCGTTTTATTAGATAACAACAGCAAATAATAATTAAAAACAAACACCACTGAGAACCGAAAACCGCTTGTGACGTCACTTACCAGGCGCAACGCCATATTGCTGATTATATCGTTTTCGCGGCTTATTTGAATTTTGAATTTTTATTTGCATATTTCTTACGAAATACGTATTTAAAATTAAAAAAAAAATACTTTGGGTGAACTTCTTAACCGCAACCAAGTAATTCAAGATAAAAATTATAAATCTGTCAAATACCCTATTGAGATGTGGTGCTGGAGGCGATTACTCCGAATACCTTGGACTGCAAAACGCACCAATGTATCGATTCTTAACCAGCTCAAGGTAAAAACCCGTTTGTCGACCGTATGCCGGCAACGTATTTTGTCCTATTTCGGTCACACAATGCGTAGAGGCGATGAGAGTATAGAAAAACGATTGTCGTTGGGAACAACGAAGGCAAACGATCGCGCGGTCGTTCACCAACCAGATGGACCGATCAAGTCAAAGACTCATCGTCTGTTAAATTCTACGCGGTGGTGAGAGACGCGCTGGATCGAAACCGATGGAGGCAGATCATCCGCTCGAAATGCTGCCCCAATGCTGACCACGATCCTCAGACATGAGGGACCGACTGCAGAGAGAGAGAGATATGTCAAATTAGTCGGCGTCTGACGTACATTGGTGTATTTTTGGCGCCATGTTTATAATCGCGTCTAAACTGTCTATGGAATATCTTAATTTGACAGGATGAAACTAAAATGTTATCTTCTATCCTTTTCTTGTTAAAATAGATAGAAAAAGATGCACCTAACTTAAGATTCGTTTAGTTTATGGACAAGAGAATCGGCGCCATTTTTTATAATTCAAAATTGTTAAATCTTTAAAACTCCAAGTCATCCATACTACACTAATATTATAAATGCGAAAGTAACTCTGTCTGTCTGTCTGTCTGTCTGTCTGTCTGTCTGTCTGTTACGCTTTCCCGCTTAAACCTCTCAACCGATTTTGATGAAATTTGGCACAGACAATCTTTAGACCATGAGAAAGAACATAGGCTACCTTTTATCCCGGAAAAATTTGATATTCCCGAGGGAAATCTAAAAAGCGCGATATAACCGAACTCCACGCGGGCGAAGCCGCGGGCGGAAAGCTAGTTTCACATAATTTTAAGAAATAACAGTCTTTTAAAAATATTCCTAATATCCTTACATATTTGACAAGTTTTTGAAATTGAGTATCAAAAAATTGTGTTTTATGTTACAATAGCTACTGTCCGTCGGACTACAATTTAAGTGTCTTCAAGGCCAGAGTGAATAGGCTTTTTTTTTTCTTTTTTTTTTTAATAATTATAAACTAATCCTTGGCTGCAATCCCGCCTGATGGTAAGCAGTGATGCAATCGTTGATGGTAAAGCGCACTAGTTTATTAAGCCTATTCACTTAAAAAACTAAGGAATAGGAAGGATGACGGCAGTTGAGCGAGGTGTTGCAATGTTAAACCCAAGACCAACATGACCAAACAAAGCTGCGCTAGAGGGAGATTGATCTGGAGACTGTCCACGACCAAACTCCCGATACAACAACATTTGGCGCATCGTACCCGCCACACAACGCAACACAACTGTTAGACCCGTCCTCCGTATGGCTTCACCAGACATCATGTCGGAACACGACGAACCGCTTGGCGGCAAGACTTTGTCTAGTAGGTGGTAACTTCTGCCGGCAGCCGATGTTATGGCCTACCACCGAGGCTTTTAATAAACTAGCGCACTTTACCATTAACGATTGCATCACTGTTTACCATCACGCAGGATTGCGGTCAAACACTAGTTTATAATTTATAAAACATAAATTACATACTTACCATGTCTTGTTGGAAACTTATGAGTTGAATAAGCGTTACTTTTGCAAAATTCTAGATCATTATCCTCAATAAACAAAAAAATTACTCACAGTAGTCAACAAGCTACTGAGAACTCGAGTACGCCAACACAGTAAAGGCAGCCTAAACTGCCTAATTTTCTGACTCAACTTTAAACCTTATGCTTTAGCGATAAAGTTGAAGATCCACTCAAGCAATTTGACAGATTCTGTACAAGATATCAACTTAACTTATAAAAAGTTTAAGTACGCTATCAAGATCGGTCGCGAACGTTGCTCCTTGTAGATCTTTATAACAATCCAGGGGTCATAAACTCTTTCTGTAATCACTGCGCTTGTCAGGCAAATTGCCTCATCGCAGATGCTGCTGTCAATCTTGATCTAACCACTACACGTCATGTAGTATTAATACCGTAACAAGTGGTTTTGTTCATTTTCTTCACTGTTTTAGTTACTGTTCTCTGTTCACGATGTCAGTTACTTCATCATCATCATCATCAACCTTTTATCGTCCCACTGCTGGGCACAGGTCTCCTCTCATCAGAGAAGGAGTTACTTAATACAAATTAATCATGTTGCCATTTACATGCATGAATATAAATATTTGCACTGGTCTGGTCGTGCCTTTGGAAGTACGTTAAGCCGTTGGTCCCGGTTGCCATACGAACATCTAGTGGTAATCATTACGGGTTTTTGGTCTTTTAACAATTAGTCTAACTGCAATGCTTCGATATCGCCCTCGGGTTGTGGAGGTCAGACGGCAGTCGATTCACGGAAAATATCGAAATTTAACCAAAATCAGGAGTTAGACTAGTAAAGCGGATCCCAGACTCCAAAGCTGAAAAAGCTTCGGATGCGACTGGGATTAACGCTGAGATGATGATGCTGATGATGAATCATGTTGCCTTGAACTAAAGAGAAGCTGTTTGATAAAGAATTTATTTCTATGAGTAGGTTTGTTCAAACATTATTTGACGACAACCATATATTTAAAATAAATAAGAGATTGGCGGTTCGTATCTGATTTTATTCTGACAATAAGAGCCGAAACAAATTCAGAGGTAACAGTCTTTTTGTAAGGTCCAGAGATGATCTTAGCCAAATCAAATGAAGATCAATCAGATGGTTGTCTTAAATGGTAATTTGAGGAAAGAATTATACAGATTGAGTATTTTTTAGATTTACTGTATAATAGATACTTAGATTTTATTGTAAACCAAAAAAGAGAAGTCAATCTCGTCGTCGGTTTTGTATCGGAGTAAGGGATTATGCTACTTTAGATCAACAGCTGCTACGATAATCATTTGATGGCCTGTATTTTTTTTTTATGAAGAAAGCCTCTGATATGGTTATCCGCAGTCAAATTCCATATTGGTACTTATAATGTAGGTATAAGGTGTCATATTGATGTACAGCAGAACATACATCCATTACAAAAAGACATTTTTTTTATAATTATAAACCAATGCTTGACCGCAATGCCGCCTGATTTTAAGCAGAGATGCAATCGTTGATGGTAAAGCGCACTAGTTTATTAACCTATTCACACAAAATAACTGAGTGAATAGGAAGGACGACGACAGTTGAGCGAGGTGATGCAATGTTATACGGCGTAGTTTGACACCCCACTACCCAGTGTAGGAGACGAGGCCCGGTCAGAACGGGCCAGCACGAGAGTGTGGGGCCGTGGAAGAATTTAGACTCCCGCGGCCCCGCGCAAAGGCACCGGGGTGGTTTTAGTCAGTAAAAGTCTGACAGACCCCGTCGCCCACCCCAGGGCGGCGGACATCCATTGAGGATTTCCACCCCGGAAAAAAAAAGGTGATGCAATGTTAAACCCAATAACACTACTAACGAGACCCTCAACGACCAAACTCTTAACACAACTGCTCAGACCCGTCCTCCGTACAGGTTCACCAGACACCATATCGGAACACGACGAAGCGCTTGGCGGCAAGACTTTATCTGGTGGATGGTAATTTCTGCAAGCAGCCGATGTTATGGCCTACCACCGAGAAAATATACATCTTATACTAGAAAACTTATAACGGGCGACTTTATCGCTTTCTGCGATCTGTTCCAGGAAACTTTGTAGTCACAGCCAAACCTCGCGAACTTGTTGAACTATATATCATCATACATGGGATTTAACAAACTATTTATAACAAATTTGTTTCTGAGATAAGTAAATGCCAAATGCTGCGATATTTTTACCAGACTCATCTTCAAATATGTTTGTCAGTCCTTAATATGTAGCTGATATAAGAAGCTATCTTAATCCCCCGGTCATTCTCTAGTAATTCTAAAATTATCGTAACAAAACATCCAGCAAGTATAAAACCAGTTCCTCGTGTTCGGACCTATACTGTAGGCTTTTTTATATAAGATTATCTAGACATGCTCTTGATTACTGGTTTTACTATTAAGGACCATGAGCGTTTAAAGGTATCGGCCGTTAGTAGTTCCGCTTGTTACCGCATGCCTCTGTAATCAACTACTCCTGCTTGTCCGATGAAGGCCAGCCCGCGCCGCAGCTGAGCCAGTAAATATAAAGTCCCAACTATGACCTCCGAGTTTGTTTCGGCGTTTTTTCTCAGAGCTAGTACTAGGAAACGCCGTGGTCATCAAACCACTAAGAACCTTTTCGATCCAGCCGTTCCTTGCTGTCCTCTCTAGCGACGCCCTAAGCCGAGGTTCGTTCCCCACAGGGGATGCCCTTAGTGCGTAGTCGCTCTTAGTTTTAGTTTAGTTTTTCAGTGCCCCTGGCTGGAGGCTTTAATTGTAATTAAGGCATCCACAGGATATTCCGGTTAAGTAGTCACGGCCTCTAATGGCCAACTACGAGCTGCCATAACAAAAAAAAAAAAAACTCCTGCTACTCCATCATCGTCACTCTAATTAGATAGAATAGAATAAAATACTCTTTATTATGTACACCATCATCATCATTAATCTTATCGTCCCACTTCTGGGCACAGGTCTCCTCTCATCAGAGAAGGATTGAGCGTAATCACCATGGTTGCTCAATACGGATTGGCGATTTCAGACTTAAAGTCCAGGTTTCTCAAGATGTTTTCCTTCACCTTATATCAGTCATTGGTGTCCAAGATATACTTAGATAGTACATATAACTTAGAAAAGTTACATTGGTACTTGCCTGACACCGTATAAATAGATAATAGATATGTTTATTAGAAGTAATTCATTATCTGCTTCGAAGTTTTGAGCGGCATGTTGAAGAAATTCACAGCGCATAGTACAGATGAACAAAGTGTCTTATGTCTATATCATTATGACAAGTCCATAAGAAGGTTGAACGGACTTGTCTAAAGTACAATCAACAATGTTTTTGTAATATTCAATTGCTTTAGACTTAAATGATACAGTGTAATTAATTACTACTAACCTGATTCTTAATAATGAAGGATTTATTCAAAGTCCTGCAACCCTAGTCTGCTATATTTATAAATTTGTCATTCCAACACGATTCCATTGTCATTTCATTGCCATTGTGCTCAAAAGTTTGTAATCTGCTAAATTCATAATGATTGATCAATTATAATATCAGTCGTCTCGTAATGGAATGTTAATAGCTTGACATTGTCGTATCGCCATTATAAAACCCGTCAATAGAAATGATTTTCTAAAAACTACTCCTCAATTTGTACATTTATTCACATGGAGTTGAGTGTCTGTGATTGACTATTGGAAAGTCATAATGACGCCATTTTGTTAGCAGATTACGAAACTTATCAAAATCGATCGATAGTGTAATTTTCTTGTATCTTTAAATTCCCGTTGCAGTGATTGAGATAATCTTACTCTTCAATGGCGATATTTTCAGATTTTTCAAAAACTGTATCTTTTAATGATCCATTTGGCTCCGATCACTCTTACTATATATTATATTTCTTTCACCAAAATCAGTTCAAATGCTCAAACCAATCCTGTATCGCCGTCTTCAAAGCCTCTCAAGGAGCTGATCCGAATCGAAGTCAGTCTAAATAAACAGTCGGTGTCTCGCGGTTAATTCGGGGTCGTCAAGTGATTTGTATCCGAGTTATCCGAGTTCCCGAGTGCATTCGTTTACGTCAACGTGTGGTTTTAAGTGAACAGACAGACATTCGTGTTTGGTGTTCGCTGCTATTTATTTTAAAACTATTTCGTTTGTGTTTACAAGATGGTTCGGATTTTCGGTTAGGGAGAGTTTTTGACAGTGAATTTAGATTTAGTTACGTGTTTTTCTTAACAAGGTGAAATAAACTGTGAGTTAAAGTAAATATTTATAGTATAGAGAAAAGCGGTAACAAGTACTTGGAGGCCGTGAAAGATTGAGTCAATACACTTCATATAATGTGCAGCCAGATAGGAAATGATAAATAAGATTGACGCTTCCTTGAGCGAGATTATTTTTAGCTTGCAGTATCAAAACGGTTGAGTATACCCAAGTTAATTGCTATACTCAACTGTTGACAAAATAATTATATCCAACCCCTGACCATATTCATCCCTTATTCGGAGCCCTCCTTGTTTGCACAAATTCAGCATAAACATTATAATCCGCTGTATTTTCAAAATTATAAATACAAACTCTCATACAGATTTATTATTACAAAATTATGCATATTTTACAGTCTGCTTGGGATTTGAGTGACATAAAATGTGACCCAATGAATGGGTTATGACATTTGTGACCCCTGTGTAAATGGAATCTGACTTATTAATCCTTTGTTTTTCATAAAAATCTGGTTAAGAATTTATGATTGCATTCACTCGATAATGGTACGGTAGGCCGCATTGTTACCGGTATCAAAACCAGTTGAAACTGTAAAATTATTATATTAAAATTGACAAACTTTATGCAAGGCCAGTTCAAGGTCAAAGTTGTACGAAACTTTATAATGTTATGAAGTGCTTTTTGTGCCGTATATTGTTACCTAACTCAAAACATACAATTTGACTATAAGGAAGTAAGAATGAAAATGTTAGGTTTATTTGTTAGAATAACACGTACTTAAAATGTCATAAATTAACTCTAAAAATAAATATAAATAAACACCTTGACCAACACTAGCAGGCTTTCGCTGGACTGCTGGATCAACGAGGACCCTTGATTTTATACCGCGTACATTGAGGGACTGGGACAATTTCCCAGTGGTGGTGTTTCCGTCTGACTTCAATGTTATTGTGTTCAAGATCAAGGCTAGAATGAATTTGCTCTTAATAAACTAGCGCGCCTTACCATCAATTATTGCATCACTGCTTACCATCAGGCGAGATTCCGGTCAAGCACTAGTTTATAAAAAAATAGAACTATGAAAAAGGTCTGATTCAGAAAGCGGTACCTACCCCTGGACACGGTTGTTTGTCAGGAGGTTCCTCTCTCTGGAGCCTCGATCGCATAGCTTAGACCTTGTTCCCGATAGGTGTAGCTTATTTTTTTTTTTATCTTTTAGTTTAAAAAAGGTTACAAATGTAATTTAAGGCTGAGACGAAATAGAATAAATAATAATACAAATCGAATATGTGTGTAATTACAAGCAGAGAACGGACCTAAACAAGACGACGTTTTCTTGCAACTGAGCCGTTAACTCTCATTACAATTTAGTTAATCATTTACTAAACTAAAATATACCTAAATGTCACTAAAACGCAAACACGAAAATCATAACATTCAGCCGCCACAAACGCTCAAACAGCCAATTGGCACTCATTCTTTCTCCGTAATTTGCCCGACGGGTCGATGCGACCGCACAACTCCGGGCAGCGGGTTAAAATGTTTTCCGTGTACCACTCGTCACAGTTGTCACCTGGCCAGCTAGGAGACACGTTTAACATAAACTATTGCCGATTTTGTGGCGGTCACCCGTTGTTGGAACCTTTTAGATGCGGTAATGGATCTATTGTAGTGTTTGTATCCAAAGGAATCGTTTTTGTGAGTTTGTATTGGTGGAAGGGTTGTTTTGTATCGGATTGTGAGGTGTTTAGCATTATGTTAGATTGTCAAAGGGAATGTATGCAGTGAAGGTATATACCACCCACATACATTAGGGTTTTACTAACTCAAGTTATTAAACAAAAAACGGGCCCGCTGGAAAGTATATGTTGAGGTTGAATTTGATTATTGTCTCTGGCAGCTAACATTTTATAAATAAATTAGGTAAATATATTTGAGTTTGGAAGGCTAGGCAGACAAGTAAAAAATGTTCAGGCAGCATCAAGTGAACTTGAAAAATGTAGTAACTTAGTACAAAAAATTACAAGATATTCTTTTATACAACAGTTTGTTTTTTGAGCTAGTTTAAAGTACGCAAATATATTGAGTGAATGATTTTAAAAGTGAGTTATTTTATTTGGAGGTTTTTCTAAAGGATCCCAAAAGGTACTGCAACCCATTTCCATTTATTTACAGTATATACTTTTGATCCGTCAATTCACAAGACCAATACAAATTTTGACAAATATTGTGTACTAGCTTTCCGACCGCGGCTTCGCCCGCGTGGAGTTCGGTTATATCTTATTAATATTATAAATGCGAAAGTAAGTCTGTCTGTCGGTCTGTCTCTCTGTCTGTCTGTCTTTCAACCGATTTTGATGACATTTGGCACAGACAATCTTTGGACCCTGAGAAAGAACATAGGCTACCTTTTATCCCGGTAAAATATGATGTTCCCGACGGAAATCTAAAAAGCGCGATATAACCAAACACCACGCGGGCGAAGCCGCGGTCGGAAAGCTAGTATAAAATAAGAACACGGAGTTTTTTTAACCCTTTTCTGAGCACGGTATAGCAACGTCCCGGACACGGCCCTAATACGTGTGGATAGACCTTAACTGTTTCGAGTTTCTTTATTGCTAAGGTCCTGTTGTGACTAGACTTCTGTTCTGGCCAGAGCAGGACAGGTCATTTAGTTTATGGGAAACCCCAAAACACGTGTCCAGTATTTTTATCTTAAGTAAAGAACCTATGTACAAAATTTCAAAAAGATATATAGATATGAGAAACCACAGAGTTATGAGCTTGTTATCCTACTTGTCTGTCCCAACAAAAAAATGACACTGAAAAAGTATAAAACAAGATTTTCAGAATACTGAACTGAACAAAGTTGCTAATGTAGTTGCAAGTAAATGGACATAGTTAAGATGCCTTCGTTGTAAATTGACAAATAATGTCATACAATACCATTCTGAAGTATGCAATATTCACTATGTAAAGATAAATTTTCATGTTTGGAAAGGCGTAGTCGCACGTTACATATACCTACCTACCGTAGCACCTTGACAACGTGTAACTGTAACATGTAACTATGTCCATTTACTTGCAACTACATTAGCAACTTTGTTCAGTTCAGTATTCTGAAAATCTTGTTTTATACTTTTTCAGCGTCATTTTTTGTCGTAGTTGGGTTTTAGTTTTTTTACTTTTTATTATTTGCACTATTTTGGTGTTAAAGTGTATTTTGTGGCGCATAATATAAACAAAAGTTAAATTGATGAACTAAAAACTAGGTACTTGACATATTACATCTACACGCACATATAACAACATAAGCCCTAAGGCATATAGTGCAGAGGACATTTTTATGGGAGTTTTAGCATGGTATCAAACTGTGTCCGCCTTCACCGCGTGGAGTTATTTATTTATTTATACTTTCGCACAAAGAAAAATGTACAGAAGCGGACTTAATGCCTTAGGCATTCTCTACCAGTCAACCACGCGTGGTGAAGAGACTAGATGGCAGGTGCTTTAGTTACAGAAACAATGAACAGGAAAAGAAAACCTCATAACACTATATATATACTTATAATATATACTAAAATAAAACTTGCGAGAGAGGTGTTGAGATGACCCTACCCTAACTATTCGCAAAATAACTCTGCAATTTCCGCTTAAATGCAAAACGACTAGTCGCCATCCTGATATCAAGAGGAAGCGCATTCCACAAAAGAATTGACTGAATATGAAATGAAGAGTGAACAAAGTCAGAGGTATGAGAAGGACAGAGTAAGAGAAGATTATTAGAAGAACGCAGATTCTTGCTGTGTGAAGAACACAAATATTGGAAGTGATTCGTAAGATAAGAAGGAGGAGTGGGCGAATTAAGAAGGGAGAAAAGCGTGGTCAAGGCTCGCAAATCTCTTCTTTGGCGAATGGGCATCCATTTCAGTTCAGACCTGTAGCTGGATACATGGTCATATTTCCTCAGATTGAATATAAACCTTATCCTTATCCTTATTAACCTTAAGCTTATCCAGCGAAACCGAATTCAGGTCAAAGTAGCACACATCACCATAATCGATTATGGGGAAAATCAAAGTCTGCACAAGCATGGTTTTCGTTTTAGCGGGTAAGAAGTTCCTCAAGCGATATAGGGAACGCAGGGTACCGTTAACCCGTTGACTAACATATGACACCTGACGTTGCCAGCTAACCGTCGAGTCAATATACAAACCAAGATCTTTCACAGTGGAGGTAATAGGTATAACGGTACCGTTGAAGATAAGAGAAGGGAGAGAGCTAAGTGCTAACCTATTCATCATGCGTGAGCTTCCAATAATAATGGCCTGACACTTTAAGGGGTTTATTGTCAACCCAAATCTATCAGACCAGTTTTTGATAGCCTCTAAGTCTCGGTTTACCTCCGCTATAGCATTCGACATACCTTCCACTCGCTCAGCTGTATATAATTGGAGATCATCAGCGTATAGATGATACGAACACCGAAGACAGTGAGTTATAAAATTAATGAAAATGGAGAAAGAATACCGCCCTGAGGAACACCAGCATACAGGTCACGCCAACTCGATGAGCTCTCATCAACGCGAACCGACTGCTTACTCCCTTACTTACTTACTCAGTTACTCCCAGCTTATTTCGTTTTCATTAGTGCTTAAAGCGATTCACAGTTCCCGTGATCCGCGCTTTACTCTTATCGCTCATATTTAACATCATTAAAGCATTCTTGTAATTATATACAAGCATAAAGTACTCGTGAAGCTCTTTCACGTGATACCGAACACGGTATATTTATTTTAATTTTATATTAACATAGAACTTTTTGTCCGCTAGAGGGCGCAATACCTACTAAATTTGGTGACAAGCTTTATAGCTCATAACTAACAGAATATCAAGGCCCTTCTAATGGTACTACAGTGGTCTTATTCTGATAAGTAGTAAAGAAGCTATGAACGAAAAGATGTGAATTATATGCAACCAGCCCATGAATACAGGTAAAGTCACAAGCAAATGCTAGCAATATATATATATTCAAAATGTACAAGTAAAGCGCTTTCAAATGATACCAAACATGGCATATTTATCTTAACTTTATTTTTTTACTCTGTATGTTTTGTCCGCTAGAGGGCGCCACATTAGATTTTGTGAAACTTCATATAGCCTATAACCAGCGGACAATTAAGACGCTTCTAATGATATGTCATTTGTCGAATTCTGATAAGTAGTTTAGAAGTTACGAGGGAACAGATGAACATACATACATACATACATACATACATACATACATACATACATACATAGCCTGTCAAAATCATAACCCTCCTTTCGCTTTGCCGTAGTCGGGTAAAAAATATACTCCACGCTCCGCTCGAGCGGGTAGCGGTAAGTTGACCTCTGGCGTCAGCTGTTGCGCAGCACTATGATCTATCGTAAGCTGCGTGGCGCGCTCGGTAACCACACTGCAACAATTCCTAAATGTATTTGGGAAAAATATAACATGGTGTAAAAAATATTGGAGTCGATTCAGTTGCTTATTCTGAACAAACTATATTCAGGTTCCGCATACACAAAAAGTAACATTGTATAATTATGGACCCTCGACATGTATGTACAATATGTAAAGAAAACCCTGTCCGATCCGTGAAGGTGTTGTTAGGTATCGATAACTGATTCTACTAATGGCCACAAAGACAGGCAAAACTTAAAAAAAAATTCTCCCTAAAAAATAAATATTATTTCGCAAAAAGAGGTAACTTAACACATGTTCGGTAAGCAACCCCATTCCGCGGGCGGCGGCGGGGGGCAGGGCACGCGGCACCTGTGACGTGGTCGCGTCGTTATTCGCTTATAATAATACCGGTGTTGTCACTTTTTTGAAAAATACCAAAGTTCGGGGAAATTAGAATTAATTCTCCGGAAAAAAGGATTATTTCAAATTTCATTAGTATTGTTACTGTGATGATTATGTAAAATTTTATATTATATTTGGTCAAGTGTTTACCAAACCTTTACTATCCTTACGGGTCGGTCAGGGTTTTCTTAACATATTGTATAGTTCGATTGATTAATATTTTATGAAATAGCCATGTCGCTTCCCTGTAAGCCTAACAACTGTTCGGTTTACGCAGCATGACCATGTTTAGAGCCAATATTTTATGCCCACATTGCACTGGCAACACCCACGTACGTACTTGCATGTTAGGACAGTTTTGAATCGCTTATACAACACACGTAGGTATTTTACACAAATATATTATTTTATTATGGTAATACCTAGTCTTTAATGGTCCTTTTAGCTTGGGAGTCGATGCACTATTTTTACTTAGTAGGCTATATTTTTGTTTTAGATGGGACATCATCATATGACCTCTCCGTTCTGGACGGGTCGGAAGGGCGTCTCAGACTTTTACTGACTAAAACCCACCCGTGTTTCTTCACTTGACTATGGGCCAGGACCACGGTCTCTTTTTTAACCAACCCGCAACCCTGGCTGGAGGTATCGGTTCTCGTGGACCACGTCACGATGTCCTGACATCTCTTTGAGGCACGCGTGAAACACGTCGTCAATCCGGGCCTTACCAGGCGGCGAGCGATGGGCAGCTCGCAAGCCCGCGCCTTCGGTGGCCGGGAGTTAGAGTTATCTCCCGACCAGGGCGTCACCTGCGGCGGCTAGTGCCGTGAGGGCGCTGGGATTCCCGCTCCCTCACGCGCTCCGCCTCCTCAAAGCGAACATCACTGCTTCGCAGGAGGTGACGGCCTGCCATGCATTCTCGCTCCGGACAATGGCCTGGACCAGGGTCGGACGCGAGAGATCGCCGCCACACTGCGGTGCTCTAATGAAGCTGGGCAGATCTCCACCGTCTCACCTCCAGACTGTCAAACTTTCTGCCTGTCTTGTAAAAGCTTCTATTAGCGGAAATTCTACAGCAGATCCTAGATTTTGCTTACGTAACGGGATGCCGCAACACAACAGGCAATGAAACACGCAATAAACAGAAATTAACTCAGATGAACGTTGTCATAAATCGGTGAGCTACGATCCAGGGTAGCAGTTCCGCTAGCTGGGTGATCCCGCGTTATAGTCTAGTTTATAACTGACGCAATAATACGTAATGTCTATGTTAAAAGCAGGGTTAGTATTTCTAGGGTTCAGTTGAAATAATTGGAGCAGAAAATGCCCTGCATGTGGGGTAAATTTTCCTGAAGTGTCCGAAAAACATTCTGTGTGTACTGAGCTCTATTATTTGTTACCAGCTTCAGTCTGCGGCTTCACTCGCGTACATGTCGTTTCAGAGGAACGTGGGAGATTTTCATGACGGATTTTATAACGAATAAGTTTTCCAAACCCTCCTCCATCCATAACCATCTTCTTCTTCTTCTCAGCCTATAGAGGTCCACTGCTGGACAAAAGCCTCCCCCAAGGCTGTCATTCCAATGGGGGTTTGCCATAATCCCCACGCTTGGCAGACGGTTTGGGGATCGCAGTGATTTGTTATTTCACAGGAGAAACGCTGCTGCCCGCTTCCCTGGTGAGAGTTCCCTTAGTCGCGTCTTATGACACCCATGGGAGGATATGGGTTGGTACTATTCTAGTACCGGGTTTACACAAAGGTCAACCACAATTTTTTTCTAATCTACCTTTCTCATTCTATGTTTGGGTCGACATCCAGTCTCAACGGATGCGGCTGAATGGGTACCAGTATTTTACATGCAGCGTGACCTCCTTTACCCAGTTAATGAGTACCACGATACCCCTTCCTTGTCAGATTTTTGGAATTCTGATGTAACCAATGACAAATTTTCACTATTGCCGGCACCCCCAATTTTTTTTCTTCTTTTATCTGTGTTATCCCATTGAACACTCTCATTATGTAGTACAGTACTAGATCTCCTAAAAGTCTCCTACCACCGATTTCCTTTACCTACAACTGTGGAAACCAACTATACAGCTTGGATTTTTGAGATGGTACAGCTGTAGCTATAGTCATAGCTGTATGGCCAGCCTATCTTCACAAAGTAAACATGGAAACGCTGATGATGCACGTACACACGTTCCGAATAGAAATAATACAAGCATCCATATAAAATAGTACAATGAATCCGATCAATACGTATCACATAAATAGTCCCTAGAATCCAATACTGGACATAAGCATAGTGTACAGTCAAGTCTAAAGGTGACTACACTTTGAAAAATTCAAAAGAAAATGAAAAGCTAAGTGTGTGGTTTTAATATCGGTGTTTTACTATTAAGAATATTCGGCAAAGAGCTCCACGGCTAGAGACTCTTCTTACTAATATTATAAATCGGAAAATGAGTTTGTTTGTTTGTTCCGCTTTCACGCCGTAACCACTGAACCGATTGCTTTGAAATTTTGCAGACGTAAAGTTAAAAGTCCGGATTAAATAATAGGCTACTTTTTATCCCGGAAAAATTTTGAAAACAAAAATATTGCTAGCTTCACACCAGATCGGTGATAGATGGCGCTGTGTGTCGTTTAAAACAGCGCGATATAGCCGAATTCCACGCGGGCGAAGCCGCGGGTGGCGAACGGCAAATGTCAAACTCGCGAGGAAGGGAAGGGCCAATTAAGGTACTGTTGATTAGGTCTATCAACAGCTCCCCAATTGTGTAATTCCATCTGATTCATCATGAGGAATATTGCTAATTCATTGCTACATATATTAGAAAAGTTGGTCTGTTCAACAACGTAAAACTGCAATGAACGTTACTAAACTTTTGAAATGAAATCCTTTCCCACAGATCATGTGTTAAATAGTATGTTAAGCACATACATACTTAACAGAAGAGAATCGGAGTTTCTATGAAGACCCATAGATGCTTTGACTTTTGCTCATTTTTTGATTACACTTACCATGTGACATAGTGACAAATGAAAGCTTCTGTCAGAATATTACAAAAATCTTGGTTTCCTTAGGAAGCAGCGTCATCAAATAATGACGGACATGTAGCTCAAAACGTTCTCTGCCACCATCATCATCAGCCTAAAATGTTCCCATTGTTGGGACACAGGCCTCCTCTCAGTGAGAGGGAGAGTGGGCCGTAATCTACCACGCTGGCCCAGTAAGAGTTGGTGGATGTCACATGTCTTAGATATTTTTAGGCTCTAGGCCATGCCGGAAACCGGCATGGCCTAGAGCTCACGATGTTTTCCGTCACCGTTTTGACAGCTGTGGTGATGGGTGGTGGCGTTTGGACCTACAACCTACAGCTTGTAAGTCGCGGCTGATACCACTAGGCCACCGCTTCTGACCGGTGTCACAGTGAAATCCGATGAAAATTTTGGATTTTCATGACCAGCACCAAATTTCTTAAAAAACCTAAGCCAAGTGAAACACTTTTCGCCCCAACTGTACACATGAACGGTCAAGAAATGCTTTACATTCTAACTCGCTCCCCGTCACGTCCTGCATCGAGCCGAAAATATTAATATTCGGTGTTCTAGTAGGGTTGCAGCTATTTCAATCCGTATTCTTAGCTTTAGTAGCTAAGTGCTTTTTGACATTTCTAGTGTATTCCTCCAAAGAATTCCAAATTCTGCCAGTGACAAGTCCAACATAGAATGTTGCTTTCCTGCCACTCTATTTTGTTATAATTTCACCGTCAAAAGTTGGGTGAAGCGAGTATGAAGTATTTCGATAACTATATTTTGGACACCAGTGACTGATTAAAAGGTGATGGAAAACATCTTGAGGAAACCTGGACTTTAAGTCTGCAATCGCCAACCCGCATTGAGCAAGCAAAAAAAAAAGTATTACACCAAACATATAGAAATGTAACATTATTATGTCAGAAATCAGACAGACCGTATCACGATCTTAATATTCATATTTAGACTTTCGTCATCCTGGTAATCTGTTTCGTCAATTATGTATGTGCTATATCCAGATCCACCTCGGCTCTTCTTCAATTATACCTAACTAGCGGCCGCCAGCGACTTTGTTCGCGTGGTTTAGTTATGCTGCGCTCCTATTGGTCGCAGTGTGATGTTATATAGCCTAAAGCCTTCCTGAAATAATGGGCTATCCAACGCAAAAAGAGATTTTCAAATCAGGCCAGTAATTCCTGAGATTAGCGCGTTCAAACAAACAAACTCTTCACTTTTATATATATATTAGTATTAGTATAAATGTGGCATTAGGCAACTACAATCTGTCAAATTTCTTTAATATATTTTCAATTTTATCGCTGAAGTATTAAGGTTCAAAGTTTATTAGGATGTTACAGGTTCGGATAGCTTGATCTGTTTTCGTCTGTACCATTACCGTCTAAAGAAAGAAAAAATATTTCTTCTGCATAAACTAAACGCAAATTATCATAAAATATGCCCATACAAAGAACTGAAAAGCCTCGTACTCAAGCTTATGAACAGTTATCCATTGTGAACATTGCATAATTTTCTTAATTATGGGGTCAGAAACCAAAGGCAACCCAAATTAATTGACATTAACTACACTGAAATTATCCCGTGATGCACTTCAACGTGGCTTGTACACCATCCCACTTGACGAACCAAAATCAATCAAATTATTCAATGGGAATGGCCCACGGCCAAATAAATCGTTACAAACAAATCAATCTTCATAAATAACAAACTCTATCAAAGTTTTCCTTGAAAATCAATTACTTCTTTATCAAACTATTGACTAAAAGGTTTTACAAACCAATTACAAAGCCCCCTAATTGCGATGACCGAATGTAAATCCATTATTCTAGACTTCCCTACGATTGAATACCTCTGTTTATTTACGAGCATAAACGGGTTCAGTTAAGTATACGTTACTGGAAATTTATACCACAGCGTTGGTGGCTTCGTTCGTTGAAAAATTAAATACATAGCTTATTTAAGTATTTGTTTAGATAGTGTTATGAGTTTTTCTTTTCCTGTCCATTGTACGGTAACTAAAGCACCTGCCATCTAGTCTCTTCACCACCCGAGGTTGACTGGTAGAGAATGCCTAAGGCATTAAGTCCGCCTCTGTACATTTTCTTTGTGCGAAAGATTAAATAAATAAATAAATAAATAAATACATGGAGATTTGAAATGTTCGAAATTTAAAATTATGTTGTCGCGGCTGAGTTATGGCTGTGTAATGAATGGTCCTTTGCCTGTTCATCGAGGGCAGAAAAAGTTTAAATGTCGGTTCGAGATTTGAAATCGCGATCCAGGTGCAATGTTTTTGGTTGTTGTTTTATTTAAATAAATTATAGTGAGATGGTTTATGATTGTTTCGAAAAAATTAGCCTAAAGCCTTGCTTGATTATTCCCTTTATGTTATTCTAAACGTTGCATCCAAACTTAATTAAATGACTGAAAATATGGCCAACAAAATAACACATTGAATTAGTTCAAACAACAATGTTGCCAAAGAAAAAATTACCTCCCAAATATTTGTGCGTAAATCATGTTGAACAGTAAAAGTGGGTAGGTACAGCGTAAGTATCACTTACGACTAATGCGTGACGATTTTTTATGAGAACTGTGTGAATACATCAAGTGATCCCCTGGGTCTTAAGGCGAGGTGGCTAAAAAGGTTGTTACTAAAGAGGTCTACTCAATAGAGATGAGTGAAATATGGCAAACTTTTTTTGAGTTAGGTGGCAACATTTGTTCTTATAAACATTGTTATGTGGTTCCTATAATGTTAAAGAGTTCAGGTAAACCATTACCTTAGGAACATGATTACCATGATTAGCATAATGCTACTAACAATCGACTACAGTGCCCGTTCGAAGCCGGCCCCTTGTAGTCTATTAAATTTTTTTTTTTTTTATAAACTTAGCCTATGCATGTTTGAGCAAGGACGTGGTTTTTTAGTACACCATTTTGTAATTCTAGTCCGTATTACACAGGTACACATTCTGACAGGTCTTCAGTAGTACGATCTTGTAACCATCTCATCTTGAGAAGTTTGGTGAAATGGGTCTGGACTGAGTTGTCATTCCTAATAATGCTTAGGGATTAACAGTTATTAACAGAGAGACTCTGCGCTCACTTCATCTAACTTTTCCGGATGGGATTTTTACAGAATCGATCAGCTGTAGTCTGTATTTTTCTTCGACACTAATGTGACGACTGTACGCTTAGCGCGGTGGTTAGGCTTTTGACTGCTGAGCTGCGTGTCGCGAGTTCGATTCCTGCACGGAACAAATATTTGTATTACCTACAAGTAATTGTTCTGGGTCTGGCTGTTTGTGCTGTTTGAGTTTTTAAACGCACCCACGATACATGAGAAATTTCTAGGCTGGGGCAACGTTTTTTTTTTTTAAATCTGCAACTCTGTTTTCAGTATTGTAATCCAGTTAGTGCTTTCCAAATCATCATCACCACGTTGAATTTGTACGCCTTGCAAGCCAAAACATGGTGATACAACCATTAATATAATATTAAACAGATATGATATGCTCTAACAAATTAACCAAAATAAATGTGCCGATCGGAGCAGCAGCACACACATGCAATTTTTTTATTCTGCGCACATTTCACACGTTGGCACAGTGTGAGTGAGATGGGGCGCAATCTAAAGCATAGAGAAGAAAAAGATGGCTAGTGTTTGTCGTTTGCGCTTAAATAGAATCGACGAAAACTAAAGCGACTTGCTGGACTTACCTCCTTTTGCACGCTTCATTTTCAGTGCGCTAGTGACGTATCTACCTTAGTTTAATATCATATCAATGGATACAACACAAATTTTATACCATGCACCATATTACCTATGTTTATGGTCGTGCCTCAGAAAGCACGTTAAGCCGTTGGTCCCGGTTGCCATACGAACATCTAGTGGCAGTCGTTACGGGTTGTTGGAGCCCTCAAAAAAATCCAACAATTGGTCTAACTGCAATGCTTCGATGTCGCCTTCGGGTTGTGCAGGTCAGACGGCAGTCGCTTCACGGAAAATGTCGAAGTTTAGCCATATCAGCAGTTGGACTGGTATAGCGGACCCCAGACTCCAAAGCTGAAAAGGCTGCGGATGCGACTGGGATTAACGCTGGGATGATGATGATGATGATGATATTACCTATGTTTAACAAATAAAATACTTTGAAAATATCCATTGCTAAGCATAGGCCTCCGCAAGCATCGCCACTTCGACCATTTCTGTGTTTCTCCCATCCAGCGGATTCAAAACAAAGCAAATAACTACTACCTACATTTTAGAACAAAAAAGAAATATCAAAAAGAAGGAAATAGATGTTAGACAAAAATCCTTTTTTTTTTAATAATTGTCTCAATCTTATACATAAATGGTACGGTCATGTAAAGCGAAGGCCGGACGACCATGTCGTGAAGAAGTGCCTTTCCATGGCTACAAAAATGAGAGGGAGGGGAAGGCCCTCAACTACATGGATGACGAATATCCGCAAGGATATGAAGCAGTTGGGGCTTTCAGATGACGACGTATATCAGCGGAATAAGTGGCGCCTCAGAACCAGGAAAGCCGAACCCGCGTAATGGGAAAAGGCGAGGCGAAAGAAGAAGAAGAATCTTATACATAAATGAACATTTAGAGCACCCCGACATTACCCTATAGTACCTCGCAATATACGTCACACTATAAAAACACAAAGATGGAATTACGGCAAAACGCCATAAACCAAACAGTCCCGTCTATAAAAAAAAAATACCGATATAGAAAAACGGCGGCCCACTTTCGCAAAGTCAGGTGGTCCGCAGCAGCCATCATTAATTTCCATTCAGTGTCGAATAGCCGGAATATATCGTGGCGGAATCGCTTCCAAGGTGCCGGGTGAGAACACACTTAGTCTAGAGTACGGCACCGTTCTTTATTTTAACTCGGCAATTGATTTTATACTGTAACTATGTATGTATAAGAGCACCATTCGATCAGGTGAATGATCTTGATAGAACTCGCTCACTCGGGACCGAAGCCTTATTAATGCTGGAAGTACTTCAAATAGAAAGATAATTAATAGGTATTTCTAATTAGGTGAATGGCTTTTTGGCGTATTCAATTCGTTACTTATATCAATGGTCTAAAAAATATATATATAACTTAAAATACATACGGGTTAAATACAGACTCCTGTCGTTTAGAAGTCGCGATTCGGTTTAAAAACATAATGGAAGGGCTTTAGCGAAACTACGCGAAACTCGTTTAAAATATTGTTAGTTTATGTTACACGTTGTATACATACAGGGTGTATCTGACATCGTAACGCAATCTTCGCGATAAGGCTAGACCGCAGGCCACTAATAAAATTATAATAAATCATTTATGTCGTTAATAAACGGTAACAGAATTCACAGTGTTTAAAAAAAAGTGTCGGCTCAGCCTTTGAATGTTGTAAGCGTGCCGCCGTGCGGGTTTGTACTGTATGAGGTTGATCCCTGATGTGAACTCTATAAAATCAGCTGATAAGGTAGTTTTGCGAAATTTGTTTTCATTGCGCTTTTTTGTGTAATTAGCGAATTAATTAATTTTTACTTTAAAACCTAATTGGGTTATAAAAGTATAGTAATGATGAACGGTCTAAAGTGAAAAACACTCCTTATTCTTTTTTTTAATTATGAAAAAGCCGACGAAAAATTTCACCACTGGGGTTTCAAAATCATGTGCTGGATCCATGGTAGTCGTTTGTGCGTCGATGTCAGATACAGCCTTTAAATTGTTGTCTTATAAAATTAAGATCCATGTTCTTTTCTTAATAACGCTTATGGATAAACTCATCAGAAAATTAAATGACACTTTAATTTCCAAAAAATGTAAGCAATTAGTTTTGCCAAAATAAATGCTTGGCCTGACCTTGTAGCCTTTCGAAACTTTCCGAATTCTTCACGCGAAAGGGCAAAGGGTGTGTGCCATTAATCATTGAAGATAGACAAGTTGTCGCCTTGTAAACGGATCTAATTTCTTTGGAAGTAGGTCTTTCTGGGGCTTACTGCTGGTAGGTATTGAAGGTGACTGTATAAAGTAAGTTGGGTTGCGACATGACTGTCTACTTGAGAAATGAGCTAAAATTTTGTTCTGGCCGAATGCGTAAGGTTTCTAGGTACGCTCGATTCGATGATAGGAATATCTGAATAATATTTTATTTTATATTTCAGATTTAATTTAAAGCTGGAGTTAATAGGCTCTTAATAAACTAGCGCGCTTTACCATCAACGATCGCATCACTGCTCTATCAGGCTACCATCAGGCGGGATTGCGGTCAAGCGCTGGTTTATACCTAATTAATAAAAAAGAATGTTTTTTTTTGTTTATGCTAAACCCGAAACACGTGTCCAGTATTTTAAGTAAAGAATCTATGTACAAACTTTCAACAAAATATCATGAGAAACCACAAAGTTATGAGCTTTTTATCCTCACAAATATGGTCAACGATCCGCTCGGGCGGGCGAGCGGTGCGTTGACCTGTGGCGTCAGCTGTTGCGCGGACGTGCGCAGTACTATCTACCGTAAGATGCGTGGCGCGCTCAGTAACCACACTGCAACAATTTCTAAATTTATTTGGAAAAAAATATAACATGGTGTTGGATCGATTCATTTGCTTATCCTGACGAATGTGACACAGTTTATACTAGTATAGTCGTCAGCGTTATCTATACTAATATATAAAGCTGAAGAGTTTGTTTGAATGCGCTAATCTCAGGAACTACTGGCCCGATTTGATTTCGATTTAAAAAAAATCTTTTCGCGTTGGATAGCCCATTTAATCCAAGAAGGCTTTAGGCTATAGAACATCACGCTGCGACCAATAGGAGCGGAGCATAACTAACTCCACGCGAACGAAGTCGCTGGCGGCCGCTAGTCTCTTATAAATACGTATATGTATTCATTACTATGATTTTGTACATCGACTGAGAGACATTTGTAATTCTTGGAGTGATAAATAAACTTTTTTATTCTGAACAAACTATATTCAGGCTTCGTATAAAGAAAAAAAACGTTATATATTTGGCAAATATGTGGCAATTTTATTTTAGTTATCACATTTCATTTTTGTTTGTGTCGGTGTTTCTTATCAAAACAGTCGACGTCGACAACGGCCTCATCTACTTTTCAATAAGGTATTTGACTAAAAAAACTAAATAGTCCGTCAGTCAGATTTCCAAAAAATACTAGACACGTAATTTTTCTTTTTTCATATAAACAAAAAATGAAGGCGACACAGCGCGTTGAAAACTCGTGTGACGTCACTGCACGCTACACTTTTAGCGGTCAGTGACGTCACCAGCCACCACTCCTGATCTTTAATGCCTTTTATATTTGTCCATTTTTATTGATTTGATAAAACAACATAAACGTATCCAATATTTTTCTATAATCTAAATGATGGACCAAATAGAATCAATTTTTTTTACCCAGGAAACATCCCTATTATGCATTTAAAATGTTCTTTTGGACAATTAACAAGAAAATAGAATGGATAGTGTTACTTTTAAAAATACCATATGTAATTAAATCTATAACTAACAAATTGCAACTAGTAGTAACCAAGACGAAATTTTGGAGTCACCTTTTTTCGGATGAGATATCATCAAATGTCCTATCCTGGTCTGGGCGGAGCAGAATGGCGTGTCAGATTTTTATTAAAACCCACCCGTTTTTCTTCACTTGCCTATGTGCTAGGGGCCATGGAATGTCTTTCGAAACAGCCCGCAACCCTGGCAGGCATCGGTCTCCATGGACCCTATCCCGATGTGCTGACATCTCTTTAAAGCGCACGTCGAACAGAACGCACCACAGAATAGTCAACTTCTGTGCATCGCACCGTAGTCCGAGACCAGCAGGGTAATAGGGATGTATCCAAGATATGAAAATCAACAAAATAATTAGTCCGTCTTATAGATAATAATAAAAACTTAAGACCCCTATTTATTCATCATCATCATCATTATCAACCTTTTTATAGTCCCACTGCTGGGCACAGGTCTCCTCTCATACAGAGAAGGATTGAGCGTAATCACCACGCTTGCTCAATGCGGGTTGGCGATTTCAGACTCAAAGTCCAGGTTTCCTCAAGATGTTTTCCTTCACCTTCAGTCATTGGTATCCAAGATATACTTAGAAAGTACATATAACTTTAGAAAAGTTACATTGGTACTTGCCTGACCTGGAATCGAACCCGCGTACTCGTACTTGAGAGGCTGGTCTTTTAACCACTAGGCCACCACGACTTGTACCCCACCTACCGACTTGTGACCTATTTATTATTTTGTTGAAATTACCAAAAACTACTGAGATATAGCGTATTAAAGTTACGGAGCGTGGGGGGGGGGCTAATTACGTCATACCGTGGTACAAAATATACCACGGCATGCGATGCAACATTTCAAATCAATACATCTCCCTAAGTATTTGAATGAAAGAAAAAATAAAAAAATACGTGTTTATTATTTTTTATAAACCTATCTGATTTTTAGCATACAACCCGTATTGCGTAACACACTATCAGTAGCAATGGGTTTCTTTTTGACAATTCAACAACATCCATTGCTTTACGTACGTTGTTGAGCAGACATGTTTGCGAACATATGGAGCAATGGATTTGCAATATGATTCAAAATGAATCCAATTGATAGCAATAGTGTGTTACGCAATTAAGGTGCTGTTTTTTACCGGGCGACGAGCTTTTAGCCATCGCCTTCAGAGTAAATTTATACAGCAGCTAAATTTCTACCTCAGCTGAGAGTTTGTATATTGACGATTAATTATTAGATTAAATTGCTCACATTGCATACATGTGAACATACTATTAAAAAAAAACTTTAGTGAACCATCATCGTCAACCTTTTTATCGTCCCACTGCTGGGCACAGGTCTCCTCTCATACAGAGAAGGATTCAGCGTAATCACCACGCTTGCTCAATGCGGGTTGGCGATTTTAGACTTAAAGACCAGGTTTCCTCAAAATGTTTTCCTTCACCTTCAGTCATTGGTGTCCAAGATATACTTAGAAAGTACCTACATATAACTTTTAGAAAGGTTACATTGGTACTTGCCTGACCTGGAATCAACTTGCGCACTCATACTTGAGAGGCTGGTGTTTTAACCACTAGGCCGCCACGACATTCAACCATTACATACATATATCTACTTATTTGCCTTGACCTGTCAAATATGGCGATCGTCATGTCACGTCATATAACACAATACCATAAAGACAAAAGACGACCAATCTTACTAATGACAGTAATGACTATAAAATAAATAATTAAACGAAATGAAACAGTTCAGTCGTTGAAGTCGTAAAGATGGTACAATATCAACATTATTAATACTATGTTCACGAGGAAGCTACAAAATGTTGCGTCTTAAGGCTTGATAAACAAATTAAGCCCAAGGCGGTGAGTTTAGGCTTTTATTGGAGACGATACGATTTCGATCGGATGCTTATCAATATGTAAGTTAATGCGAATAAACTACATTTGCGCGTATGTTAACTACAATTGGGTTTTTATCAGTGTCATCATCATCATCAACCTTTTTTATCGGCCCACTGCTGGGCACAGGTCTCCTCTCATACAGAGAAGGATTGAGTGTAATCACCACGCTTTCTCAGTGCGGGTTGGCGATTTCAGACTTAAAGTCCAGGTTTCCTCAAGATGGTTTCCTTCACCTTCAATCATTGGTGTCCAAGATATACCTACTTAGGAAATTATATATAACTTTAGAAAAGCTACATTGGTTCTTGCCTGACCTGGAATCGAACACGCACACTCATATTTAAGAGACTGGTGTTTTAACCACTAGGCCACCACGACTATAATGTATAAATATTATCAGTGTATAATTATGAAGTGAAATCTTGTATTACCCATATTTTCCAAAAAAAAAAAAATCCAAAAGTAAAATTCATTGAGAGAGATGAAAGTTGCCGCCTCATTATGATCATTTATCCATAATATGTTCACTGATATGTATAGGCCTCCGCCCTCCCCCAAGCAGAGCCTCATCGACCGGTTATGTGCTTTTCGCTTGCATCTGATTTCTGCTGTCTTCGACAAACGGTAGATTCTGTAAAAAATCTCGCAAAAAGTAAGTAAAGTCAAAAAAAGTAAGTAAAGTAAAAAAAAGTAAAATATTTGTGTCGGACGGACAGCTCTTCGAGTCGCTAAAACTAAGTGGCAGTGGGCGGGGCACATTGTTCGTAAAACCGATGACCGATGGGTCAGTAATGTTCTGGAGTGGCGGCCACGTACCGGAAGACGCAGCGTAGGGAGGCCCCCAACAATGTGGACTGATGACCTGGTGAATGTCGCAGGAAGCCGATAGATGCCGGCAGCACAAGGCCGGTCATCGTGGAAAACCTTGGGGGAGGCCTTTGTACAGCAGTAGACTTCTATAGGCTGAAGAAGAAGAAGACACATCACTTCACCTAGTTTTTCAGAGTGAAATGTTTACATAATCGCATTGCAAGTCCTTCGCTACGTTTTACTTATAATTAAATTCTTGCAAAGTAAAACTCAAAACCTCGAATTTCATTTCAACATTCGTTCTAAGATATATAAAGATTTTCCATTTATCTAAGTCCCATGACCTACCGATTTGAATGAAGACTGTCATATTAGCCTATATACCATGGGAACATAGATATATTTTCGACCTGGCTTTTTTGTATTCTAAGAAGAGGATTATAATGAACCGACACGACAAAGATCCGACCTGATCGTTGACTATAAACAACCCTAGCGAACCTCTTCATGAGAAATTAGCCAAGTTGCCGGGTGTCGGGGCAATTTCGTCGGCGGCACCTCGGGCTTGTTGTGTGTTATATTGATGTAGGCTTATTATCTCCGGTAGCCTTGTATGGAGGTATTGTGGGCTGGAACACTGATTTACCGCCGAACAAGGCTATAGGATAGATTTTTTCACGCAATATTTTGGATGAAGAATTTTGGGTGCTCCGTTCCGTGACACTTTTGGGGCGTCACTTGATAACTGATAAGTTGGTGAAGTGTTTTGTGTTCTGAGCCCAAAATCTTTGTTGTTTTATTTTTATTATGTTCTTCTATAATATAGTTGGGTATTATCTTCTTTGTCTATAAGGCATATTCAAAGGACAATCTTATTGGTGATCATAGGGATTGTGGGATTTGATACCTAACTTCCGAGCACTTGTTAAGAGTGGTAGAACCAAATTTTTGGACTTACAACCACAGCATACGCTACCGTATCGTATCGAACACCAATTAATGTTATGATAGAAGTTCTTAAAATGCTTTTGACATTTTCAAAACCCTACATTTTTTTCAGTTTAACTCTTGCCTACCACTAACTGCCGACAGCAGCTATACGATATTTTTTTTTAACTATTATAAGCTAGTGCTTGGCTGCAATCCCGCCTGATAGTAAGCAGTGATGCAATCGTTGATGGCAAAGCGCGCTAGTTTATTAAGCCTATTCACTTAAAAAACTTGAGGGGCTGGTGTTTTAACCACTAGGCCACCACAACATGCGTTGTGTGCATGAGTGCGCGGGATCGATTCCAGGTCAGGCAAGTACCGATGTAACTTTTCTAAAGTTATATGTACTTTCTAAGTTTATCTTAGACACCAATGACTGAAGGTGAAGTAAAACATCTTGAGGAAACCTGGACTTTATAAGTCTGAAATTGCCAACCCACATTGAGAAAGCGTGGTGATTAGAAAGAAAGAAAGAAAGAAAAAACGTTTATTTGCAGTAAACATGACGCAAGAGTTTACAAAAACATAAATAATAAGAAATAATTAAGGGAAACATGCGTCACATCCACGCAAAACGGCTGTCGCTCAACATTATGATTACGCTCAATCCTTCTCTGTATGAGAGGAGACCTGTGCCCAGCAGTGGGACGATAATAGGTTGATGATGATGATGATGATGACTTAAAAAACTTAGTGAACAGGACGAAAGGCAGCAGTTGAGCGAGGTGATGCAATTTTAAACCCAACAACACGGCCAACGATCCTGCGCCAGAGGGAGATTGATCTAAAGAGCCTCCACGACCAAACTCCCGACACAACAACATTTGGCTCATCGTACCACGTTGCAACACAACTGCTCAGACCGTCCTCCGTACGGCTTCACCAGACATCATGGCGGAACACGACGAATCGCTTGGCGGGAATACTCTGTCTGGTGGTAAGGTATTGACAGTTCACTTTATGCTCACTTCGCCCCACTTTACTCGGTAAGATTATTACAGAATCGATCTTCTTCTTTAGCCCATAGATGTCCACTGCTGGACAAAGGCCTCCCTCAAGGCTTTCCACAATGACCAGTCCCGTGCTGCCCGCATCCATCGGCTTCCCGCGACCTTCACCAGGTCATCGTTCCACCTTATTGGGGGCCTCCCTACGTGCGTTTTCCAGTACGTGGCCGCCATTCCAGAACCCTACTGCCCCATCGGCCATCGGTTCTACGAGCAATGTGCCCTGCCCACTGTCACTTTATTTTAGCGACTCGAAGAGCTATGTCGGTGACTTTGGTTTTTCTGCGGATCTCCTCATTTCAGAATCGATCGGCTGTTTACTATTGGGGGCAAGGCAAATTAGGTTGCCGAAATGTGCCATTTTCGATACGATAGATAGCATGTCTGATGGTTGTGAATGGCTTTGCTGGTGGTCTTTTTATGTGTGTCACTAGTACAGTCACGACCACTTATACATCAAAGATTGGAAAACTTCAATGAAATGACGAAAACGACAATTAAATCCGACATCATTGTAAAACTTATGGATTCGAAATTCTATGTTCGTAGAAAGATAAAATTTAATCCATACTAATATTATAAATGCGAAAGTATGTCTGTCTATCTGTCTGTCCGACCTTCACGCCAAAACTACTGAACCGATTGTAATGAAATTTGGTACACAGATAGTCTAGGGCCTGAGAAAGGACATAGTCTATAAAACATTCCGCTATGACCAATAGGAGCAGAGCAGGAACAAAAAATGTTGCGAAAACGAGAGCAAACGCGGACGTACCATATTGCTCCCATTATTTTAACAAGCGCTTACTTTATACCAACTGAGCTCTTTCGGTTCGAAGTTTACGCGGGTGAAACAGCGGGGCACAGCTAGTTAAAAAATAAAGCAGTAAATCGCTTTTGAATAAAGCCAAGTGTATACATATATATACTTATGCTTGTGACTACACACTGGTGTTGTTGACCCGAAACTTGTCGTTTCCCCGGCGTTGCTCATCGTTGGGCAGGACAGAAGGGGGAATTGGTGGTGTCGTGGCGTTCCCGCGTTTAGTAACATCAGTGTCAGTGTCAAATAATAAGTTAGATTAAAATTGCTTATTAGCCTTTTAGGTTAGATTGTAAATAATTATTAAGAACCAGCAGGGTAATTGCGTAACACACAACATCAGTAGCCATGGGTTTTATTTTGACAATTCAACAACATTCATTGCGTTATTTACATCTTAAACACATATCCATTACATTTTTAAATATTTTTACATAAAAAATACTTTAAAAAAACATTTAAAAATATAAAAATAGTAACCCACCGGTATCGGGAACAGGGTCCAAGCTACCGGCGGTCAGGGCTCCAGAGAGAGGAACTTCCTGACAATGCGAGCCGTGTCCAGAATTACAACTTTCTGAATCAAGCCCTTGATCCAGCTGCCTAACGAGAGCCTCCTGAGGTGTTGATCGAGGCTCTTGGCTAGTAAGCCATACTCATTATCATCATCATCTCAGCATTTGTCCCGGTCGCATCCGCGGCTTTCGCGTTGGAGCCCGGGGTCCGCTTTCCTGCACATTCTCCCCCATTTCGAACGATCTTTAGCATCCTGTGGTAACAGCTTGTTGACACGCATATTCTCTTACAACATCAAGCCAGCACTTCTTTGGTCTACCTCGCTTGTTCCGGCCCGGCGGAGGCGCCATGGCAAGACATTTGTTACCCACGTAACCTGCCGGTTTACGTAAGACGTGACCATACCAGCGCAGGCGACTCTCTTGCAGTTTTTCTGCTATGTCACGGACACGGAGACTGCCACGGATGCGGGAGTTTCTAATGCGGTCTTTCCGCGTAACTCCACACATCCACCGCAGCATATTCATTTCCGTGACACACAGCTCCTGCTTGTGTCGCTCAAGCACAGGCCACGCCTCACTGTCATACAGAAAGACAGGTCTAATGAGCCATGCTAGTAAGCCATACTAACAAGGTTATTTACATTATTATTATTACGTATTTTATATTTGTTGAGCAGAATCGTTTTCAAACATATGGAGAAATGGATTAATCCATTGCTCCATATATTTGAAAACAACATAACAACATATAACTATTAATCGCATGTTACTCAAATAAGGCAGGTTCTTTCCAACAAAAGATTTAAAAAAGTGTCAGTGATTCCAATTATAATTTTGAACCCTGACTCAATTATGTTGGTAGCACTGTATTAAATATTCTTAATTTATTTAAACCGTTAATTAGTATCTTGATATTGAATATCAACTTTCATATTACACGATTGATTGGTCCACTGTGGCTCCAATTTGTTTCAATAATTCCGTTCCAATTTTAATGATGTTCAATCAGATCGAATGATATCGAATGAAATAATTGCTGCTCATTCCACATTACTTATTTCAATTAAATATATTAAAAATGGCGAAAAAAATGGAATTACTTTTTATGAAGGTGATACGTGGTAGTCATACGTCACGATAGAAAATGGAAAAGTTTTTTTTTTTATCAGTCTTGTATCTGCTGTCGAGTTTACTTCGAATAGCGCGCGAAATTCAAATTATCCTTCTTTTTGTTTTCTTTTTGTGCAGTTTACAAGTTAGTGTCAGGTTGCATAGACCAGTTTAATTTGATTTTTATATTAAATAACCTTTTGATAGATTCGTCTATATTTTGTTAATCTGCGGACTTTGTAAGCCTTATAGATTTCAGATCTGTAGACCAGCGTTTCCCAAACTTTGTTTTACTGTGACCCGGATTTTTTTATACTCTCCTTCGTGACCCAGCTAAAATCGGTATTAGGTAAAATAAAACAGAAATATTGCTAATATGTAGGTACGTATTACAATACAATAATACAAGCGCGGGTGTAGGAAGGGCTGCAAAGTGCAACTTTTGCGACCCGGTGCCGTATCGCGACCTTCCTGGTGGGAAACACTACTGTAGACCATTTCTTATTTTATCAAGTACCACTCCAAGTGTTTTTTGACAGACCTATGCTGTCTTCCCATACTCATTGTGATTTGAAAACATTTTAAGGGCCAATTATTAAAAAAAATATATCATGGTTATTCTTGCCGGCTCTTCTCCATAGCTAACGACCAACGATAAATATTGTTGTGTCGGGAGTTTGGTCGTGGAGGGTCTCCAGATCAATCTCCCTCTCGCGCAGGATCGTTGATCGTGTTGTTGGGTTAACACTGCATCACTTTGCTCAACTGCCGTCTTCCTTCCTGTTCACTCAGTTTTTTTTAGTGAATAGGCTCTTAATAAACTAGTGCACTTTTACAATCAACGATTACATCACTACTTACCATCAGGCGGGATGGCGGTCAACCACTAGTTTATAATTATTAAAAAAAGAAATTGGAGCCGTGGCGTCGCTTCTGACGGTTCGTTTAATTTTTGATTTCCCGTGTTTTTAAAGTATATGTTGCACATCCACCATTAGTCAACGCAACGACCATTTCTCAGACCTACCGAATATACACATAAATATGTACTTACTCATAAAAAACGATCAAGCCGTTTCAGAGGAATTTGGTTACAAACACTGTTACAATATGAGAATTTTAATGTATACAATGTAACGGAATAAAACAAAGACATATTGGGAAATTTTCCTACATTTTTTACTTTTTGCTTCTTAAAATATGTACCGACGAAAGCAGATTAAGTTACCCGTAAATGTCAAATATTTCCAATCAACTTTAAGCGTTAATGCTTTGCCGATAACGTTGGAAATGTAACAAAGGAAATTGACAGATTGTAGTACTTAGCTTGATGTGCTGTCGTCTATACCTTATATTTTTGACACATGAATTCAAACTAAGAACCGTCTTAGAATTACAAGAATTGTCCCTTTTATCTTATTGACGTTTTACGTGATTTGACGACACGGTTGGCGTAGTGGTTGAATGTTTGACTGCTGCGCTACGTGACGCGGGTTCAATTCCCCTGCGGAACAAACATTTGTATGACCTACAAGCAGTTGACCCGGGTCTGGCTGTTTGTGCATGTAAGTTTATATGTTTGCACACCCACGTTACAGGAGAAATTCCTAGGGTGAGGCGAAGTTTTTATTAAAAAAATGAATGAAGGTCGATCTAAAAACCACACACACACTAAAAGAGTGTGGGTATAAAACAATGCAACTCTGGATCTGACGACTTATTCGTCAACTCGCGTGCGTCAAACTCGCTCGAGCGTTCGCGAAATAGCACCTTCCAATTTTACCTGTTTTTCGTCGTCAACTCGCTCGAACGTGAACTTCTGACAGATTTATGTAATATTAGCTGCATGTTTTATGCATAAAATGTATACGAACTTTAAATGCGTAAAACATTTTAAACGACTTTACTTTAAATTAAAACAAATATTGTTTGGGAGATAGATATTTAATATACATATATCCACATAATAATCCATTGTATGTTTTTTTGTGTTGATTGTTTTGTTCGATATTTGTTTGGTGTACAATAAAGAATATATAAGTAAATAAATAAATAAAACTGCTTATTAACCTAATAATTATTAACCACTGGCGACCCGCCCCGGCTTCGCACGTGGATAAATGATATAGGTACCTAAGCCTTCCTCAAGAAACGGTGGCCCTTCAATAAAATAATATTTACTGTGCCGCCTATCAGCGAATATTTGACTCTGCAAGATACATCGACCTTATTGTCCACGCATAGCCAGTTCCACCACCTTCAAACAGAATGAAAGCCTACTGGGGTACGTAGCAAGTTTGTTCGAAATAATGGTCCCCCGCTCCGGCCCACACCCTCCGCGGTTTAGGCAGAGAAACACCATACTGGCACGGGCGCGAGCAGCACGCTGATTTTTTCTGGTGTTTAGTTTTGAATAAATCGTGATATCTCCTAAATGAAACAACCAATTCCAATAATTCAAAAAGAAATCTGCTGCTATTGAAATTTTCTTTGATATGACGTAATTTATTTGGATAAGGATTAATAATAAGGAACAATTAGTGAGTGGGCTTTGATTTCGACTGGCATTTTAATTATCTTTTCAAACATAAAAATGTAATCATTATGAATAAACTATAGTAGGTAGACATATGGTGTCGCTGACTTTTTTGTAGGCATTTTTAAGGTCTACAATACTGTAGTACATTATTTTGATCTATCTCATAGGGTTCAGCCAGCATTTGCAATGTAAGCTCAAAAAATGGGTTTATTTTGCGACATGTGTTAGAAACCTCAATAATAACAGTACTTCTCCACTATTTAATGGATGTTATTATACATATAAACCTTCCTCTTGAATCACTCTATCTATTAAAAAACTGCATCAAAATCCGTTGCGTAGTTTCAAAGATTTAAGCATACAAAGGAACATAGGGACAGAGAAAGCGACTTTGTTTTATACTATGTAGTGATATCGGATATCAACAATAAATCAAGAATTTGACCTATTACTATGTAAATTAACTAAAGCAAAGCAAATAAAACAAGAACAGTCAACAATATCACGTTATGTCAGTGAGGCATTTCGTTAATTATCGTCTGCTTAGCTTAAAGCAGACTCTAACAAAAAAAAAAAACTAATTAAACTTGGAAACTTTAAAAATCATGAAAATATAAAAATCACAATATTAGCAGTTCGATACATATATCAATACTTATAACTCTCTGGATAAATTCGTTAACAGTAAAGTTAACGTGTTCATCGATCGCGCAGGTTTATTATAATTTTGCAGTTTTATTAGACGTCAAAGGGTCTAATATAACTGCAAAAGTATAAAGTTTGGTAATAATTATCTTCTTCCTGTAAGATGGTTAAAAAATGTGTGATACTTTTGGGTTTATTGTTTATTTTTTTGTTTAATTCATTTTTATATTTTAATTAATTTTACATTGTGCTCACATGATAGAAGCAACATAAATATGTAACGAAGAAATGTAACCCATATATTATGATTTTAAAAGAGTGTCCATGGAGTTTCTTGCACGTTCTTCTTCATAGAGATTTACGCTTTGGAACGTGCAATTTAGCTTCACTTTTCTTGGACTGACCGAAATTGCCTATTCAAAAGTACCAAGTGATGATTAATTTGAAATAAACAATTTTGATTTTGAATGTTTTGAAGTGTTGGTTGCTACTTTTGGTAAGTCTGATTGTTCACGAGCAACAGTTTTTAATTGGTATGCTGAGTTCAAGAGAGGGGGAAGAAGCTTTGAAGATGAAGCAAGGTCGGGTCGCCCGCCAACAGCAGTCATTCAAGAAAACGTTGAAGTGGTTGAAAAGTTGATCAGGGAAACCGCCGAATTACATACGTAGAGCTTGAGTTGGAACTGCTTATTTGATCAGCAGCGCTGCAAACCATTATTCATGATCACCTTTCTTTTCGGAAGCGTTGTTCAAGATGGGTGCCGCACAAACTGATGGACGACCAGAAAGACCGCCGGGTAGATTGATGCCGATTTATGATTGAGAAATTTGACGGAGACAAGAAAAAAAATGTATACGATATACTTACCGGTGACGAAACATTGCTGTATAATTATGATATCCCGAAATAAAACCACAATCAATTGTGTGGTGCTTTGAAAATGAACGAACGCCGACAAAATGTCACCGTGCACACAGTACGCAGAAACAAATGATCGACTCGTTTTTTTGTAAGACCGGTCATATCACAACTGTTGTGCTCGAAAATAAAAAAAATAGTTAATTCTGAATGGTATGTGTCAGTTTGTGTCCCTACCGTTTTTCAGCATGGCGCGACAAGCGACCAAAGTGACAGAGACCTGTGGATAAGATGGTTTAAACGTATGGATAAGTGTATACACGCCGAGGATGAATACTTTGAAAAGATAGACATGAGTAATAAATAATAAATTGTATAATTTTTGAGTATCTAGTTTTTTTGGCACGCGCCTCGTACCTGCTAGATTAGCATGACCAATTTTGCACAAGCGAGTGGCCCCCGCCACCGAGGACGTCGCGTATATTGGCAGTTAATAACGCGGTTAATAACGTCCTAAAGTAAAGATCATGCGTCGTGCGTTCTTGATAGTGAATTAACTTTCTGCATATCAACATACATCATTTAGAACGCGTGTCTGACGGTGACTGCATTTCATAACGTATCGTGAAACATGGAAGTGTGTTATACGTAAAACCTTTAACTGAAACAGCCAACGCAAGCAAAACCGCGGGCTATAACTAGTTATTTATAGTTATTCGTTACAATCCGTTTTTATTTGACTGTACTACACGCTGGCGAGTTGACGACAAAAAACAGGTGAACTTAGAAGGTGCCATTTCGCTCGGACGCACGCGAGTTGACGAATAAGTCGATCTGACACCTCTGCAAGCAGGGCTAAAGTAGAACAAAACCTCCCCTTTGGACAATATAGGCACAGTAGGCCTGTAGGCATATCATCACGATGTATATACCATATAATTAGACAAAGAACAAACAACTTAGTATAAAGTTACACACACACTAACACAATTTACAACATTTTTAGCGACTACTTCAACAGAATACGAAAATAAAACCTATTGTATTCATACGAATGTCGGCTGTCGAAAAAAAAAAGCATCCTGTGTCGTGTCATGTCGCGATGATTCATTTATTATTGTAAAGGTTGTTACTGACCGCGCCGTAACAACTCCATTTATATGAGCGGCTTCCGAAATGTACCGAAATAGCATACACAATGAATTGTGAAATGGGTTATATTTCAAAATGGTGTAGTTTTTCTGGTGTCAGGTTTAATTTGAGCTGGGACAAGTATCGGATTAGGTCAAATACGATTGCAGACTGCAGTCAAGAATAACGAGTGAGATTCATTTAGTCATCATCATTTCAACCGAAAGACGTCCAGTGCTGGACATAGGCCTCTCCCAAGGATCTCCACGACGACCAGTCCAGCGGCTCCCGCATCCAGCGGTTTCCAGCCACCTTCACTAGGTAGTGAATCCACCTTGTCAGGAGTCTACCTACGCTGCGCTGCGTCTTCCGGTGCACGGTCACCACTCGAAAACCGGTCGGCCCCTTCGGGCATCGGTCCTACGGGCAATGTGCCCAGCCCACAGTCACTTAAGTGTTGCAATTCTTCGGGCTGTCTGTTACTCTCGTTCTTCTGCGGATCCACCTAAGTACGAATTGAGACAGACGCTTTATACTTTAAATAGTCATTGGAAAAATCGGCAAGTCTTTGAAATTAAACCAAGAATTCAAAGACGTGTAACATCTACCAACGCTGTACCCGCGTGGTAGAATATGGTCCAATGCCTCCCACTGAGAGGAAGCCCGAGTTCCGGGTGCAGTAGTTAATCAGCTAAAAGCAACCAAAGAATATATCATATTTTTATTTAAACTACGTGTTATCTGTCATCTTACACAATAATCTACTATTCGATTAATATTATTTGTGGATTGCAACATTGTCATTTATAACATTCGATACTTTTGAGTTGAGGCAACACATAGATAAGTTTTGATGAAAAACGGCGGGAAAAGTAATGTCAGTTTTTCTCTCGGAGAGATGATGAAAGTCGTTTCGTGTTACCAGTTCTACTGTATGGAGTATCAATACATTGATTGGTTTCAAAATTCGAGTGTAGTATATTTCTAACATTTATGGCCGCTGGGAAACGAATTCTGACAAATGGGAGTTGTGTGTGTGGCAATGTTTGTTTGATTTTATTTTACTTTTTTCAGCATGTCACACTACAATTAGCTTTTAGTCAACTATTGCTTGATCGCAATCCCGCCTGATGGTAAGCAGTGACGCAATCGTTGATGATAAAGCGCACTAGTTTATTAAGAGCCTATTCACTCTAGCCTTGAAGACACTTAAATTGTAGTCAGACGGAAACACCGTGAACCGTCGCTGGTGAATTGTTCCAGTCCTTCGATGTACGCGGTAAAAAAGGAGGCGTATGTATCTAATCGTCATTGTTCTGCCCTTATTTGTGCCCAATTTGTTTGTGTTCGACGCAAAAAACATGTCTTCTACACTCTACACTTCAACGGCTGTCACTAAAAACCAGCGCTGGGCTCTGTTTTGCATAGGGTCGCAGCATAATGCTGAGCGACAGCCGTTTTGCGTGGATGTGACGCATATTTCCCTTAACTATTTTTTTTTTTTTTGTAAACTTTTGCGTCATGCGTTTGCGTTTTCTACTTAAGTTATGCAACGATTCAATTAAAACCAATCATCTGTATTCTAACAATAAAGTATACCCCAACTGAGATATAACCCATACGACTTTGCATTGTTCTTTCCATTTATACGCAACTGTCATTTATATTCACAACAGAAGGGTATAATAATGACTGGCAATAAATAAAAGAACGAAAATAAAACCTAGATTTTTTCTATTGATAGTGGAGAACAGAACACATAACGTGACCGTGATAACATCTACTACATGACTAAATCCATTAGAGCTTTGTCAAGTGTAAACACTACTATATAAACCTTTTAGAATCATTATTGAATTAAGTTCAAGTAAATAAAAGCATAAGGGGAGTATGCAAAGTTAGTAGTTTCTGCTCATCCCGATTAGAATGCTACTCTACTTTTGACCGTTACTATATATATTCCTTATTTCAGTAACGATCAAAAGTGGAATAGTATTCTCTTTTTTTTTTTGTTTTGTAGCGATGGGAAATCATCAAATGGCTTCTCCCGCTCTGGGCGAAGCGGAAGGGCGTGTCAGACTTTTATTAATTAAAACCCACCCGTGTTTCTTCATTTGCCTGTGCGACGGCCAGAACCACGGTTTCTTGTTTAACTAACCCGCAACCCTGACCCAGAAGGCATCGGCCTTCGTGGACCTCGTCACGATGTGCTGACATCTCTTTGAGGCGCGCGTGAAACACGACGCGCCGTCGACTCGGGCCTGGTCCTTACCGCGCGACGAGCTGCCCACTGCTCAACGCCCGCAGGCCCGCTCCTACGGTGGCTGGGAGTTTGGTGTCGTCCAGGACGTCTCCTGCGGCGGCTGGTGGCGTGAGGGCGCTGGGATTCCCGCTGCCTCAGGCCCTCCGCCTACTCCTTTGCCAGTATTACTGCTTCGCAGAAGGAGGTGACGGCCTGCCATGCACTCTCGCTCCGGACCATGGCCTGGACCAGGGTCGGACGCGAGAGGTCGCCGCCATGGGGTAGCATTCTGTCAGCGCAAAAGAAAAGCGCTTGTTTAATTCACAATCTCCTTCCAAATCTATCGCAATGGCTTTCATTTTGAGAGTTCAGCAGCGTTATTTTGCTATAAGCAGACGCTTTTTTCAAACATATGGAGTATTGTATGTCAAATAAGGCATTTAATGCGTGTTACACAACTACCACTCTGAATTAATCTGAACTTAATCTGCCCATGTCTTCACTAAGTGTGCAAAAACTGGCAAAAAAACATCACAAAACACGTGGTGAGCTAGTTTTATGGTGCAGTGACCATAATACTACAATTAATATGAAAATAGAGACAATAACAATCCAGTTTTATGAATGCATTGTGTTTCACAATACGCTTTATAAATGGGTATCATTAAGCATTTCCATTCTCCATGAAGCTAATTAATCGGAGACAATTTTTCTTCAACCTACTTTTATCCTCCATACAACCGAGCCACACCTACAAAATCACAACATTTTACTACACCATAATTCAAGCTAACTGTTATATTGTAAAGTACAGCAATATCGCTCGAATGGTGTTTACAAACGCGATCGTATGCTCCTTAACTGCAGCCCGACCATGTTAAAAAGCCCTCTCTGCGTCAGCTCGCGCAAAGACTCGCGAGGTATATTTAAATTGGTCGAGTAAAGTTAATTACTTAATTTCGGTTAAGGGGCATTCCGCTTTTGATTTATTAGCATAATTCTGTAATTAAGTAAGCGTGACATCGGCCTCGTTGATCTAGATAGCGTACGTCGTATGCAAATGTGAAAGGGTGTTTTAATGTTGTATTATCTTTTGAATTAGCTATTTCTCAATTAATCTGATGTGCGTTAAATGGTCTGTTACTAGGAAATTATTTTCATCTAGTTATATGTGACAGCGACCGAAAAATATCAGGTTCAAAAGGAGTTTGCACAAAATACTGTTGTTGTTGACTTTTAATAATAGCCAGCGAGAAGAGCAAATACACAAGGTTAATTTTTCAATCATCATCATCATTGTCATAAACCTTTTATAGTCCCACTGCTGGGTACAGGTCTCCTCTCATACAGAGAAGGATTGAGCGAAATCACCACGCTTGCTCAATGCGGGTTGGCGATTTCAGACTTATAAAGTCCAGGTTTCCTCAAGATGTTTTCCTACACCTTCAGTCATTGGTGTCCAAGATATACTTAGAAAGTACACATAACTTTAGAAAAGCTACATTGGTACTTGCCTGACCTGGAATCGAACCCGCACCCTCATACTTGAGAGGCTGGTGTTTTAACCACTAGACCACCACGACTTCTTATTATTCAATCAAGGTCAAATTTATTCGATGATATATTTCATTCATGAATTTACCTACTTCCCTTTGACTCGATATTTTATTTTCTTCTTTAATTATCACTCTGTAATAAGTAAAAGCAATTTGTGCGACTAATAAAAACCGTCATTAATTTTATAAGGAACTCGATATAATATATAGTTTTATATTAACAATTTACCATAAACTCGATAATGTAGTCTTATATTATAATTTACCCTAAAAACAACCCAAATCTCTATACACAACGTTTTTTTTTTTTTTTTGTTTATACGGAACCTGAATATAGTTTGTTCAGAATAAGCAACTGAATCGATTCCAATCATTTTTACACCATGTTATATTTTTTCACAAATACATTTAAAAGTTGTTGCGGTGTGGTTACTGAGCGCGTTACGCAGTTTACTCGATCGCATGCCCGCGCTCAGCTGACGCTACAGGTCAATGCCCCCGGCTCACCCGCCTGAAAGGAGCGTGGACCATATTTTTGTTGGGACAACCAAGTAGGAGAACAAGCACATAAATTTGTGGTTTTTCATTATAGCTTTTTGAAATCTTGTCCTCATTCTTCACTTCTTGTCTTCATTCTTCACTTCTTGTCTTCATACTGGACACTTGTTTCGGGTTTTGCATAAACAAAAAAAAATATTGTATAGGGTACTCATCATCATCTGACAAGCCCTTTGCTAACCATTTTGAGGTTGGATTCCAATCTAACCGTATGCAGCTGAGCACCAGCATTTTTCATTCATGAACCTATTGCCTATTTGAGTTCCTAAACCCCGTTGGCTTTGCCCAATAACAGGGTTTCGGAAATCAGATACACAGGCTAGACCTTCGTGATTCTAACGACCCATAAGTGTGTCAAAGACCTACAAATGAGAGCAGTGACCAGCGACTTGTTGTCCGAGGCATGGAGAGATCGTTTGTAAAACTGGTCACATCAATGGTAGAAAATCAGAAATATACATACATGTGCGGTAGGCAATACATGCGCGGGCGAAGGGGGGCAGGCCACGCGGTCGCATCATAATACATCGTTGAAAATGGTGTTGTCACTTTTTTTTAAATGATCAAATTTTGGGGAAGTTTGAATTAATTCGCGGGAAAAAAGATTATTTCACCATTAATTAGCATTGTTACTATACTGATTATGTAAAATTTCATAATTTAGTTGGTCATGTGCTTACCTAACCTTTATTATCCTTATGGGTCGAACGGGGTTTTTTTACATATTGTATATATCGACCCGTGCAGCTTTTACGTTGATAATACTTAGCGACGAGTCTCCACAAAAAGTTATAAACACCGCCATCTTGTAACTGACATAACAAGAAATCAAAAGGCCATCAAAGTCGCATCGTTCGTAGTCTATGGTACACTTAAAAAGCTACGGTATTACCATAAGCCGTGTACGACAAACGAGCAACTTGTTAAGGCCCATTGTGACGATATTACACCGGTAATGAACGCAATAATCTTCAGATTAGAATACAATGGCTCGTGTGAACGTACCTTTAATATGCTGATTCAATGAATGTGAAAGGCAATTGTTAGAACGATGCACTTACAATATTGGAGGGTGCACACTTATTCTTTTTGATCAACTTATTGTAGCCAGCTTAAGGAAATTGGAAAATTGGTGTGGGTGAATTTTGTTTGTTAGGTTGGTACTCTCTCTAATCAATTTTTTTTTTATATATATACAATATGTAAAGAAAACCCTGTCCGACCCAAAAGGATAATAAAGGTTAGGTAAACACATGACCAAATATAATATCAAATTTTACATAATCATCATAGTAACAATACTAATGAATTTTGAAATAATCCATTTTTCCCGGGAATTAATTCCAATTTCCCCGAAATTTGGTAATTTTTAAAAAAAGTGTCAACACCGGTATTATTATCAGCGAATAGCGACGCGACCATGTCACAGGTGCCGCGTACCCTGCCCCCCGCTGCCCGCGGAAGGGGTTGCATACCGCACATGTATTAAGTTACCTCTTTTTGCGAAATAATATTTATTTTTTTAGAGGGATTTTTTTTTAAGTTTTGCCTGTCTTTGTGGGCATTATTAGAATCAGTTATCGATACCTAACAATACCTTCACGGATCGGACAGGGTTTTCAGCACATATTGTATATTATAAACCAGTGCTTGACCGCAATCCCGCCTGATGATAAGCAGTGATACGATCGTTGATGGTAAAGCGCGCTAGTTTATTAAGAGCCTATTCACTCTAGCCTTGAAGACACTCAAATTGTAGTCCGACGGAAACACCGCCGCCGGCAAGTTATTCCAGTCCCAAATATCTCTCTACTTTAGGAATAAATATTTTTGTTATTTTATTGGAGTACAGACGACAGCACATCAAGCTACTACAATCTGTCATGTTTCTTTATTAAGTTTTCAACTTTATCGCTAAAGCATTAAGGCTCAAGATTGATTGGGAATATTTGGCAGTTTAGGATAGCTTCACCTGCTGCCGTCCGTACCTACGTCTTAATAACGAAAATATAATTTCAATTAAACGCATACCTAGTCTTATTTTTTTTGAAAAACACGCTGTAATTATTCTTTGTGTTATGTGTTTTTACTGGATTTATGACTTCGACAGATATTCTTTTTTTATTTAACGTCTGACAGATTTTGTATGGAAGAGCTGTCAAAAATTTCAGCCATCTTGATAGGTAGTCTCTATAATTTAATTTTAATACATATATTTACAAAACTATCACGAAATGCAAAGTTCGACGGCTTACGTCGCTATACGGCTGTCTCCGCATGACACTGGCAAAATAATCAGTCGTATCAACCTTTATCGTCCCACTGCTGGGCACAGGCCTCCTCTCATACAGAGAAGGATTGAGCGTAGTCATCACGCTTGCTCAATGCGGGTTGGCGATTCCAGACTTAAAGTCCAAGTTTCCTCAAGATGTTTGCTTGTAATCAGTCATTCATCATCATCATCATCATTTCAGCCGAAAGACGTCCACTGCTGGACATAGACCTAGCCCCAGGTTCTCCACGACGACTGGTCCTGCACCTCCCGCATCCAGCGGTTTCCCGCGACCTTCATCAGGTCGTCGGTCCACCTTGTCATTGGTGTCCATAGAAAGTACAACTTAGAAAAGTTATATTGGTACTTGCCTGACCTGGAATCGAACCCGCACACTCACACTTGAGAGACTAGTGTAAGTTAGTTAGTCAGTTGCCAAATAAAAAAAAAACTAAAGTTAACATTACAAAATCCTTCTAAGGAAAGAAGCTATTGAGGGCGGAAGGGCCCACAGCGATATTATTATATTATCTGTGATCACAAAAAAACAGCAGTGTTTTAAAAGTGCTTACATTTTTTTTTTTTTGTATTTTTATTCCTCGAACGGAATTATCTGGTCTTAGAAAAATTTTGCCCCTAGCAACACTCCTAATAAATACACCTACCTACCATAGAATAAAGAGAGGGAAGTACGTTATCTTCATACAAACGGACCGCGCGCGGCTTGTATGTGTGCGCCATAGTATCTATGCGTCGCCGCACGCACACCTAAACACAATATTAGAGTGCCTATGACTGCGCTAGTCGCGGCTAGCACGGAACGAAGTTCGCGCGTCACGGCTTTTCGGCACATTAGCTTTTAAAAAATGATCACTAAAACTGCAAAGTTGGTATGTCTATTTATGAACAAATAAAAGACTTATATTTTTCAAATTATATTTCTAAAAGTTATTTACAAGAATACGGATATATTACACATTAAAGTTTAATAACAACGCGTTTCGTAATAGTCGAAACCGAAGAAAGTAGGTATTTTCTGTAGCTAATTTGTAATTTTGTATTAAATGTGTGATTCAATAGATGTTATGTTTGTATTATTTATATTTGTATTAATTAAAAATAAAAATAAATATGGTTCTTTATGTGTACAAAACTAAAAATAAAAATTACCAAAAAAAAACTGACTAGTATATGTAAACTAAATACTAAGCAAATAATTTAAACATAAGCTCTTAGTCTATAAATATTTGTTAGCGGTTTGGGCGACAACCGTAACCGACGAAGCGCGGACAGTCGTCAACCCTAAGACAGTAGGCAATTAAATCGCGGATTGGGTCGCAGATAACCTACTTCCCCTCTTTATTCTATGTACCTACTGCCTACACAATACTTCGATACCTAATATAATTTAGTTTTACTTTTCTAGAGTATTCTGACCTTTACAGTGTACTTTCACGTCTACCTTCAATCGCATAGAAACAAAAATATCCTATGTTTCTAATCGTGGTTTACAAATTTAATGTCATACAAATCCATGCTGCCGTTTAAGCGTGAAAGCATAACAACTAAATATACAAAAAATCAAATCTTTATAATGTTTTATTATAGATTGCCAATTTCTTTAAAAATACCCATTTAAAATAAACCTGTGTGTTCATAATACAACGCGCTAATCTCAGGAACTACGGGTCCGATTTGTGACATTCTTTTTGCGTTGGATAGCCCATTAATCCAGGAAGGCTTTAGGCTATATAACATCACGCTGCGACCCATAGGAGCGGAGCATAACTAACTCCACGCGAACGAAGTCGCTGGCAGCTGCTAGCTATTTATATTTGAGACACATACAATCTGTACAGAGGTTTTTGATCGACTGACTTTATAAATCTACCTATCTGTAAGTAATTGAGTAATGTGAGTCTTGTGATCTCGTCATACTAAAATAGGAAATGTGCTGCAGGCACATAGCTCCCCCTTAAATAAAAAAAAATTACCCCTAACAAACAGTTAGAAATTTTCTTTTTTAAAAAATACTAGCTTTCCGCCCGCGGCTTCGCGTGGAATTCGGTTATATCGCGCTTTTTAGATTTCCCTCGGGAACATCAAATTTTTCCGGGATAAGAGGTAGCCTATGTTCTTTCTCAGGGTCTAAAGATTGTCTGTGCCAAATTTCATCAAAATCGGTTGAGAGGTTTAAGCGGGAAAGCGTAACAGACAGACAGACAGACAGAGTTACTTTCGCATTTATAATATTAGTATGGATCTAGGAAATTCATAATTGAGATACCTGTACACTTTATATGATTAAACAATACAAACGACACTTCGAGTAGACAGTATCCCCATCTCTCTCTTGATAATAGTCTCATCAAACTAAAGGCAGAAAGTAATCAATCGTTGTTAATGACATCGACCTTAATAAACGCAAACTCATTAGCAATCGTCTACTATCGTATGGAAAGCCTTTTGTGTTCCTGGTGTGATGAATATTGCAGTTTTTCATTACTTTTCTGTAAAAAAGCACAAGTACGTTCGTATGTGGAGTACTGCAGCCACATTTGGGATGGTGCTGCAAAATGCCACCTGATAACTTTGGATTCGATGGGGAGGCGTCTGAAGAGGCTAATTTGCGACCAAGATTTGGTTCAAAACGGTCTCCAAAGTCTGGCGCACCGGCAGAGAGTAGCCAGCCTATCGATGTTCTATAGGAGGAATTAGGAGGGGGAGTGTGGAAGGGAATGGACTTACCTACTCCCCATCTTAGTTCCACCATTGGACGACCCGTCGTACGGCGAGGATTCACCCTTACATTGTTGACACCTATACGATCCGGACGAAGCGTTTCGCCTCGTCTTTTATATATACCACGTACATCGAGGGACTGGAATAATTTGCCAGAGGCCGCAGGTGTTTTCGTCTGTCTATAATTTAACCAGCGCGCTTTAACATTAACGATTGTATCACCGCAAGGCGGCATTGCGGTTTAGTATTAGTTTATATTTATAAAAAAAAACTTTGCATGAAATCTGCACCCTATTTGCAAAATAGAATGAAATCGTTTATTATGCAAGTAATAAACGATATCACTGATCACTTTTACACGTCATGTTTTTTTAAACTAGCTGGTGCCGGCATTTCCTAACTGACTACCTCTGAGAAGAAAAGCCGAAACCAACTTAGGGGTCATCGTCTTAAATTAAATCCAGACATTAAAAATGAAAATGTTTACAATAACAATATGTGTTTGCTTTGTGCATAATCAATTTACGTAATTTAAAAAAAAAAAACAGTGATGAAAACAGTGTGCTTAATGACATTGCTTAGCAGAGCGAGCAGCTGAATCCTAAGCTTAACACACTGCCAAGAATAATTTCAATCGTTTTGCGATGTACGAGTAATGTAACGCGTTCGATTCTTGTGAGTGACCCACTTCGATAAGTAAAACTTGTAAAGGACTTGTTAAGAGCAATGAGGAAACACTTTCAAAATGTCTTCTATTTTCAACCCTATTTAATATTATGTAACACTGGCGTCAATTAACTAATAAACTAACTTGTAAAGGACTTGTTAAGAGCAATGAGGAAACACTTTCAAAATGTCTTCTATTTTCAACCCTATTTAATATTATGTAACACTGGCGTCAATTAACTAATAAACTAACTTGTAAAGGACTTGTTAAGAGCAATGAGGAAACACTTTCAAAATGTCTTCTATTTTCAACCCTATTTAATATTATGTAACACTGGCGTCGATTAACTAATAAACTAACTTGTAAAGGACTTGTTAAGACCAATGAGGAAACACTTTCAAAATGTCTTCTATTTTTAACCCTATTTAATATTATGTAACACTGGCGTCGATTAACTAATAAACTAACTTGTAAAGGACTTGTTAAGAGCAATGAGGAAACACTTTCAAAATGTCTTCTATTTTCAATCCTATTTAATATTATGTAACACTGGCGTTGATTAACTAATAAACTAACTTGTAAAGGACTTGTTAAGAGCAATGAGGAAACACTTTCAATAACTATTAAACTAACTTGTAAAGGACTTGTTAAGAGCAATGAGGAAACACTTTCAAAATGTCTTCTATTTTCAACCCTATTTAATATTATGTAACACTGGCGTCAATTAACTAATAAACTGAGTTAAAGTTCAGTTCGTCTTTTTCTTTCTATGCCATTAAGATAATTGCGAAAATTTCTATTTTTTTTTAATTATAAATTAGTGAATAAGCAGGAACAGGCACACTTAAATTTATGCCGCGTGGAAGAAAGAGAAGGGCACGTTACTTTAACTTAGTAGCTTACACCGCGCGGGTCTTCTGTCCTTCCGTCTTACGAATATTCGATCAGGCCACGTGGTGTTAACATTTTTACCAAAAAGTGCTCAACACCGCTAAATTAGTTTTCACTTCAATGGTGACGACCTTTTTTGTTACCGGGTGGAAAATTCTCATTGAGGTCTGCCATCCGCCACCGCCATGTGTTCTGGCAGACTCTTACTGACCAAAAACCACCCCGGCGTTCCATCTCACAACTAATCCGCGGTTTGCGAGAACGAACATTGCTTCCGCAGCCCCCGATTAGTGCCGGCCCGCCACTGTAGGCCTCCTCGGATCAGGAAGGAATAGTGACAATCTGGGTCAAGCGATTAGATTTATACCCAGTCCAGGGCCTGTAGCCAACGTAACATCGCTTCGTAGCGAAGCGAAATCGAATACCACAACCACTGGCGGGAACGATTGATCACGCGACGCGATAAATCATATGGTCAATCGTTTTCGTTATTGGTTGGTTTGGTATTCGATTTCGCTTCGCTACGAAGCGATGTTATATTGGCTACAGGCCCTGGACTTGATCATACGTGGTGAATGTATGTATGGTATGTTCACCTCTGTCTACCCATCAGACACTACTGGCATGATGTTACGTTATGTCATTACCAAACATCAACAATCGTGTGGAAAGCGATGTGTTTCTGATGGAAAGAAAATAACTGTTTTTCATTACTTTGAAAAAAAATGTCGGTACGGTTAGCATGTGTGGCCGTCATCACGTTATTGCTTCTGTGGAGAAGATAACAATCAAATGCTTTTAGATATTGGCCTCAATTTGTTTGGACGATTAACGTTTTTGTTTTGAGCTATTTTAATCGGAATTGGGCCGATTCCCTTGTTCTCAATATATTAAATTTTGTGTAAAATTTAATTTATTTTATTAAGAAAACTATCCATACTAATATTATAAATGCGAAAGTATCTCTGTCTGTCTGTCCGGCTTTCACGCCAAAACTACTAAACCGATTAAAATGCAATTTTGTACACAGATAGTCTAGACTCTAGAGCCTGAGAAAGGACATAGGCTATACAACAGTCCAGGAATATCCAAACAAAAACCATCTGTGTGCCAAATGTCGTCCAAATCCGTTTAATAGTTTATGCGTTAAAGAGACGCAACAAACACACACACACAACGTTCCTTGATAAATCAAAAGATTTATCAAGGAACTGGAACAAAAGATCTGTTCAGGCCCCTCGTTTGTGGAATGCATTGCCAATTGAAATAAAACGTGCGCAGTCGTTGCAGGAATTCAAGAGACTTGTGAGGGAACACTACTTGTCGCTATGATCATGTTCAACAAACACTTTTTGGCTCATTTATTTGCTTACCTGTTATCTCCATTATCTATGTATTTATTTATGTATATGTATGTATTTGTACCTATTTTAGTATATTGTATTAATAATAACATTTGCACCAACGACAGTCCCATTTGTGATTCGGGAGAATCTATCCATTTTTGGTTGCCTGGAAGACATCGCATTAGCGACAAGGCCGCCCATTGTATGGTTTTTTATGTTGAATGTACTTTGTTCGACGTTTGGTTGGTGTACAATAAAGAACATATCATTTTATTTTATTTAATCCATGCATCTATGCATACAAATCAACGAAAAACGATCATTTTCGATCCCGTTGGATAAAGGGAAGGTAAAGTTAGTAAAATCCTATATGTTAACCCTGGTTTTAAACCATCTGTATGCCAAATTTCGTTCAAAACCTTTAAGAAGTTGTCCTGTAAGAGGAAACATGTGAAAATATGTTGACAAGATCTGCCGCTCGACGTGCACGCCCACCATCTTCGGACTCGTTGCTCAGCTCCGCCTCGCCGCCGCCGGCCTCTGCACTGTAAGCGCTGTGACGACCCCTGCCGCGGCAGTTGCATCGAGCTCGCCGATGACGCCACCACCTGCTCGCCGACGGGGAGGACGCCGGCCGCCGAACTGCTTAGGACCTTGAGGCCCATCGGCTTCTGACAGGATCCCAGCTCCCGGTGGAAGAGGGCAGCGCATGAGATGGACATAATCCATCAATTAAAATGTCATATATGGCGCTCATACTATGGCTACAGAGGGAGGAAACAACCTGACCGTACACATGCTTCTACAAACCTTCACGTTTATCATATTAAGTAGGATGAGAAAGTCCTTCCAGCAGAGCTTGTTCTAAAACAGATTTTCCTTGTCCCCAGGTTGTGCGTTTCCATCTCGGTGGCACGGGCGCTGGTTCCAGTCGGGCGTGATCCAGCCAATCCTCATCGAGGGGGACAGGCTGTCCAACAAGGGTCGCTGCCTGTCCTCGGAGGGGGACAAATTTCTTATTGTTGATGAGTAAGTCGCTGATATTTCCAGCACCCTAACTACGTAGCACATTAATACTATCCATTTCAAGCTAGTTCATAATCCATTGCTCCATATGTTCCAATACTGTATCTGCTCAACAACGTAAATAACGCAATGAATGTTGTTGAACTGTCAAAATGAAACCCATTGCTACTGATAGTGTGTTACGCAATTACCCTGCATGAACTTTAAAAGACTTTGTAAATTTTCAGTTTGTTTCGCTCTTTTTTCTCAGAGTAGTCATATAAGGAATATCGATAGGTTTTCTATTCAAATACTTATTGACTTGTAAAAGCATTTGAATAGAAAACCTACTTACAGAAATAAAATCATTTATCAAATTTTGCACTGTGAGCTTAGAGCTTTTGGAGAAAAATGATAAGGAAACCCACAGAAAACGGATTTATTTCGAATGTCAAATCATCAAATCTCCTCTGTCGTTCTGGGAGGAGCACAAGGTTGTCTGTCAGACTTTTACTACCTATAACCCACCCGTGTTCCTTCACTCGCCCGTATGCCAGGGGCCACGGTATGTAGGAACGCATAGGTGGTTTTTAGCCGGTAAGAGTCCAGCACACCCCTCCGCATACTTGAGCGGAAGATAGTCCATGAAGTATTTTCTACCTATGAAGAAAAAAGGGAGCTACAGTATCCTGGACCTTGGCTACGACATAGCGAAAAAGACTTTATCTGTAGACGTGATTACGTCTACAGATAAAGTCTTGTCTTGATAAAGTCTTGTTGTTGTTGTTGTTGTTGTGTGTTGTATTGTGTTGTTGTGTGTTGTTGTGTTTTAGCAATTCTTGTAATACGGGCTAGTTCACAATTCCACGCATAATGCTTGTATTTTGATCGCGGAAAAAAAGCAGTAACGTATAGAACAACTTTTGTTTTACCACAGTAATTTAATTAATATTTATTGATAAAATCTTCTCATAGACTGCCCAGCTACAGGAAGTTTGCCGCAAGCTATTTGCATCCGCTGCGTCTTTAAAGAAAATGTGTAATTTCCTACCGACTGTTAGCAAGATTGAGCTTGCACAAACGTTTCTTCTTCCCGTCCTTGATTATGCTGATGTCAGCTGTCTTCATCTTACCCAAGAACCAACTAGATAAGCTTGAGCGGCACACACAAAAATTTGGAAGCCGCTCAACATGTTTGTACAGGCCGAATAATTATGTATTCGGTCTGCACAAATATGAACATGTTTCGAATTTCGAGTGAAGGTCAGATGGTTACCAACTTACCATATTCTTTCCCTTCTGTTTAATGTGCTCTTTTCCCTTTCCACCCCTCTCCATCTGAAGAAACGTTTTCAGTTTCTTTGCGACTCCCATGCGAATTTTTATGGTCATCAGATAACTTGAAGTTTAGCCAAACCAGCAGTTAGACCGGTAAAGCGGACCCCAGACTCTAAAGCTGAAAAAGCTTCAGATGTGACTGGGATGAACGCTGAGATGATGATGGTGATCAGATAACTTGAAGCTCAAAATGCCTATGCATTCCACAACTGTCCTTGATAAATCCTTTACTGCCAGGGCCGCTCGTTTGCGGAATGTATTGCCAGTCGAAACAAAACGGGGGCAGTCGTTCAAAAGACTCATGAAGGAACACTAGGTACATACTTGTAACTGCAATAATCTAGAGCCTTCTTTTATTTTTCCGTGCTTACATATTTGGTAGGTACGTATATAGTCTGTATACAGTATGTTAAATAACAGAGGGCGTTCCCTTAAACTCGTTAATATATATCATTAATAGATTAAAATAAAAATATCAGCATAGAAAAATAAGCATAAAAAAATCCGAATAAAAAAAAATCTAATTGGAAATAAATTTGAAACCTCCTGTTTTAAATCAAAATAGTAGTCGTCATGTATAAATAAATTGCGACGTTGCCGTCTTTCATGTTCGCGTGTACAGTGTGTTTCTTTTACATGTCAATTTAAAATTTTTATTGAATATTTTCATTGGAAATTTTTTTAAAACATTTTGTTTTCGAATGGAAATATTTTTTTTAGCATGTATGTATGCTATACTATTTCGGGTTAACGGGAACGCCCTCTGTTAGTTAACATACTGTATATAATTTTAGATATCTATACATCTGTATCTTCTTTACTGTATTCATCATCATCATCTCAGCGTTAATCTCAGTCGCATCCGAAGCTTTTGCAGCTTTGGAGTCTGCTCCGCCTGGTCGCTTTACCAGTCTAACTGCTGATTTTGGTTAAACTTCGATATTTTCCGTAAAACGACTGCCGTCTGGCCTGAACCAGAAGGCGACATTGAATCACTGCAGTTAGACCAATTGTTTGACTTTGAGGGCTCCAACAACCTGGAACGACTGCCATTAGATGTTCGTATGGTAACCGGGACCAACGGCTTAGGTGCTTTCCGAGGCACGACGTAGTGTACAATAAAGTATACATTAGTAATTCACCTCTTAAGGCTGATTTACGCGGTGCAATATAATTGCCTATGGCATACAATAAAATTGATGCAACAAATGACTTGCATCGTCTAAATGGTGTTTACACAATGCAACTTTTATTATTGATTCAACTTAATTGAAGCCATAGGCAACTAAATTGCACTGTGTAAATCAGTCTCATCATCATTTATTTATTCATAACAATTTACATTGTGTTGAACATTGCATATAAAATTAAAATAGAATACCACATGCGGCTATAAAATTGAAAAATGTCAAATTGGAATATAAATAAAAACATAAGCACAGACAAACATAACAAGTCAATCAATTATACATAAGTGTGTCAATAGATATATAAACTAATGTCAGCTATGATTACAAGAACATTTAAAAAAAATATATAATAAATAAATAATGTCAAATGCGTAGTTATAGTCAAAGCATAATGTTACAGTCAAAGTTAAGGAATTCAGTTCAAAGCGTATTCACTAGTACTTTATTTATTTGTATCATTTGACATGAATTCTGATACTGAGTATAAACATCTTTCCAACAAGAAGGTTTTTAATTTCTTTTTAAATAAATGACTATTATATATTAACAATTTCAAATCAGTTGGTAACCTATTGAATTATTCAACTGCTTGGTATCTGGAGCAATGCCTGACCACGTTAAAATTTGGTGACAACTTGTGTTTAAACTCCTTTCTTCTTGTGCTTTCTCTTACCTTACGTTCCTCTTGTGATTCATACTGATGAATATACTTAGCAAAGTAACAAAGTATAACCAATATATATAAACTTGGTACTGTCAAAATATTCAACTTTTTAAAATACTCTCTACATGACTCTGTTTGTGAGATTCTTACTAATTCTTTCTTCACTAGTCTTTAGTCACTAATTCAATAGTCTCTTGATGATCTTTCTGTATCCCTTGGTACAGAGGAAAAATTAAAACCACATCAATTAATTACCTTTTTTAATTATTATTTAAAAACAAAAACCCGCCTGCATAAAACTCTAACGAACTGAAAAGGTAGAAACTTGCATGTGTAATTACTTCAATTAATACAAAAGATTTTTTTCCTATTAAACGGCAATTTTATATTTAAAGACTTTTTTTATAAAATATATTTAGAATCAATATATTTATTATAATCAGTGATTAAAATCCTTAATTTTGATACCCAGCTTGATATGCTCGGCAGAAAAAAATATGTAATTCTTTTTTTTGTTCTATTTAATATTAAGTTAAATACATATTTAGAATCAGTGTTTAAAATCCTTCATTTTGATATCCCACTCGATATGCTTGGTAGAAATTTATTTCTTTACATCTTACAATATGGCGTCATACATCCGCCATTTTGGTTTTTTTTAAATGTCACCTATCTAGCAGTTGGGCAATTAAGGCAAATCTAACGATACCTCAAATGTGAAAATCCGTTCAGCGGTTCTGGAGATACTAGGTAATAAAGAATAATACATAGGTACAAGATAGGCGCTAAAAACATAACCCTCCTGGCAGTCGGGTAAAAACAACCTATTTTCTCAAAACGGTGAAGAAAAAGATCGTGAAAACACCCGCATGTCCTATGTAGAACCAATAATGACATGTTACATCTACCCACACGCACTGGACCCGCGTGGTAGATTACGGCCCACTCCCTCGACCGACAGACCTAAGTCCCAACTGTGGTAAAATTTAGGCTGATTCGATACCTATTCAGTTGCGTTCAATTTAAATTCAAAACAGTCCCGATTACCGAAGACTGTTGCGTTATTTCGACAGAAAAATACAATTAAAAGAATTGTTTGGAATAAGAAAAGGAAATCCTGTTTACCTCATGTTTTGAACACCAAAACTTTTCCACTTTCTATTTCTCATCTTCGAATCCTCCTTTAATAAAACTTTTAAACGCGTGTTCCGTGCAAATCTCGATCATTTCTCTTTGCTATCTTTTCTCTTCCGTTTCGTTGGCGTCGCGTTCATTTAATCTCTGAATCTGTATGTCTTATCGATAGCGCTTAGCGCGGGTGATAAGGGTGGATGGCACATATCCGCCTCGTTCTAATGCCTCCGCACAAGTGGTACCGACGATTACTTTTCTTCTGTACAAAGTACAAATCTCTTGTTTTACTTTTGCGAGTTCAATTTTGTGTTTCTTTTTTGTTGGCGTGTTTTTGTTGACTTTCCTGTGAATAAGGCTATCGACAAACAACTTCTTGGTAAACTGATATTATAAGTTGATAGTCTTTCCAATTATAATACCAGTTTACAAAAAAAATCCTTAGAATTTTATTACATATTACGTCTATTAAGGAATTCCCCGTTTACTAAAAAGGCATTCCTGAAAAGTCAGCTATATTTGGAACTGATTCGAAATAGTAGAAGCCTGTGTAAGCAGCTTTGGAGAATTGATATACGTTACATGTATATTTAAGCCATATTCGATGAATAATAGAAGTAAACAAACCGTTGCTAGGCAACGAGTAGTTGACGCTTAAAAGACAAATGATAACAAACTTTTCTACATAGATGATTTTCATAAAAGTAATAATCCTACTTCCTACTAATGTAAACAGTTTATTTATGTTTAGATATTTATGATTTGCATAGAACGCTTAACCGATTTGAATGAAATGTGACACACATGTACTCTAATTTCCTAATAGTTTAAATTTTTGGATACTTGGGGTCTGTGCTCCACGCGTCCGGCGATATTGATTGCGACGTTAAAACACGCATTTCCGCAGCTTGGGCAAAATGGCGTGAGGTGACAGGTGTCATTTGTGACCCCAAAATGCCGGCTAAGCTTAAGGGACAGGTCTATAAGACCATCATTAGACCTGTCCTTCTGTATGGCAGTGAGGCGTGGCCTGTGCTTGAGCGACACAAGCAGGAGCTGCGTGTCACGGAGATGAATATGCTGCGGTGGATGTGTGGAGTTACGCGGAAAGACCGCATTAGAAACTCCCGCATCCGTGGCAGTCTCCGTGTCCGTGACATAGCAGACAAACTGCAAGAGAGTCGCCTGCGCTGGTACGGTCACGTCTTACGTAAACCGGCAGGTTACGTGGGTAACAAATGTCTTGCCATGGCGCCTCCGCCGGGCCGGAACAAGCGAGGTAAACCAAAGAAGTGCTGGCTTGGTGTTGTAAGAGATGATATGCGTGCCAACAAGCTCTTACCACAGGATGCTAAAGATCGTGCGAAATGGAGGAGAATGTGCAGGAAAGCGGACCCCGGGCTCGAACGCGAAAGCCGCGGATGCGACCGGGACGAACGCTGAGATGAAGATGATGATGACTTAGTCCATACTTGAAAGTATTACACACACAATGCATATGTTATGCAGTTGATTTGAAGGTAATTAAATTACGTAAAATTGTATTGACAAATGCCTCAACATTATTCATTGGTTGAATTCCACAAAATGTGTTTAATACCTGGATTTCATCCATCTTTCTTTTTTTCTAGGGCTCTCAAGTAAAATTAATGTCGACTTTTTAATGCTTTTTCGAAATACCAAGTTATTATGCATTTTATTTCAGTAATTCTATTGAAATATGCTGCAATAGGAATCGTTAATAAATAGAATGTAAAAGTCGATAATCATATAAATAACAGGAGTTTTCTAAAACGTGAGTTGTGATAACCCTAAATTGGTTTGTTTATCTCTATTCTTTATGGAGCTTGGCGTGGGTAGAGGTTTGGCAATTAAATATTTACATAAAAAAAAAACAAATATTGCAAAATAACTGACAAAGTGCAATCTAAAAAGCACTCCAATTCAGCAGAATTTAAAGGTTAAAATCGTGTATCAAATGTCCATCCTAGCCTGCACCACCTGCAATGGTGCATACCGTTCCGTGCTCCGTGCCAACAAATCTTCAATCCACTGCATTACCTGCTGACGCCCTATATTTCCTATATTACTACTACGTACTAACTGCCCACTGGAATAAATCTAGAATCTAATACATGCAATGGATACTATCTGCAGTTTATTATACAGGTCAAGTGTTTTGTGTATCAGTGCATCTGATTCAGGGTATCTGATCATAATTGCAATGCTCAAGGTGCAGTTCCAATCAAGAATATCTTTATTATAACTAGAAATAATACCATAACCAAAATCGCTAATATAATCATTCATTTTATTGATTGTTCTATACTTACAAATAAATTACAGTCTCTGTTTATAATGTCAAAATAACAGCTTTTACCTAAATATTTTTGAAAGTAGAATTTGTAACAAATTTTTATCTGTCTGTTTTTTTGTTCCGGCTAAACTCCGAAACTGCTGGACCGATTTTGACGAAACTTTCACCAGCAGATAGTTGATGTTAGCGTAATAATATTTTACTTAATTACAATCAATTTCATTGTTTCTTTATCATTCTAATTGCTAGTGAGATCATATCGGCCCTATTAGAATACTAGAGGGGCGATTCTCGTAACTTAAGGAATGGTCACAGTCTACTCCTATCAAATTTAATAATACTTCTGATTTCTCTGCATTTTCAGAAGTTTTTGACATTTGTTTGTCATCGCAATCAGACTGCGATTAGATTTTGACAGTTTTAAATTACGAGAATTAGCCTTAAGCCTTACCAGCGACATATACTAATGGGCATGCCTTAGAGATGAGAATTGTGGCACTCCAAAAGAAAGCAAATAAACGAAGTTACATCTATATTTATCTCTCTCAAAATCATCAATCATCTATGAGGAAAGAGCTAGTGCTAGACCGAAACCACAGGCCATCTCTCTCACTCTTTTCAAACCAAAAAAATACTGCTGATTATACGCGTACGGCATGTCCAAAAGTATATGTCTACCCAGCCTTACCATATTTAGGTATTTTTTTAATTGCCAAAGCATCATGCTGAGATAATAGCCTTTTAAATAAAATGTTTCTTTATTTTCAAGTCACAATAAATACTTTTCTTTCTTTCTGTTATAAGAAGTACCTTCGTAAGCCATTTTAATTTATAAAAACTCTAAAGTAAAAAGACAGTATTCTGACATCCACGCGAACGAAATCGCTGGCTCAGTTAGTTCCTATTAAAATCAAACACGAATTAGTCTGCCAGCTTTTCTATTCTCAAAGGAAACTTTTTGTTAAACAACGTTGCCGCCCCCCTTCTTGCCGGTTCGTGTCTCGTGCCAACAAATCTTCAATCTATCGAGTTACCTGCTGCCCCCATATATTTTGCTAGTGGCCAGTCAGCTCTGCGTGAAAAGAGGTTTAATATCAGCCGTATAAACTACTTGTGGGTTTTTAGTTTTACACTTTGCTATTTTCGGTCTAATAGAATTTTTTTATCGTAACGGTATTTCTAGTAATAAGTAGAAAAGGGGTGTTTCCTGGGTTCAAAAAAAAAACGATTCCATTTAGTCTGTCATTCAGATTATAGAAAAAATATTGGATAGGTATATTTTGTTTAGTTATATGTACTTTCTAAGTATATCTTGGACACCAATGACTGATTATAAGGTGAAGGAAAACATCTTGAGGAAACCTGTACTTTAAGTCTAAAATCGCCAACATGAGCAAGCGTGGTGATTACGATCAATCCTTCTCTGTATGAGAGGAGACCTGTACCCAGCAGTGGGACGATAAAAGGTAGATGATGATATTTAGTTTTATCAAATCAATAAAAATTGACAAATACAAAACGCCTCAAAGATCAGAAGTAGGGGCTGGTGACGTCACTCCTCGCTGAAAAGTGTAGCGAGAAGTGACGTCACACGAATTTTCAACGCACTATAGCTTTCATTTTTTGTTTATATGAAAAAGAAAAATACGTGCCTAGTTTTTTTTTTTTTTTTTGGTAATCTGACTGACGGACTAATTAGATTTTTTTAATCATCTGCTCTATTGAAGGGTGCTTCTATAGTTACCAATATAGGTTTATATACTGTTTATTATTTGTGTATGGAATGACAACAGAGCAGAAATAGAAAATTGGAAAAGCCGACTAACGTTCCAAGACGAATATGATGATGAGAGTGAGCAATCACCAGGAACAGTTGCCATTCCTAATATTTGCTGCTTGCAAAAAGTGTTCCTACTTGTAAGAATCATACATATCATACACAATCATATCATACATATGAACTTTTAAGGAAAATATGGTTACAAAAAAAGCTAAAAAATGCTTTTCGGTTGATGTCTGTGATTCTGTTTTATGCCAACCTCAAAAATAATTCATCTTTTCTATTATAAGTTTTGTAAACCATTACAAGGTGAAGGAAAACGTCTTGAGGAAACCTGAACTTCAATTCTGAAAACGCCATCCCGCATTGAGCAAGCGTGGTGATTACGCTCAAACCTTCTCTGTACGAGAGGAGACCTGTGCCCAGCAATGGCACGATAAAAAAGTTCATGATGATATGTCTAATTGATTGTTTATTTTCCTTTATAGAAAAGGCTGCTACCGCTGCGTCGTGATGCATGAAAAACATAAAAACGTTCTTCAGTATAAAGAAAGTGAGTATATTAGATGTTGATTTCCAATTAAAAACTTACAGACCACTCAACGATATTGCTAACTGTACGTATATACAACTAAGCTAGGCAATGGATGGTAAATAATAGCAATATACAACGTGTAACATAAAGGGTATATACATACCAAGGGCATGGCATCTATAGATGATATCAAACGATATCGGAAGGGTTTCAACTCAAAATAAAATACTCAAAAAATTGGTATCAAATTTTCGGTTTCGCGTGTTTCTTAAAATCAAATCATAACGAACATGGCAGCATACTACATACGTTAATAACTACTCGTTACCCGTCACGTTACTTGCCAAAATCTGATAAATGTCTTCAATATCTCTGTGCGACTAGTATGGTAGTAGCCTATCACAGGCGGTGTTTTTCCTCATAACTTCCTAACATAAAGAGATTGGATTAAAAAACCCTTCTAATATCGTTTGATATCATGTAAAGATGCCATGTCTTTGTTATGTATATACCCTTTATGTTACACGTTGTATATATACTAAAAGCCCTGCCACCTAAAGCGGAAAAGCTCGCTACATATACAATATATATCAAGTTAGGATGAGTTAACGTTGTCCCCACACTATACCGACTATCAGGGGAATATCCTGGTCTCATAAACAGGTCTCCTAATTTTCTGGCGAGGCCCTCTTAATTAATTACATTATCATTTGCCTTTATTTAGCTTAGTAGTACTTTGAGTAATGAGTCTAGTAGCAGATCGCGGATCCGTATTAATTTAATATGTGTATCCTGCTTTCTATTTCTTAGTAATATTAAAAGTGAAGATGTATTTATATGTATGTATGTTTGTTACTCTCAAGTATGAGTGCGCGGGTTCCATTCCAGGTCAGGCAAGTACCAATGTAACTTTTCTAAAGTTATATGTACTTTCTAAGTATATCTTGGACACCAATGACTGAAGGTGAAGGAAAACATCTTGAGGAAACTTGGACTTTATAAGTATAAAATCGCCAACACGCATTGAACAAGCGTCGTGATTACGCTTAATCCTTCTCTGTATGAGAGGAGACCTGTGCCCAGCAGTGGGACGATAAACAGGTTGATGATGATGATGATGTTTGTTACCATTTCGCGCAATAAGTACTGAACGGATTTGAATGAAATTTGGCACACTGGTGGTTTATTTTTTAAATTAATTTTGTGTAAGTACCATAGGTCGGAATAGGTAGAGTGATTTTTGGTAGGTCATAAATGTTCACAGAAATAAAAAACGTGGGTAATACATTTTCCCGGAATGTGATTCCGGATACAATTAAATATTGTTAATGTTGGTAGTGACATTATTACTACTCAACTCATTTAAAGGAAGGTAACAAAACTAAACTAATTTATTATTGGTCTGTACTTATTTATATCAATTTCATTAATTACATGGCTAATATTTACATAATTTAAAAAGTAAAAAAAAAAAAAATTATGTACAAGTATATAAAAGAGGAATTGAAAAACTAGAGGGCATCAAAAAATTCATCCGCATCGCTGTCAACAGGAAACGTGCCCAAAAGGCTGGCAGAACTGCCACGTTGTATGGCGATGCTGATTCTTTGGCCAAAAAATAGCCCAGCCCTCTGGCCACTTATTATTAATTATTAATTAAAATTAAACTATTATTTAAAAATTCAAGTCAATTCAATTCTAGTCAATTTGTTATTTACTTGTTGAAAAATAAAAACAATCAAATTCCGATCGAAGCATTAATACATTCCAATATTTTATTTTTAGCCTCTAATGAAGGGTATGGCCAAATCAAACGGTTTTACGACTTAATATAAGTAATTCATCCTTTTTTTTTAATAAATTAACTGATTCCGTAAATCCGGATGTCCATATATACGTTTCCGATCAATGACCCCAATTCACTCTACCTATTCTGACCTATGGTAATTACAAACTAGTGCTTGGCCGTGCGGAGGTATGAGGAACAGGGAGTAAAGTTCACTCATCATCCACAGAAAAGGGAGGTACCTCTGACCAGACGGGTATTATGTCAGGCGGGCACTTGCCCAACGGTTGAAGTTGTATGTATGCTAATTGCACGGTAAACTCTGATTGCGAGATGTAGAATTCGTGTGACGTTAGTATGACGCGTTGTACGCATGTGGCGATTGTAGATACCGCTACAGACCGCAATCCCGCCTGATGGTAAGCAGTGATGTAATCATTGATGGTAAAGCGCGCTAGTTTATTTAAAGCCTATTCACTCTAGCCTGGAAGACACTTATAATCGTGACTATAACATATAGGACAGTTTTTCTACAGATATTCTTACGGGATGGATACATATGTGGATAAAACCGCTGGCGTGGCTAGTTTACACTAACGCTTTGTTCTTTTTTTCAGCATTCTGCCACCGAAGAGACGCCCTGCCCCACCTGTGTTCTTTAATAACGGGCGACGCGTTGTTGTACTCGATGTTCAGAGAAAACGCCGATCCTGTCGACTGTCCGCTAAAAGGACCATTCTCTTTTACTTATAATAGGTAAGTGTAATATTTAAAAAAAGAGCGTATGGTTTAAACTTCGGAAAGTCAGGTACGTAGTAGTTTTCTTTTTTATCCATACTAATATTATAAATGCGAAAGTAACTCTGCCTTCTGTGTCCGATTATGATGAAATTTGGCACAGACAACCTTTAGACCCTGAGAAAGGACATAGGCTACATTTTATTACCGAGGGATATCTAAAAAGCGCAATATAACCGAATTCCACGCGGGCGAAGGCGCGGGCGGAAAGCTAGTAAATTATAAACTAGTGCTTGACCGCAATCCCGCCTGATGGTAAGCAGTGATGCAATCATTGATGGTAAAGCACGCTAGTTTATTAAGAGCCTATTAACTCTAGCTTTGAAGACACTTAAATTGTAGTTCGACGGAAACACCGCCGCTGGCAAATTGTCCCAGTCCCTCGATGTACGCAGTAAAAAAGACGAGGCAGTTGAGGGAGTCCCGGTAAGGACCAGGCCCGGGTCGACAACGCATTGTGTTCCACGCGCGCCTCAAAGAGATGTCAGCACATCGTGACGGGGTCCACGAAGAGCGATGCCTCCTGGGCCAGGGTTGTGGGTTGATTATAAAAGAAACCGTGGCCCTGGCTTACAGGCAAGTGAAGAAACATGGGTGGATTTTAGTCAGTAAAAGTCTGAAACGCCCTTCTGCTCCGCCCTGAGCGAGAGAGGTCATTTGATGATTTCCCATGAACAAAAAAAAAAATGCGTAGTAGTCGCGACCGGCGTGCGTGTATGACTAGATGTATGAACGTAAACAAGGCTAAAGGAGTGTGTAATTGCAGCAGACGGCGTTATGTAATTTCTGCTTACTCCTATTAAAAGAAGACTTTAAATTATATATTAGCCAAAGCTGTTAATAAAGCGAAAATTTTAACTCTGCCATTCTGTTTTCATACTCAATACATTGAGCACATTCTTCAATGTGAACTTGGGTGATACAAATACAAATATAATATGCCCATTGTGGACCCTATCGAGCACAGCTAATTAGGAGAGAAAAAGATGTTATAATTACAATCTTTTTACTTTGTGAAAACTATTTCTCCACCACTGCTCTCAAAAGGGTGCCAACAATCTCACACCACGGGATGCCAGAAATCTTGCAAAACGGAGGCGTATATGTTGGAAAGCGGACCCTGGGCGCCCGTCGGCCGCCCCCGGGCGGCGGAAATCCACGAGGATTCTCCAACCAAAAAAATGTTACGTCACCGTCGTCGAAGTGACATCAATTAACCACAATTTGTATTCACCTGCTTAACATAATACCTAAATAAGCTCACTTAATTCTTCAGCTCCTATAATACACTTTGACGCCATATCACCAATGACAGTCGAACCGACCAGCAATTAAGACATGACACGTGTCAGTCAATGCGGTGGGTGGCGAGATACGAACGTCGAATCGTAATGACACGTGTAATTAAAAACCGTTGGTAATGCATTACAGATCGATCGTCAGTCAAAGTAGTCTGTAATTTGAATGAAATGCATGATTTGCGATGAGAACTACACAGACTGGAAATATGGAAGGCTGAAATGCGTTAAACAGATTAAGCGATATCGGCGTCACATCGACTGATATGGATTTATGATTGGTCCGTGCCAATACTGTATTGTATTATACTGACGAAATCAGGTCAAGCTACCCTAAACTCTCAAATATTACCAAATCAATCTCGAGCCTTAATGTTTTAACAATAAAGTTTTTTTTATTATTATAAACTAGTGCTCGACCGCAATCCTGCCTGATGGTGCGCAGCGATGTTTATTAAGAGCCTACTCACTCTAGCCTTGAAGACTCTTAAATATTGTAGTCAGACGGAAACACCGCCGCTGGCAAATTGTTTTAGTCCGTCGATGTACGCGGTATAAAAGACAAGGCGTAACGCTTCGTCCGGGTCGGAGTTGAAAATCTAATAAAGAAATATGACAGATTGCAGTTACTTTACGTGCTGTCGTCTGTACCAATATGGGTTGCATTATAATCCTCCTGAGTTATAATAAACTCTTGCTGCAAATGGCCAGCTATTAACAACACTGCTATCCTTGCCTTTGTAACAAGCCTTTGTATCTTGCTATGTAGGAAGGGTACTGCTTCCTTGGATGATATCAAATGGATTTCAACTCAAAATAATCTAAGAATTGAAACCAAAATTTTTCGTTTTATGTTTCAATTCAAATCATAACAAATGTATCACTGCACTACGTAGGTCAATAAGTATACGTTACACGATAATATTACGTACAGATCTCTTCCGTAATTATGCGCGCATAGTACCTTAGTAGCCTACCGCAGGTGGTGTTGGTTCTCATAACGTCCGAACACGTAGAGATATGATAGAAATACCCTTCCAATATATCTCTTGATATCACCCAAAGCTGCCATGCCCTTAGTACGTATATACCCATTACGATCGTAGTATAAATTGAGGCTATTTTATTCCACTCGAATGGTATGGTAGCGAAAGTTCCCTCCAAATTCGATTGAATTTGTCAACACCAAAACACCAGCTAATTCAAATTCTAATATTTCCAGGGGTCATGGTGACTGCAAAAGTCCGGTATCTTCAATCGAGAGCTGTACAGAGGATTCAAGACTGCTCCTGAACTACCAGGCCTGTCCTGATGTTTATGGCTCTGAAAGCACGGGTGAGTTGATACGACTATTAATAAAATTTATAAATAGGAAAAATGGAGGACTTGGATGTTAATAGTGTGAAGACGATAGTTTGACAAGACTCATGGAATCCGATTTAGGTATGCGACGAAACACAGAGCTTCCAGTCCTAGTATCCGGCTCGAAGCACCAGTCGAGATTAAAAATAAAATAATTATGTTTAATGCTGATCAATAAACGTTTAATGAATTGTTTACTGTATTTTATAGGCCAACGTACGAAATTAATTATAGTGGATTCTTTTACTGCCGCCAGAAAAACGAAATAAAAACAAACACGAAAAAAGTGAATTGAAATCATTCACTTTTTTCGTGTTCGGTTCTATTTCGTTTCTCCCAATTAATTTTATACTGTTAGTCGTAAAACTTGCAAAAACAATGAACATCTTCTTCTATCCTTGACATTATTAGTAAAGCTGAAACAATTTGTATGTATATTTGAGACGTTCAAGCTCGTCTTGTTAGACATCGGTTACAAATGGATCGGGCAGAGTTCCAGCATAGGTGTCAGCCATTGTTTAGTTTTAGTCGCGTCCCGCGGCCTGTTGGAAATAACTGCGTTGTTAAGGACATATTGGTGACTCATTCCTTACTAATTTCTTGTAAAGACAATCGTCTGCGTCTGCGTAAAGAAATTCAATTAACGAAATTGTTGTATATGTTGTACTTACTTGGACAGTCGACAGACTTATTGATTTTAGACATCGCTCGAATTAGCCCTTATATAGAATAAGTGCTTAGCCCAAATGAAGCCAACGTACTTCATTTGGGGTATGTTAGTATTAAAAGTTGTTTACTTCTAGACAACCAATGTTTGTGTTAATTGAAAACTATCGAATGGTTAGTTTTTATAATTTTGTAAGGCTATACAGTATGACATTTTAATCGTTTTACAAAAATGTTTCACTGACTGTATCCGACCTTATATACGCCTAGCCGCGATTATTTGTTTTCTACCTTTAATTAAGATAATAGGTACAACGAAAAATAAATAATACATTAGAAATATGAAACATCCTGTTAATAATGTTTACATATCAAACGGACACAATACCCACTCCGCGCAAAATTCTATTGGTCAATCCCATCTCATTCATCATTTTTTGCAAGGAACGCAGCGCGCGCGACACTAATAAAAAACTAGCTGGATTCAGTTGGGTTCTAACCCCGGAAGCCAAACGTTGTGCGCGGGCGACTAGGTATCACACGTCGATCGTTAGTACGAGTGTAGAGTACCTAGTGCACAAGGATTAATTAGGTTGTCTGCCTACTTCATGATGAGTGATAGAAACTATCAGTACTCGAATATCGAGTGGCCCCTCAGCGGTGGAACTTACGTAGATATGATACAGAACGCAATTACCCGAATTAATGGAAGATGTACCTGTCAGCTGTTTGTGTGGTCTGAAGTAAAGGGACTAGTGATGAGTTCAAAGGAGCACGCAGTGTTTAAAATCGCACGCAATTAAAATAGCAAATAGTTGCTACTTTTGATACAGTGAAACAAGACAGAGTGACTTTAAATAAATTAAAAGACAGTATTCAAAAGCGTGCATAGCAGTTGCGGATACAGGTAAAGGCTATTTATCTACATAATACATGTAAATAAAAAGTGATCATTTGTAAAGATAAAATTAGTAATTAGTGTAAATTAATTCAGTTTATTCCCATTCTTTTAATATGCCAGAAACACAGGTGCGCGGCAATGTAGAAAGTACTCGTTCTAGCAAACACTCAAACAATAACAAAAAATGTTCGCACTCGTAAATTGGTACATGTTACTTGTGGACTTGCGCCGACGTGTAGGTACGGACGACAGTAGGTGAAGCTACCCGAAACTGCCAAATATTCCCAATCAACCTTGAGCCTTAGTGTTTTAAAGATAAAGTTGAAAATCTAATAAAGAAATCTGACAGATTGTAGTAGCTTGATGTACTATCATCTGTACACATTTTTTGTTTGTGAACAAAAATGTGCGTAAACAATTTTGGTGGAATTTTGCCTAAATTACAACGACAATTTAGCAAATTGATAAGTTATTGAAATCGGCCGTATGTTTCTTGGGAAGAAACGTAAGTACTTAGGTAACTATGGTCAATCAAATTCCCATATCGGGCGCGAGAACAAGTACAAACAGGTCGCGACTGCGGTCGAGAGGCCGGCCCGCGCCCGCGCCTTTCAACTATCATTCACTTGATAGTTTGCAAACAAATTTTCACTTGCGCGTCATAGTAAATAAATAATCAATCGTTGATCGTAAAACGCACAAGTTTATTAAGCCTATTCACTTAAAAATCTTAGTGAGTAGGAAGGAAGACGGCAGTTGAGCGAGGTGATGCAATGTTAAACCCAATAACACGACCAACGCTGCTGCATCAGAGGGAGATTAATCTGGAGACCCTCCACGATCAGACTACCGATACAATAACATTTGGCGCATCGTACCAGATCTGATCAGTGATTGTTGACATAGGTAATGCCTTTACGTAAAAGATCCCTAATTTGGGCGTAAGTACACTCGGCATTCATACCGAGTACGAATATCAAAAACCCCACCGAGTACCGAGTATCAACCGAGTACTCAGTCCATCACTTTAATTCGATTTTAACACGAAAAAGTTTTAAGTATGAAGGGAGAATTGGAATTAAGTTGATTTTAATTTACAAACTGACTTACGCACTGATAGTAAGAAACCTATCTTGCGCTGGTTGAATGAACTCGCCACGCCCCGCCCCTCGACCGCGAGCCGCTACATTGATACCTGCGCGCTCGCGACAGGGTGTTTTTATTGTTTTTAACCGCGTGATAATAATGAACAACATTTTTATTTTTAAATTAATGAAATCTCATAAATACCTATTTTTATTTTATGAACGTTAACTAATCATTGGATACATGGTGTGGGCTGCCGTTGTAAGACGGTTAAAAAATCATGGTGTATAGTGCAAATTCATCCGGAAGAATGTTGCCGCGTAGACATGACTCTGCTTCTTGAACAGGGAATGTCCTAAACAATAAAAAACAAAAGAAATTATACTCGGAAATAATAAACATAATTGCAACAAGAAAAAGCAGGAAAACACAAACTTCAAAAGCGTAGTAAAAAGAAAAGAAAAAAACAGACAACAAAAAGCATTTCTACTCAAAAAGGAACATTTCCAAGCAATTCCCATAGTAGGTACTTCCCCTTTATGCCGCCGGCGGTATCTATATAAAACTTTATTTGTGCAGTCGTCTGTCACAATTGTCTACGTCAACGGCGAACTGTGCGTCTATTCTTGGATGTAGATTTCGAACAAGAAGTTAACAGACTATGAGTTCTATTACTGATGTGTTGCTAATGAGAAGTTTTGTCATTATTTATAGGGAAAATGTCTTCACTTTTTTTTTTTTTTTCGTTTGCCTATTTTATTTACCTCTGTCTCCACTTTCATATAAATGAAATGAGTATAGTGAGCCTTTTTTAAGGTGCTAGATGTAAAATACAAAGGCTCTTAAGTTGTGAAGAACATTATCTTCTTCTTTAACATATTACTCTTCTCAAAGCCGTCGTAGTCCTCATGTAGTTTCTTATCTAAAGGCTGGTGTGATTTGATGGCTGGTGTGGTTGAAAACACATTCTTGCTGTACATGACACTCGTCTCCACAGAGTAAGCAACTCGTTCATGGGTCAAAGTATACACTTTTACAACAAGCTTTCCATGGACATTCGAAACTTACCCATTAAACGACTTAAAAACCAAACTTTGCAAAAAGGGGTATTATAAAATCACAGATTATTTAGAAGACAAAAAAGCTTGGGACTGAGCTGCTCGCTCTGCTAAGCATTGTTATTAAGCAATATGCGTAATTATAACATAAATTATTGTATACATTTTCATTTTTAATGTCTGGACTTGAAAAAAGACGATGATCTCTGAGTTTGTTTCGGCTATTTCTTCTCAGAGGTAGTCAGTTAGGAAATGCCGGCTTCATCTAGTTAAAAAAAAAACCATGACGTGTAAAAGTGATCAGTGATCTTACTTGCATAATAAACGATTTCGTTTCATTCACTTCACGATTTTTCAGCAGCTACTCTGTTTTTGGTTTTATTGCGAGTAGCATACACGTACAAGGGATCGCGAGACACAGTGGAATTAATACTGTCAGTCCATCATCATTGATGTGAGTTCATGTACAACATTAAAACTACAACGCTTTTTAAATATGCCGTCATCGTAAATCTATTTGTAGTCTTATATTAAATAATCTAGTATTATATATCTCTGAGTTTCCAAATCCATTTTCTCGGAATCCAACATATACTCTTCTCCCCATTATGTTCTAATATTATCCACCACATTCAAAATTTATATGAATTAGTCTAAAGGTTTAATTTGAGGAGTAATTATAGCAACTGTCCTATCTCATTTCAGTTGAAGAGCTAGAATGTCTAGCGACGTGGAAGGAGGGCAGCCTCCGCTTCTTGGTGGGCAAGCTGCATCACAACCACGCAACCAGCAACGAGGACCGGTACCGATGTTTTGTCTACGAGAAGACGAATGGTAACTACGAATATTTTAAATTGATTATAAAAAATGTACATCATCATCATCAACCTTTTTTTATCGGCCCACTGCTGGGCACAGGTCTCCTCTCATACAAAGAAGTATTGAGCGTAATCACCACGCTTGCTTTTTTTATATTAGAGGCCGTAACTACTTAACCGGACTTTCCTGTGGATGCCTTAATTAAAAATTAAAGCCTCCAGCCAGGGGCAACACCACGCTTGCTCAATGCGGGTTGATGATTTCAGACTTAAAGTCCAGGTTTCCTCAAGATGTTTTCCTTTACCTTTTAATCAGTCATTGGAGTCCAAGATATACTAAGAAAGCACATGTAACGTAGAAAAGTTACATTGGTACTTGCCTGGCCTGGAATCGAACCCGCACACTCATACTTGAGAGGCTGGTGTTTTTACATGCTTTTTATTAGCTTCACTTGTATTTTTGCTTGTTTGTTTGTTTGTTTGTTTGTCCGTCTCTAACTCTTTGGACTACGAGCAAGCGGCTCATTATTTTACAACATCCCACCGTTTACAATACGTCCGTTAGTTCGTTTAAAAAAAAAAATCGAACTAGAAAAGTTGAAAATAAATATAGTTTAAAAAACAAAACAAACGTGCTTTTAAAAAATATCAAAGTAAAAAGTTAATAATTTAAAAAAAAGCGTGAGGCGCTTAATATACAAAAATTATGGCACAAAGCGCCTCACGCTTTTTTAAAAATTATTTTTAACTTTTTAGTTTAATATTTTTTAAAAGCAGGTTTTTTTTTAAGTTTTTAAACTATATTTATTAACCACTAGGCCACCACGACTCAATTTAATCTACATCAGTTTAGTTTCATTTTCTTTAACTAAGAACTTGCTCGGCAAACTATTTGCGGTTGCATGGTGGTGAAGATACTTGATTTAGTACTAAATAGATCGTAGTAATCCTTCTCTGTATGATAGGAGACATATGCCCAGCAGTGGGATGATAAAAGGTTGATGATGATGTGATGGTAGTAGGTAAATAGGTAATATAATTTACCGATAGTGGCAGCCCAGTAATCGGCCGATACCAATGTGTATTAAGTATTGTAGGTTTTTTGTTTTGGAGGGGATAGTGTCAAACGATCTATCCCGCCCTGGGCGGAGCGAAAGGGCGTGTCAGACTTTTACTGACTAAAAGTCACCCGTGTTCCTTCACTTACCTGTGTTCTAGGGGCCACAGTATCTCTTTCAAACAACGTGCGGACCTGTGTGCTACCATGAGTTTCCATTACGAAGACTCGATCATCGATATCGACCGCGTTTGACTCATCGATTAGGGCCGCTTCAAGTTTGTAAGAACTCTCAACCAATGAGAGCACCAAACGCGATCGATGCGTATGATCGAGTCTCTTAATGAAAATTCATGACAGCCACACTGGCAGGATTTGCTGTGGGTCTTAGCTTCAAACAAAGGCAGAAATTATTTCATTACTCCTCTCAAAATTGTGAAGAAAACAGCGTAAGGAAACCGGCGGTTCCGAAACCAAAAATTCTAACTCATCATCTACCAACCCGTACTATGCTAGTGCCCCAACAGTGGGACGACTACAGGCTGATTACGTAATATGATTTAACAAATAAATATTATTTAGACATTAAATATTTTAACAAATAAACATTACTGTTTCATTTAGGAACAGAAGATGAATTTCTTAGACTTGATATTACCTAACTTGTGAGATTTGGTAATCCAGATATTACCAAAACTGCATTTTCTGAAAACAAAATTCAAAGGTTACACACAAACAAACCATTGGAAGCAAAAAGACCTCCAATCTTTTTCCTTCCAACAGTGGTTTTCAAAAGTCTTTTCCTCTCCAATTTTAGACTTACTTCTCAACACGCGTGTTACAGCAACTGGGGCACTTAAGGAGCAGGTGGTCCCGCCGGGCGGGATTGAGTACAGGGTCGCACAATCAGGTGATGCCACCTGCAACGGACTGTTCAGTGCCACGGAGGGATCCAGGACCATGGCTCTTAAACGTGGTGAGAAATCTGTATTTATTTTACTAGGCTTAAACTTTTTTTCACTCGTTCATCATCTATTGCCCTGGCCTTTTCTTCAGGAAAGCTCGTCATATCAAAAGAACCCCATAAGTTAATTTTATTAAAAATGGTCTAAGTTATCCCGAAATTCGGAATGATGCGACTCCAATTATCTAAGTCTCTTATTTTGCGAGCGGAAGACTTATTTTAACTAACTAAAAACTCTGTATTGAGGGACCAAACAGCAACCAAACAAACAGAAACCATCTCAGCACCATGAAGTTGATCGCTTAAACGACGAAGAATTTTTTAGCAATCCTACCCCAAGTAAATCGAACCATATCTAAATAAAACACACCACAATCTTCCACGACAACAATCTTCGAAGTAAAAATTAAAATATAATACAGGCCAAGCAGCGTATCTGTAAAAAAAATATAAATAACTATTCTCCATTTCCTTCAGTATCAGTACGCTTCAACTGCCAGTTCCCCTCATGGATGACATTCTCCCACACGTGGCACACGCTGGACTTCACCAGCAACTACACGTTCTACCAGCGGAACGCGACCCTGAGGATAACGAACCAGACGGGAGCGGACATCAAGGTGTATTGTGTTAATGTGAAAGCTAGCTCGCCGAGCGGGAACTCGGTAGCGTTGGTTGCGCATTGGCAGCACCATTGGTGAGTTGTAGATTTATGTCTTGGACCTATTTGATTACCTATATCATTAAGCTCACCTAATCAGGAAAAGTGGTTGGTGGAAGCTGAAGACCAATCAATCAAGCTGATAATGTGTCCCAAAGTACAGTAGCAAGAATCAATTCATCTTGATTAGACTAAGTGAAACTACGAGTCCAAGATGCCCCACAATCTTCTTTGCGCTTCAATGGCAAAAATAAGACATAAATATTATTTGAACTGGGACTATAAATTGGGATAATATTTTTCATTTCTCATATTCGGAAAGTAGCATTTTCTTGATCTGATTGTTGGGTAGAAAGTGCTATTTCCCTCCCTAGAGCGGGAAAAACTCATACAAATTACTTCCCACCTAAGGGTCGGAATCAACTTTAAAAATTACTTAACTTATTTATAATGAGATATATTTTTGCTACATACACCTTGTGTGTAGGACCGGTCGTCGTGGAGATCCTTGGAGGAGGCCTATATCCAACAGTGGACGTCTTTCGGCTGAAATGATGATGATGATGACATATATTACAATGTTTGCGGGCTACTTTATGCAATTTTATTTTAAAATAAGAGAAATGCTGACGCTAAGTAAAAGGTCGGCGCAGTCTTAACGCCATCACAATCATGCCGAAATTTCGCTCAACGATTGAATATGACTAGACTACTTAGTCTTTGATTCTAAAAGTCCAACAATTGGTCTAACTGCAATGCTTCGATATCGCCTTCGGGTTGTGGAGGTCACGGAAAATATCGAAGTTTAGCCAAATCAACAGTTAGACTTGTAAAGCGGACTCCAGACTTCAAAAGGTGAAAAAGCTTCATATGCGGCTGGGATTAACGGTGAGATGATGATGATGACTTATTCTTTGATTGTTAAGCATGCAGGTTTGTTTTTATCGGGCTCTTTAACCATATTTTTCTTGTGTTTGTCAGTGTGTCCCGCTACGTGTGCGTGGTGCTGTACCGTCGCGACACATACATCGCGGAGCTGCAGCGCGGCACGCCCACGTCGCGGCCGGACGACGCGTGCTCGCCGCACCACTTCAATGCAGTCACTGCGCCTTATGTTACTTTAGTAGGTCAGTACCAAACCGTTCAAAGCAGTATTCTAAAGTTCAAGCATCATCAAGCACGTCGTATAGTCTTTTTTTCTTGGCTAAGGCATCTCGTAGTTGACCTTGAGAGGTCGTGACTACTTAACCGGACTATCCTGTGGCTGCCTTAGATGAATTTAAAGCCTCGGGCATCTAAAAACTAACTACCTGTGGGGTACGAACCTCGGCTTAGGGTGTTGCTGAAGAGAACAGAAAGGCACGGCTAGATCGAAATTTTTGCGTCGTATGGGCGCGACGTTTACTCCATTTATACTGGTGATGTAACTCACCTATCCAAAGCTAGATATTCGAACGTTTTGTCGCTTATCGCTTTCAATCTTTAAATTCCATTGGTTCGGAGTCCGATGATTTGAATCTGCCTTTTCGCTCACTCTTTTACTAAAGAACATGGATACCTACATATATGCATATTTACTTGCTTGTTCGTTCTACAGAATTTTACAATACGCTTTCCATGAAACTTTGATCTACCTAAATACAGACGACAGCACGTCAAGCTACTACAATCTGTCAGATTTATACTTTAATCAAATCCTTTAATTGCAACTTTACCCTTAAAGCATAAGGCTCAAGGTTGATTGGGAATATTTAGCAGTTTGGAGTAGCTTGACCTGCTGTCATCCGTACAACAGGCAATGTTAACCGAGATTTTCTTCTCTTTTCCAGCAAGTAATCCTGAATCAAAAGATTGTCCGTACTCTGGAAAATACGAGATACAAAACCGACGCAGAAGAGAGACAAGATCTAGTGAAGATCATAGTAATAAGAGAGAGAAGGCGATGTTTGAACATAATCGTAGGGTTAACGGGAGTAGGTTGTTCAATTTTAGCGTAAGCAACATGTCCAGTGCTCCCATGTTGAGGAGTCGAAGGGAGTCGGACGGAGAAGCCTCATGTGTGGTCAACAGCTACAACAGACTAGAGGTGGGGTGCAACTCTGTGAAGAATATGGAGTTCTATTCTACATGTGAAAATAGGGAGGTGGTCACAGGTGAGAATTTTTGGCCTAATTTTTAATTGAATTCTTAATGACGGCCTCGTTTCTCCAGTAATCGCAAATACCCACTATTGTTGAGAGTGAGCTCTTGGGTTCAATTGAAGCCGGGCAAAGCTATTATTCATTTTTTATCGTCAATTTCTCCATAGCAATCGGGAGGATTTGTGCTTGGTAGATGACGACACCTGCTCGCCTCCTATAACATGATCACTTCTGTTATTTCGAGAAAGGCAAGGCAAGGCGTGATGTCTGATAAAGTATAGATTCTTATCTAATTCAGAACAATCACGCATGTATAGAATATTCCCCCGTAAAAAATTATAAAATATTCCATCTACTAAAGCTTCGTGCCTATATCGTGGGTGAGTGTCTGATGTATTAAAAGAAGCAGTCAATCATATTCCACGTCTGCTTCTCATAATGCCAGTTGTTTAATATGAAGGATTGACGGTTTTGCAAATCGACGAACAACCGCTACTCTAACTGGCACCTACGTACTTTAAGACCAACCAACTCGCAATTTGTGCGATTGTGCATCCACATGCAGAATCGCACAAATTGTGACAAAGTCATTTTCAAAACTGTAATTTTCTGAAGAGACCTTAGACGACATTCACCAACGGTCGACCACTTCTTTTTACGGGAGTTTATTAAGACAACTGACATAGGTACAGCACAACGGTAGACTTATGACGACTTAAAATTGAGATGTGCTTAAATTCTGCCGCTAAACCAATGGTATATCATCACTCTTATCTCTAACATTATACAGAGTGGTGCTGACAATACGACAATAAATTAAACATCGTGTACCTCAAGACATTCTTAATCTACCCATAAAAAATCATATATCCATTAGTTTTAGTCACAGGAAATCATTTTTCATTTTTCACATTTTCTACATGATGTACATGTTGATAAAGAAGCGCTTACAGGTTAATGACCGCCGCATCCAGCGCTACTAAACTTTAATAATAATGGCGCCAAAAAGCAAGTCGATACAGGAACGCGCTGTCGCCCGCTGATCGGAGGTCATTGAACCAATATTTTAAAGGATGTTCTATTCCGTTTGCATATTTATGCGTTTTAGTTTGTTTGAAATTTTCAGTTTTTTATTTTTGATGCTAGTTTTTTTTCTATGTTTTAAGGTTTTTCCTATGAACCAGCATAGTCTGTGTTTTCATTTATCGTCGTATTATCAGCACCACTCTGTATACATAAATCCTTTCCTCAGCGTACACATGCCACGGCGGCTGGTACGAGAACGGCGCGTCGTTCGTGGTGACGACGCCTGTAACGCGCGACAGTACGGCGGCGCGTCGGTACTGCTTCGTGTCACGTGACGCGGCGCGCGGCGCGCTCTCCCTCGCGCGCTCCGCCACCAACTGCGACAGGAACGATCTCACTCCTGACCTCGTGTTTGACGCCACCGCTACTGGCAAGTAGAGAAAGTGCACGAATGTGTAACTGTGTGTCGCAGATTCGCTCATTTGTGACTGTGTGTACAGTACTCTGCACGTATTTTGGCAAGATTTTGACGTAGTGGGGGTAAATTCGCGCATGGTGCACTTCAGAATGAATGCACGCAAGTGTAACCGGGAGCGAACGGGACGTAGACACGGTGCGGGAGGCGGCGGTCGACTGACGCACCAATCGCGCGAGATGATCGGCGCTACCTCATACCCCGCGTCCCGCGTGCACCACCAAACAGATCTAAAAAACGATTACTGCGCATCTAACGACTCTTGCCAAGTTACATGCAGGAAACTGTACTTAAGCACTGCGCGTATATTCGCTGCTCTACCCCTGGCTGGAGGCTTTAATTTTACATAAGGCATCCACAGGAAAGTCCGGTTAAGTAGTCACTGGTCAACTACGAGATGCCATATCAAAAAAACAAAAAACATTCGCTGCTCTTTATCGCGTGAATGCTCGCTGTTTCCCGTGGATTGGCGAAGTCAAAAAGTATCCATTTTGTGTTTCACACTATAAATAAAATCAAATAATCAAATTGTTTTATAACGTCAGTCCTTTGGAAATCGATGAGTATAACAATATAATGTTTGTAAATGATCTAGGAATTTACAACAGTGGAGCCAAAGAGTATAAAAATATAATAGAAAGTGGAATAAAAATGCGAATATCCCGCCCTAAAATTGTCTATGCATTTTATTTTATTTTTTCTTTGGCTTCGCACGGTTTGTTAGTACATTTAACCAATGTCACGTAATGAATTTTCATTCATGTCGAAAAAGACTGCCGCGTAAACCGTCTACGAGGGACGTTTGAGGCAAAGTCATGATGAGGCCACTATGCTGCGATATATCAATGTTCTTTATCAATTATTTACTGAATGCACTTTTTACTACATATATCACGCTCTTTTATTTAGTAAACAACACTATAATTCATTTAAAAACCAATGAAAAGTGAGTATGACACACAGCTTAACTTTCCAGCCAAAACTTTGCACTTTTTTATTGAATAGGGCTATAACATGGAACTAGTATGTAGGTACTACAAAATATGCCTACTAGAAGGTAGGTATATTGTATTGTACAGACAACAGCACATCAAGCTACTGCAATCTATCAAATTTCTTTATTAGATTTTTAACTTTGTAAATAATGCATTATGGCTCATGGTTGAGTGGGAATATTTGACAGTTTCGGATACCTTGACTTGCTGTCGTCCGTACCTCATTTATTGTATTTTTATTTTATATCAACAGGTTGTAACACCACCTTTTAATAATTACATGTTTGTTCGACAGGTGAATGTCAAGATGAGACGAGCCACCAGCCGGCGTTGAGAATTACCCTAACCTTTGTAATATGTCTCCCAGTCATACACTACATAATCCCGAGATGATTCCTAATAAACTAATACAAATTAAGTCATTTCGGCCCCCTCACCCTTGTAATTATAGCTACCACAAATAGACAGGCTTAGGAACTACATAGAAAACAAACTTTTAGTTATCAACACTTTGTCAACGTATATCAAGCTATTCTCCCGTTATTTTTGTTATTCATTAATATTGTAAATCGTTTAAAATTAATATTTAACATAGATAGACTCAATCGCCTAAAACCTAATATTGCCACATATTAAAATAGCTAAAATAACGTTAGCCGTTATTTTTAACTGTTATTTCATTCTATTTAAATGTACAATTTTAGATAATAAATTGACATGATAGATGTCGTCTTGATTGCACAGATATGCACATATTTCTTGAATTTATTCTATGTTTGTGATCGTTGCCTCCAAGTACCTACACTAATTTTTGATAAATTAAAAACATGATTTCTATCCCTAGCCGCAAAATAATACCAGTAGCTATTAGTTATCGATATTGTCTTTGCGTTAAGAAAATTTACCTTTAAGTTATTTGTTATTTTATTATCCCGTCTTCTGACTTTAGAAATAATGATGTTATAGTGTTGTAAATGGGAAAAACAAATCAATTCAGTAATTTAACCTTAACAACGCTGTTGTATCTATATACTTGTGTACTATTTAATTATATACTCCTCCAAAAGAGACGGTAAATTGTTTTCTTTTTTCTTTGAGTTCAATAATGCGCTAGATTAGTATGGACATACTTGGAGGCACATCAGTTTTGGTGTCTTGTGAATAGAAGTTCTATATTGATAATAAAATGTTATCCTTGGGCTAAAAGTTTAAGTAATATTAATTAGTTTTATGTAGCGGCTAATGCCCTGTTGAGTAACCGGGTATTAGCCGTTACTCTATTTTTTTTTACTCGACCGGGTCGAGAAAAAAATATAGACGAACGCACTTTAACTGGCTGTCTAAATAACATCCAATCGGATCATTAGATTTGAGTAAAATTATATCAAGTCAACAATTTTCTTTACATAAACGGGCTCATTATTGTTTAGTTTACTTTTTAAGGTTTACTTTTGTATGGGATTTCTACAGTTACGTACAAATATGTTTCTATTTATAACTATTTGAAACAAATTTTGTATACTTCAATATTAAATCCTGTCTTTTATCAACAAATTGGAAAATTAAACAATATTGTTAGTCATTTAATCTTATTTCTCGCTTTAGAAATATATTAATCTTATTAGACTTCAACTGTCCAAGGATAACAAAAATATTAGTTGACAAAATATGGTTGATAGATAATATGATGAGAATGGTTGTGAAATAATTCTTGTTGCGACAGTTTTATAAATGATGAAGAAACTTCCTCTGCCTTAATTCTTTTAATTTGCTTCAATCCAATGTATAAATTTACTTTTTTTTTTGTTGAAGCATTGTTTCCCTTTTATTCCGCTGTTTTCTTCCACTAGTGGCATGTGATTTAGCACCCTCTTGTAGGTAATTCAAGACGCATTTATTTAGCATTTCATTTATTTTAAGGTATACCTAATGCTTAAATACGTACTTTGAGGCTGAAGATTACTGTAACTATAATTTGCTCACCCATCCACCCCTAGTTGTAATTTGCCTACCCTAACTGCGTAACACACTATTACTATCAATTGTAATCATTTTGAAGCATATTGCAAATCCATTGCTCCACATGTTCGAAAAATGTGCCTATTCAACTATGTAAATAACGCAATGAATGTTGCTGAACTGTCAAAATGTAACCCATTGCTACTGATAGTGTGTTACGCAATTACCCTGCTGTTTCAACCCTCCCATGAAATTAAATGGGCATTGGTTTAATCGTTATGTATTTGAAAACACAAATATATAGTCGGATTTTTACATTATACATAACTAAATCATACAAATTAGTACGTTCCCTACAAATATGAAGCTTCGAATTATGTACAAAATCATTGTGAAATGTTACTTTAGTAGGTAGAATAATTTTACGATAGTTATTACGTTATTTTTATTTAAACGAATCGTTTCTTACCTTATATTTTGTATATTTTGATTTATGTAAATTACACTGTAATCATAATTTTAAATGCATTATAAGCACAATTTTCGAAAGGCCCCATTTTGTTAGCATTAGCGTATAAATACAATTTATTTCATTTAAATGTACGTTTTATTGTAATTGCGGTATCATAACGGTTTTCTTAATTTAAATTGCCTGACAAGAACTACAAACTCGTTTAAAGTTGTTATTACTTACTTAGTCTTATAATCATTTGGGGTACAGCTGTCAGTTCAATAAGTATTTGCTTACCACACGCACAATAACAACACTTCTGAAAAAAAATATAGGTACACATGTGGGCACATCGCATCTCAGATGCATTTCATCATGCATCTCAGATGCCTACACTTTTATGGAACCTTCCGTTTTTTTTTATTTTTTTTATATTTTGCTCCCATCAGTATTAATTACCGCCTGGTCAATCACAGCTTTGCAGAAACGTGTTATACCTCTCTACCGTTTACATAATAATAAAATTATTAATACAACATAACATTTAGTACCCACGTTATTAATATGATAAATTTAGTCAGAAGTGTTGTTACCTTCCAAATATCAATGCTCAAACTTAACTAGACTAGCAAATTATTTTCTATATGGATGGGGTCTAAATGATTGTTACAATGCACCATATAATGGTTGCTTCACTAACTTTGTACTATTGTATTTGTTACAACATTTTCACGAGAAATCAATGTTTTCTCAAATCAAGCAATACTACTATAGGTAAGATTAGATAAGACTAAATTTAGATAAGTAAAAAACGAATACTCATTTTGAGATCAATGTAAAATTTAGTTAAGTTAGATAATAAAATCGCAACAGCAATAATATATTTGTATTTATAGCTATTGAGCGTTAAATTTTTAATAGTTAGTAGACAGTTGTGGATAATGGAGCTAGCATTGTTGTTTTCTAATGTGACAGAGAGGTTATTTCTTTGTGGAAGCTAACTCGAAGCGAAATCAGTGTAAACTAAATTAAATAAGGAAAAGTACTCTAGACTGATTTTCTTCGAGGTGATCATCGTTATGTTTCCATTGTGTGATATAGGTACATTGAAATTAATTAAGTATATAGTCGTCAGCATGGATTAAAATAAACAGCGAAATTGATTTTTCCTCGTTTTATTTTCCCTTTTTAGAGCGACAGAAGCGGCAGTTAATTGAAATTTAATCCCACACACTAATTGCTTGAGGCACCATCACTCATAATCTGAATCATTTTGAAGTATATCGGTAATCCATTAGTTCAAATGTTCGATAATTTGGTCAGCTTAGCAATGTAAATAATGCAATGAATTTTGTTAGGATGGTCAAATGAAACTACTGTTAGTATATTATGCAATCACTCCGCTAAATATTTATCTGTCATAATAAAAATTCAAATGAAGAACCGATTATAGTGCAACCAGCCCCTTAATCGGTGAACACATTTTTGTCAAATGATTGCGGCTTGTTGGGATCATTTGGACCGAACGGACGAATGAGCGGTCCAAAGCCAAACGATCCCAACTAGTCGCAATTATTTGACAAAAATGTGTTCGCCGATTAGGGGGCTCTCGCATGGCGTAGGTAGGGGCTGGTGTTGCCATTAGAGCTATTACTTGATTAAGGTCCGTATTACAGAACGTTACTCAAGCATTGATCTCTGCTTAAGCATTACTTAAGACTAGTTTCAACCAATCAAAAGGCTTGAAACGAGACTTAAGTAGAGCTTGAGTTTGAGTGACGTTCTGTAATACGGACCTTAGAGCCCACCATTAACTGAGCTGTGGTTGTAGCAGTAAGGACGATTTATGTAATAAGTATAACTTCTAATACTTTTTGTAAGTGTACTCTTTGTGTGTCTTTGTGTGTTTTGGAGATAAACTCCTAAATAAAAGTCACGCTGCGCAAGCCTATCTCCAAACACTTAAGTGCGGTCGTCCCTAACATTTATTAGTCTTACACGGTTTGCACGCCATCTACCAGGTTTTAGGCCAATCTAGTGATATCAAAAAAAATACATACCTAAATATCCTCCAGATCCTCCTAGTCGAAGTCGGGTGCACCTGTATCAATCAAACCTTACTTACCTTAGTGACCGATAGATGGCGATAGCTGGCAAGCCCATCTTGGGTAGAAAAGGGTGGAGTTGGATTGTATCAGATTGTGTATTATACTACAATGCTCGGAGACCCTAGACTCATCAGCCATTGTTTCTAATAAATCTATCTTAATCGAACTAATAGTATGTAGTTATACTTAGTTTTAGCATGTCAAACACAATACAAAAGTATTATTATCTTATAACGGCAGCTATAAAAAAGTTACTCCTTAACGCAGAGTTACCAAGTGACAATAATATATTATATGTATCTTCAATTTATTCGTAAATAATAAAGCACACAACTAAACGGAATATAAATTTCCACCAATTAAATTAAACCAAATTATAGATACTATAAAATATCTAGTTGTGAAGTAAGTCTATTTTATAAACATAAAATGAAATTAATACTTAGATCGGATTTCAAAACGTTAAACTTACGGTAACTAAAATAATTACTTTATCGTTGAACAAGAACGCGACCATAACGCAGTTCTACCAACATAACAAACCTAACGCTCGAATCAAAGCTGTCAACATTCTGATAAGTCTTGTCATGTGTTGGTGTTGCTTGGCTTGCTGTTGCTTGCTTTCAGCTTTCTTTACTTTGCATGTACGCGCGTCGTCAGTCAATTGGACTGTTTATGTGTAGAAACATCTATCGCATAACTCACAAATCGTAACTACAATCTCGATTGTTAATAATAAACCGAAACAAGCCCTGTATAGTGCCAATAACAAGAGGATATTTGGGAAATATGTGAAAGTGACAGTAGCAAAATCGACATAGTTTTTGTGTGATTATAATGTTATTTCGCTTATTTTCGAGTACCGTCAGTTAGTGTATCGGCGTTTAAAGACAAGATGTTGCGCGTGAGGCATAGTTCTTGTGTAGTGGAGGACACTTGATCGGGAACACTATGTTCGAAGCGGGATAAACGTAGTCGATTATAGCACGATCAGCTATAATGCAAAACGATTGTACGCAGGAGGGTGGAAGGAGCAGGTACGAGCGGCGGAAGCCAAGCAAGGTGCTGAAGATAGCAGAGAGTTTCACGAACTTAGACGAGACAGCAAAGTCAGGCCGTTATGTGCGGGGTCCACACTCGAAGTTGGGCCGAAGGTACCGGGATGGGGAGAACGGGAATCGGACTAAGCGTGCGGTGTGTTGTGATGATGATTGTGATAAGGAGTCTGGTGTGAGTGAGGATTGTGAGAGACTGGGTGACCGCCGGGTGACTGGGTCGTCATGTACGGCCCTTAGGACTGCTGTGGCAGCACTCTACCCCTTCGACGACTTCATCCTGGAGAAAATTGGGACAGGATTCTTCTCCGAAGTTTTCAAAGTAAGTGCTACTTGTATACTTACTGTAGTTTTATAAGCGCTCTTGATTTTTATTAAATTATTTCAGTCGTTATTTTGTGTCAGTAGTAGGTACAATTTTTAACTATAATTTTACATATACTTACTTAAGTACTTAACTACTGGATTTGCATCTTAATACTATTCTGAATATTTAATTCTTAAATTACTTCTGCAGGTAGAAGAAAATATTATATAAATTGGGAAAACAAGTTACTGATAACATTTGAATATGTCTACCTACAACAACAGATATAGACAATTATATGTATTTATCTTGTTATCAATAACTCCTTTGAACCTGAATCTATAGTTATGTAAACACAATTCAAGAAGTTACCAAAATTATCAACAAAAAAAGCTAATACTTCACCAGTTGCTACTGTGAATAAATCAGAAGACTAGACACTTTCGAAAATGTCTTCATAGAAACTACCTATTTTTGAAGAGAGCAAATAGCCTAAAGAAAAATGTCCATCAACTTCATATTTAACTGCCATTAAATTACTATAAAACCCTGCACCTGATTAGATTCTTACAAACAAGACTTTAGTTGTAAACATTGGTTAAAGTCATTAAAGATAAACCATTGGTTAACCATAAATTTTTGATATTTAAATGTAGGTATTTTAACATTAGGCAACATTTTCAAATAAACCCCCTAAACTTACACCTTTTCCCCACGGGGGAAGAGACAGGGACAGAACCACACTTGCTATGTCATTACATCAGGTTCTTATCCCCAAGAAAATTCAATGATTGCATTTCTTTTAATACCCACAATCACGTATTTAATGAATATTTCCTCATTTGGACAGACTTCTGTGAATGAATATTATAATAGTAAAAAAGTTACAAACAAATGTTGAAATTCATACATTTTGCAACAGAAAGTTTTCCAATCATTTTTTTTTTTTAATCTAAATTTTTGTGAGGCTTCAGTACACATGGAGCGACTATGCCAGCCTCATGGGGGACCTCCAGTACTAAAAGGAATCATCTTTCCTTCATTGTCTCTCTCCACAAATGAAATAAGACCCTTGCCGCATGTGAACAGGGATTGCTCAACGCTATGTTCAGCATACCATCCCACAGCGGCACCCCAGCTAAAAACCTATCCCGTAGAGTCACTTTTCCAATATTAAACCAGACATTCCATTTTGCTGTCATAAGAAATTTATTATAATTAAACATAATATCCTGGCAATCCTTTCGCCAGTGAAATGTAAACAAACAAAACAAATTTACATCCTTTTATGCCACAAATATCTTCAATTAATATTGCCATTCCATTTGGCACCTTTTGTCACCTTACCATTTCACCAAGTATATTGGCACTGTGCCATAATTTTAACGGCCCTTTACAGTAATTTATTGTTCATCTAAATATCAGCCCCTTGTATACAGTCTCAATACTGTTTTGAAACGGCATGGTTGTAATATTTCTTTGACGTTGATATATTAATATTTGCATTCCACTTAATACATGTTTCAATGAATTATGGATGTGATACAAACCGTCTTCGCTTTCAGTATAGTCATTTTTATATTAACTACTTAAATAGAAATTATATTTGATGAATTATATCTATGTACATGTATCTATTATTTAAATAGTATTGTTGAGTTGGTATCCCATAACACAAGTCTCGAACTTACTTTGGAGTTAGCTCAATCTGTGTGATTTGTCAGTATATATTTATTTATTTGTATAGATTATAATCAGTAAGTATTGATATAAGTAATTTTTTTTTCTATCATATTGTTTGCCAATGTCTACCCCCAATTTATACACTAAAAGTACCTATGAACTTGTCTATTGTATGTATGTGACGTAGGGTTGATTTATTTTTTAAACTTTGGCCCACTCCAGAAATTTCTCCTGTATCATGGGTATGTTTATAAACACACACATACACAAACAGCCAGACCCAGAACATGTAGGTCAAACAAATATTTTTTTTTTTTTTTGTATGCAAATACTATTATTATGAAAACATTTTAATCTAAATGTAAACTTTTTAATAAATGAAGAACTTATCATTCAAAAGTGATAGCAATTTATGACTCACAGGATCGCAAGCACGTCATAAGAGGTGTGAGGAATGTAAAGTAGTAACAAGCAACCATTTAAAAGTTCAGGCAGCCATTCACAAATATGATTGCTCCTATCAAATCCATGCAAGTGACCTCATTGTTATTCAATAAATGATTAAAGTTGTGACATGAATATCTATTTAACACACTGTTCAATGTTTATAGTGTTTGCATTAGGGGAATTGAAGGCTGCAACCTTGATAATGGCCTTGGAAACAATTTGTGCCATGAAGCCAAATTGTTTGAAACGTAATTGTAAGGTAGATTATCCTTTTATGTAATGAATGGCTTTTTCAGGATTTTTTTTTTGTGGTTATTACTGTTGCCATGTGATAATTAGGTACTATAAGGAAAACAATGTTTCCATAAGTATTAAATCGGCAGTTACTTCATTAATTTTAATACTATCACTGCTTACCATCAAACGGGCTGGCGAACAAGCACTATCTAAAAAAAATTGTTGTAAAAAACATTTGTTTTACTAACTATCCAATATTTTCTTTTACATTAAGTTTTAGCACTGCATTTTTTTTTTACTTTTAATAAAGCATGTAAATGATCACAATACACTGCTCTGTCCCTTAGTTTTTCCGAAACCCGTCCAATGGTACCCCAAAAGAATGAATCATCATCTGCTTAGTCTTTACCCAACCAGATTAGGGTCAGCTTCCAATCTAACCAGATTCAACTGAAACGGAATAACAGCAGTAAGGAGCGAGAGTGACTGCGTTTCTGAACTCCAATCATATGCATGTACTAAATTAAATATCACAGACCATCATGGAAAAAAGTAATACTCTTTGTCCCATATGGTATATACGGTTATATGGTCTCCAAAGCCTAGAGCATGGGCGTAGAGTAGCCAGCCTTTCGGTGTTCTATAGGATGCATTTTGGGGAGTGTGCGAGGGAATTGCATGATTTTAATTCCCCCATCTCCGTTCCACCATCGGACGACCCGTCGTTCGGCTAGTTTCCACCCTAACGTTGTTAACACCACTACGATCCGGACGAAGCGTCTCGCCTCCTCCTTTATACCGCGTACATCGCGGGACTGAAACAATTTGCCAGAGGCGGTGTTTCCGTCGGACTACAATTTGAGTGTCTTCAAGGCTAGAGTGAATAGGCTCATAATAAACTAGTGCGCTTTACCATCAACGATTGCTTCACTGCTTACCATCAGGCGGGATTGCGGTCAAGCGCTAGTTTATAATTTATAAAAAAAATACCTATATATATATATTTTAACCTTAATACAAGTCTCCTCATACTTTATTCAACTTATTTACACAACTGGCACCCTGAAGTGAAGTACATATTTCTGACACTGACATCATTTATTAATCATTGAATTGTCTGAAGTGTGGAATTTCGTTATGTTTAAAATAATATAAGTAAGTACATTTATTATTTGCTAGTTATTGTGATATGATATCATGTACATAACAATTGAGTCGTATTTGTTTAACACATTCTATGTGATTATTTACTTAAGTTTATTTTTTTAAATGAAAACTAGCGGCGTTGTGCATTTTTTTTTTGGCTCGGTAAAAAAGTTTAAACTCGCAGCATGTGACCTGATCGAAAATTCATAAGACGGGGGCAAATTAGACCGTCGCATAATATTCCCCTCTCTTTATTGGTATGGCGCGGCGAAAATGTATGCCCGCCCTGTTATTTCGATTAAACGCCGCAGGGCACTTGTGCGAGTGAGCGTGTGTGTTTGTACTACAGCCTGGTACACTCATCGACGAGTCTCCATTTGTGTTTCGACTCGCCCGGAAGGTTTACATGGACTCTCCGGACGAGCCGGTGATACTGAATGTGTTAAAGTAAAGTAAAGCAATTCGTCCGAAATTATTCCCTAACCATTCAAAAATATTTCAAATCAAATCAAAATTGTTTATTTCAAATTAACCAACAGTTGGTGCTTTTGAATAGTCAATGTCGGTCAGTCCAAGAAAAGTGAAGCTAAATTGCACGTTCCAAAGCGTAGATCTCTATGGAGTAGAACGTGCAAGAAACTCCATGGACACTCTTTTAAAATCATAATATGGATTACATGTCTTCGTTAGATATTTCTGTTGCTTCTATCATGTGAGCACATTGTATAATTATAAAAAAATAACGGAAAGATAGAAAATTAATTAAGCTCACTGGCAGCTAAGAGATGACCAGTCTTTTCAATTCACAATGTTAATTGTTTAAGTTTTAACTTCTGCCGGGAGCTGTTTTTTTTTTTTTCTTTTACTCTGTTCATTTTAATGTCCTCTGTGACATCTTACATGGTAACAATCTATATTTAATCGTGATGTTTCTATGTTATTGTAAACAAACAAGTCACTAGATAGGATGTTTGCACAATTTTTGAGTTAGCATGTTTAAACCTAATATTTCGTTTAGTCGCATGCCTGAAATCGTCCACCTGCTAATACAAGCTAACTTTTTAGTCAATAGCCAAAGACATGACTATTACAAGGTATGTTCTAATCAGCTGACACGGTTTCGTCAACAAAATACGTTTTGAAATGTAGAGTAAGTCAAGTTCGAGTGGTCTTATCAATTAATTAATTCCATGTAAAAAACGGGCACGTACTTATGTAATTTTCTTGTGAACTACTTTCTTAATAGAATCCAATTGAAATAATTAATGAAACAGTTGTCTAACCTAATTAGATTTAATAACATAACGCCATTTATTTACATAGCTATCGTTTTGTTAGTTATTTGCATCACCATTTTCAGCGTGCCGATTACGCATGGACAAGACTTGAAGAGATGAATACTGTAAAATAATACCTATTGTGTGCAAATAAATATTTTATATTGCATTGAATAGAGACACAATTTTCTTCAGTTGCAAGCGACACTTGGAAATAAATAACACTGGTGTGAGCATGCAAATATTTACAAACCATCGCAGAATACGCTAAAATGGTCTTAGCAATGCTAAGTGTAAGGGGTGTTTACACAATGGTTCGGGTCGGCATGATTCGGCACAACCCGACTGGGTGGCAAAATCGAATCATCATCATCATCAACAACCTTTTTTATCGTCCCACTGCTGGGCACAGGTCTCCTCTCATACAGAGAAGGATTGAGAGAATCACCACGCTTGCTCAATGCGGGTTGGCGATTTCAGACTTAAAAGTCCAGGTTTCCTCAAGATGTTTTCCTTCACCTTCAGTCATTGGTGTCCAAGATATACTTAGAAAGTACATATTACTTTAGAAAAGTTACATTGGTACTTGCCTGACCTGGAATTGAACCCACACTATATTAATATAAGCTACTAGAGTTTTTTAAGCGCTAATCTCTGAAACTGCCGGTTTGATTTAAGTTTTTTTGTACATTTGATAGCCCAGTTCTTGAGGAAAATTATAGGCTGTTTAACATCATGCCACAATCCAAAAGAGCAGAGCAAAAAAAACTGAAAAGACGGTAGACGAAAACGACGTAACAACGTGAGCAAACGATAATTTTACGCAAACGAAGTCGCATGTAAAATTTAAATCGAAGAGAAACGATTTTAGTTTTTGTTTTGTTACTGGTTGAACGGATTTGGCACATTAGTAGAATAAAATACTCTTCATTCTGCACACCATATAAATGACAGAAGATAAATATGAAGATTTCGTTTGGCCATTTTATTTTCATTAGTACAGTAGACCATGACTTAGATTAGGACAGGATAATTGTTATCCCGACATTCCCACGAGATTCAGACTCATGCGAGTAAAACCTTGGGGCGCAGTTACATATTTTGACGACCGGTGGCGCCGAACCGTACGACCCGAATCAGTATGTAGCGAGCCTAAGAATACTACGACTAAACATTAAGCTCTTACCCAATAACTAATAATATTATGGTTATATCATTTACTATCGATACTACGTAACTGAATGAGATCGGAATTTAATCGAGCATTGAGCCCATATAAAAGTCATATTTGTAAACCTTCATGGTTTTTATAGCTCGTTGATTATCGTAATCGTAAGTTTATATTTCCTGCGTTTAACTACGACGAATCTAGAATCGTACGGAAAAGGAAATGTCGTCAGGAAATGGACTAGTCTTGAGGCCTATTGTACTGCCAAGGTTGATGTCACAGGATAGTTTCTATGATAAATTGTATGTTTACTTTTTACACGCATGTGTTCTTTCGTATTAACAATCCCGCAACGTCGTCCTCGGGAAGCCTACAGAGTAATTAGGTATGTAATACTAGCAATCTGAATCAGCAGGGCAATAGCGTATTGCACTATCAGTAGTAATGGGTTCCATTTTGACAGTTCAACCACATACATATATTACGTTATTTACATTATTGAGCAAACACATTTTTCAAATATATCGAGCAACAAATTAGCAATATGCTTCAAAATGATTCGAATTGATAGTTACTGTGTGTTTTGCAATTAGGGCGCTGAATCGTTTCGAAGATTACTAGTCCATTGCATTATATGTTCTAAAAAATTATCTGCTCAACAACGTAAATAACGCATTGAATGTTCTTAAGTTGACAAAATGAAAGCTATTACTGGAGTGTACTTATTACGGAAGTATCCCGCCGCTTTTTCACCCAAACAAGCTTTAATACCCCATTACATAGTCCTTACTCTGGTTTGAAACTCTACCAATTTCGCCCAAAATCGGTTCAGCACTTACCTGTGAAGACTTAAGAAACAAACAGACAGATTGAGGCACTTTCTCGTTAAAATATTAGCATGGTCTTATGAAAAATGATAGCGTTTTTACTAGGAGGTAAAAATATTTGCAAGACATGCGATGTCTAGAAAGGTATTTTGTTGAGAGAAAAGTGGGCAACAATTTACTTAAACGAAATATTTATAAACTAGCTTTCAGCCCGTGGCTTCGCCCGCGTGGATTTCGGTTATATAGCGTTTCCAAGAGAACTCTTCAAAATTCCGGAATCAAAACTATCCTATGTTATTTCTCTAGGTCAACTCTATATTTGTACCAAATTTCAATAAAATCAGTTCAGAAGTTTAGACGTGAAAGCGTAACAGACAGACAGAGTTACTTTCGCATTTATAATATTAGTAAGAATTGTTAATTACCTGGGTTCTTTTCTAAAATTAACTTCAATCTGTTTTATTTTGCTAAAGGCAATATAATACCAACATATGTCCCATAATTTACCCGAGAATTTTCCAGTACTTCGAACTTGAGGTCATCAATCATAAAAACCTTGCGTTTGACCAATCAAGGATCGAGCTTAGTTTTTGTTTAATAAGACATTTTTCGAGTAAAAAGTTAACGACTCTCGGACTTGCATCGAAATTGTTTTTGGTGTCATTGTCATTGTCAAATTTTATGATGTATGGACGACAACGGATCAAGCTACTCGAAATTGTCAGATATTCCCAATCAACCTTGAGCCTCAATTTATTTAGCTATAAAGTTGATAATCTAATAAAGAAATCAGACAGACTGTAATCAATCGTTTACTGAAACTTCTCATTTTAATTCCATAGATTAATATTGCTATCGTTACCTTGATATCTCATAATTATCAGTTAAATAAGGCTAATAAAAGTACGAGCTAGATAAATGAAAACTGCATTTAATTTAAATCTGAATGATTTCAAAACCTGATTTTTCGTCATTTTATTATTATTCCGTTTGACATTTTGTTTGAATGGCGATAAACACGTTGAAATTAATAGGTTTTGCAAGAAATATCGAGCAAGGACACCTTGATGTGTTATGCCAAAATTAACACAACCTGTTTTGAGATTATTAAATAGTAAATGTTGCTCATTTTAACCACTTTATTAAATAAAATTAAAAAGGTAACATGTTAATTTAATATTGACAGATTGAGTATTAAATAGTAAATGTTGCTCATTTTAACCACTTTATTAAATAAAATGAAAAAGGTAACATGTTAATTTAATATTGACAGATTGAGGGTATAATTAAGATGCATATTTTAATGCATATAATGCACTAAAATATTTAATCATGAAATAAAGATTTCCATAAAAATTTAAAATAATTCGATTTTGTTATAAATATAAAACGAATCAAATGCTATATTAAAATCACCGCAACGGAAAAGTTGTTGTTAATTACCTAAACCAAGGGTAAAGTCTGCAATGACCGAATGACCTTTGCTATATAAAACACACTGCCTTTTTGAAGACAACACATTATTTTTTTTATTTTTATTACCTGTTTATGTAGGTACCTTGTATACAACAACAGTCTGAGTTCAGCAACTGTTCTGATCTCAGTCTTTTGTTATGTGAGGTCAAGCTGCCCGAAAATGTCAAATATTTCCAATCAACGCTGAATCTTTAATGCTTTAGAAATAAAGTGGAATTTCTAACAAAGAAATCTGACACGTTTTTGTAGCTTGAGGTGCTGTCGTCTGTAAAACAAACGTAAAAGATTGTCTTCCATTTACCGCATTATGGTCTTACAACATATCCTTTTAAATAGTCACCATCTAGACTTCCATCTACAATCTGCCCAGCCTTTTCATAATTATGTTTGGGTCAGTTTTTAGTCTAACCAGATGCATTAATTTACATGGAATGTATACAATAGACCTTGATAGGAATGGTTGTCAGACCTTCTGGCTTCTGACGACCCGTGACGACTGTCAAAGATCTACAAATGACAGCTGGTAACAACGGCTTAAGGAGCTTTCGGATGCAAGGATGGGTCCCTGGGATTTTCTTGATGGTAATCCATCCTCGTACTTAAACCCAAATCCGACCCGCACGGCTGTTATGTATTTGCCACGAGACACAACATCTACAACAAAAACACATGTCCAGTATTTTTAAGTAAAGAATGTAATTAAAAAATTTCAAAAAGATGCCATGAAATACCATAAATTTATGAGCTTGTCTTGTTATTTCTTATTTACTTGGTTTTCCCAACAAAAATACGATCAACGCTCCGCTCGGGCGGGCGAGCCGGGTGCCTTGACCTGTGGCGTCAGCTGTTACGCGGGCGTGCAAACGCATAAACTGCGTGGCGCGCTCGGTAACCACACTGCAACAATTTCTAAATGTACATATTTGGGAAAAAAATATAACATGTTGTAAAAACGATTGGAATAGATTCAGTTGCTTATTCTGAACAAACTATATTCAGGTTTCGTATAAAGAAAAAAATAACGTTGCATATTCCACCTTGCACATTATTATTTTAAAACATATAATTTTAAAGTAAGCACATACTACCATCTATTTGCAACAATAAGTAGCCATGCCCTCTCGTGTGTGAGGAAGCAATGATTCATTCAAAGTCAGGATATAACCTTGATGCAAAACGCAAGGTTCGCTACTCTTGCGGTTTATAAATCATTTAATTATAGTTCACCACGTGTGGTGTAGCTATTTCGATGGGGCATGTCAACTAATTCTTTATACCCCGAGAGTATGGTGAGCAATTCTTTTCTATTTAGATAAAGTGATTATTGGTTTTGCGTTACAAGCTATTAGAGATTGAGCTTGACTTATTAAGGACGTAGTAAAGAAAGTTACTATAATAATAATATTTTGATGACAAAATTCCTAGTTACGGTAACGTTTAAAAAAATAGATGAGAAAGATAGATATCCATTGAGTGCCTATAAAATACATAATTATCGTAAAACTATAATTAAATTATAACAAATTACTTACTGGAATAAAAATACAACATTTAACAGAAAAAAGTTTAAATTCGTTTTCACGTAGCAAGTATTAAATTCAAATTAACGCTAACTTTGGAGTCTTCCTCAGTCGCAAGAGTTAACTCCGTGACAAAACAGATTGTGCGGAGCCGAGGACCAGGATCTGCATTTTAATTATAATTACGAAACTTCTCCGACTTACCACTAATTTCTGCCAATAAAGTGATCCTTGGATCCGCATAGTAAATACCGGTTTATTTAAATACACGAAACATGTTCTTAAATCGTTTACTCAATATGAATACAAGAAAGTGACCGCACAATACTATGCGTTTAATTATGTAACATGAACTACATAATTGCTTACGTATTTGTGTTTTGGTAATAACATTCACACAACGTATGTGCTAATTCGAGGAAACACAATTTGTACTTAGAAGATGGACGCCAATCTCTAATTTAGTCTGTAATAAATTAAATACGATTTATCATGTAGGATGAATAGTTTTAGTTACTTACGTTTTTAAGTAGCCAAAATATTCACGTCTTTAAATAGCCAAACCATTACTTTTTTAAATGAAACGAGTTTTGGACTTACGTTCTTTTTTCAAAATTGTCGTGCTTATGTCACGACCTTTGCTTTTTTGTTGCTGTCATTTGCACTATGCGTCTTTCAAATGGTTTTTTCTACATTTGTGTAAGCAATAAGAAATTGAAAGCGGAGAACATTTTAATACGGCTTAATTTCCGGGTCGGCTCCCTTGTCACGTAATCTTTGAATGCTCTTCTAATAAGCTTTATAATAAACGACTCAAATTCGTTTGTAGTAGGAATATTCGGAGCCAAAAAACCTCGGATCGAAAGGAATCCAAATTGCAAATTATGCACGGACGAGTTCGATAAAAGATTAAAAAAAATAAGTTACAAAAGTAAGTCTAATTTACTCAAAAGAGCAATTATTACGTCCCAACCTGGAATCAAGGCAAGACATAAATGAAATTCCGTCTAGGGTATCACCTTCAAGCAACCAACAGAACAGGTTCTAAATGCACAAGCTATCATAAGTGTTATGAGGACGGTAATAATTGCAATGACATATCATACCATGCTTAAAACATGTGTTTATTACACTTAGCCTTTTTAATCCAAGGATTACAGCTTGCAAAAAAAGAATATGCGCTTTTAGTACTGTAATGGATATTATTTCTGCATGTTAGGGCCATGGCGTCAACAGTTTTGTCGTAGTTTTCATAGTTAAGCGTTTCCAATTTCTTCTTATCGCCAATTTATTACCGTAACTCTTTGCGGCTACCGAAGTTTTAATTCAAATCTTCACTGTGGAACTGGACTAGTTGGGGTAACAACCCAAACTAGTCCAGTTTCCACAAGACCCACGATTGTTATCTGTAATGGGTCTTGTAGAAACTGGACCAAGTCTTCAGGTTATTTATTCAGAATTCCTCAGATGTTCTATAATTATATAATACATAAGTAACCGGTAATCATATTATTCGAGGTATTAACGGCAGTGTTATCTTTTGTAGCATCTGTTAAGTAGGGTTTAATTAGAATGGAGCAGCTGCTACCGCTATCAACGAATACTATACGATATCCGTTATTTGTATGTATACATGTATATATAATTGGATCTGTTATCCTGTTGTGTGTAATGCTATGTCAGTTGTCTTTCAAAATTTACACAAACTATATACTTACTTATGTATTCCCTTTTGCAAACTTCGTACTACTAGTGTAACTAATACATTTTGTCAATTAGTAATGCAAGTCTATGAACAAAACAATTCTAAAGCTAATGACTATGAACAGCGTCTGAAGTGAATTTTAAATTAGCTACGCCACTGTCACACCGAGACCTAAATCTTAAGTCAAGTTTGACAAGTAAATTATTTGCCAAATTACTCTCTATTTTTTTAAGAGATTAAGGCGCGTACATGTACGTCTACGAAAAATACTTTATATTTTGCAAACATAGACTTGCTATATTTAAAAAGTTCTTGTTAACCTCATTATCCAACGCTTTGAACTAGGTATATCCAAGATGTCTTTCTGAAAATTCTCTTTGCTCCTATCTTACCTTGCCCAAGCAACTTTGACCAAATTCCCATAGTCGCGGAATTCTAGGAGCATTCCCAAAATCCGCATCACCCTTTCGGCCGCGTCCAATTTGATCGTTTTTGGGTTAATGTTATTGCGCCGGTTGATATCGGATGTCAACCTCGCTTCGAAGGTTATACGTGTAGGTATTTTGATGACTGAACTGTCGTTGTTACGGTGACTTGGTCTAGGATAATGACCCATTAAGACCAGTTTGCCTTGGAACATCAGCTGGTTGGCTTCACGTATTGATTTTTATCATTGAGGTGTGGTATCGTATCCGTTGTGTACTTACATGTCGCGTCATAAAGGTGAATTATGTTTTGGTGACCATGTAATTTGGACTTCAAAATACTGAAAATTGAGCTTAAAAGAACATTTTGGGTACAGTACAATAAACGTTTTTTTTGACCGCGAATGTATTATATCAAAAAAAAAAAGTTTCAACTCATTGAATCATATCCGTGTAATTTCGCCAAAGTAGTTTTTCTGCTAACGGCTATCATTGTTTCCTTCTATTCCTAGGTAAATAAAGTATATAACAGAATTAATCAACTGTTAGACATTCCACTTGAGTTTAATGTTTATTTTTCAGAAGTAATACAGCTAAAAGTTTTACCTTTCAATGACCTTTTAATGTATTACTTTGTCATGCACTCGCAAAGTGAACTACTTTGTTTGATACTGCAAATTTTTAAACCAAAAAATTGCGTTCATATTGTGAAATCGGTCCTGCTAATATTAATTTACATCGTGCTTTTTTTCTAATAATAGTACAACACTACCCCACATTCCGGCTCATGATAATACATGAACATTTACATCTCGAGAGCTTTCCCGTGACAAACGAGATAGGATTAAGTCGTAACATTTAGAAGACCTAACGCCGGTCAGCATCATGAATCACGCATAAATCTAGCAGTTTATCATTCAGCCCATAAATAGTTAATTGTTAATCTCGACGTCTAGAATAAACCAACTGGGGATTAGTCTAGTCTATTGCACGTTACGACGTTCTCGGTCTGAATCATTCAGGTATTTAAAATCCATATTTATATCTCTGGCGATCGTCCACTTGGCTTATTGTGGGTACCTATATAACATAAAATATTCTCTTAATTTAAAATGTCAACGAAAGCATGTATAGCATCTGTTATTACCTAATTGTCGTAATAGTTGTTGTTTTCGTTGTTATTTTTAGACAGTATATTTTGGACTGTTTTCAATGTCAGAGCTTCAGTAGGAAAGTTTACCAATTTTCATCACTGATTCTGGAAAAGTTTTCCAAATCTTGATAGTTGCACCGAAGTATGTAGACTTTATTTTGTTAATTAATATTTCATGGATTTTTCAGATATTGTCAATAGATGTTGATAACCGCTTAAAGAGTCGAATCTTGGAACTTGAAAATATATAAACAAGTATCTGTAGTTATGTTTGCATCGTCAGACGGTTCTCCGCGAGTCCCATTTAAATTGCCTGCTATATGTTAGTTTATTCTCTCGTTTACTTACTCGTCTCAGTTTCGAATGTTTTGTTGTATCGAGATAATCTTCGCGAGTTGATCACCTGTTTACGCCTTGTTAATGTACATTTTGCCTATTCGCAGCCATATTTACACGCTTATACCTTATAAAACACCTTTAACTTACATAATTCCAATAAAAGTTAATTTTCCTAGATTACACTGTCATTTAAGTACTTACCTTGTAATTCCATAAAACTTATATTTTATCATTACCAGTTGCTGTAGCGTCTATAATAATATAGCATCTTATCGATGCTGGACAAAATATAAAATTCTATTTTAAGATTCTTCATTATCTCGCTAGCGTGGTTTGTGTGCTATTAAGATTTTTTCGTATTCTTCCAAGACAAGGCTAGTTGTAATTAGTTAAGGGTCATTAAAATTTCATGCGAGAACAATTTCCTAATTAGCCACATGTGATATTTCTTAGGAAATTATATAACCTTATATTTTAGGAGACGGATTTTCTCTTGGTTTTCTTGAAATGGAAAGTGTTGCTCGACAATTGTTTAACTGCATAAGTACTAAGTACAACGTAAGAACATGAGTTCGCACCATACATTGTACGTGTTTTATTTGCCTTTTATTAAACTTGCGGCTAAGGCAATGTAGCTCTGTATTAGGTTGATAACCAATCTACCTTAGGCATTTGATGCATGACATTTATAGGTTGAAACTAATATGCCGCTTTCATTCTTTCTTTCTTTTTAATATTCTTTATGACAAAACTTATTACTAAATTCGTTTCTTATCAAAGCATAGAATTTGTTACATCAAGCCACAATACGGTAGTTTTGCTAAATGCGTTTATCGGTATTTGAACAGTCCTAGGATTAGTGACAAAGTACTTATTAAGCACAAACACTGGACTCTAATTTGAATTAATATATTTACCACAACCTTGATATCGAATAAAAATAAATAGCAAATGTCATTAAATGTCATTAGCGTCGGAGCATTTTTCACTACTACATTTTACATTAAAGTACCGCATTTATAAAAAGTTTATCTCTGTTATGCAATTATAAAAGACCACACCGGTTACATTATCATTGTAACAGCTGACACGTCTCGATTAAAACCGTATGCACTCCATAAGGTGTTACATTCATTATTCAAGTTGAACATCTAACAAACAAGTCATAAAAACTTTCCTCAAGACCATGATTGTGCATGACATGGCTTGTTCAGTTTCGACTGAAGAATGGCCATAGTCTGCACATTTATATTGGAAAGTTGTCAGTATTGATGGAAATCTCTCGCAGTGAAAGTAATGTTACATCTGTTTATTAAATGCTGTACTTAATTTTCCTGGTTTCCCTCGTGTGATATGCGGAAACTGTAACGGTAGTGAATAGATAAAACTACGAAGCGGTTATCTAGTAAGAATGTGTGTAATGTTTGTGAAGGTGTACGCTGCAATAAATTATTCAGAGAATTTCAAACGAATGTAATAGCCATTCGTAACGTTTTAGTGTGGCGTATTACGTTACAATGCTAAATAAATTGTATCGCATCGTTTGGATGGAAAATAGTGTCTAAACTATTACAAAATTACCGATTTACTTTTTGCTCCACATTACTTTAGAAGCATCTCGAACTCTCCTGCTGTGTGGCTAAGAAACAACGTTATACGCCCGTAGCTTTCTTGATACTTTCAAAGGATAGTAACTAAAGCCTTTTTCTTCGTTTAAGAGCGTCCACAGCGGTTTGCTTGTTACCTCCTATATCCGATTTCGCTTGATCCTTTAACTTTGCCAACAGTATCTTCAATGTGATACACTTAATCATCTTATTTTCAAAGCTCGCTATCGCCACACCACCTAGTATCCACCCTAAGATTCGCACCTAGATTCCAGCAAGAATATTTAGTTATTATTCAACGTTCGCAATTACGCACATGTTACATGTCCTGTTACGTATGCATTTACGAAGAGTACCAGTTTTATTTTATTGCTTTCTGCTCCGGTTGGTATGCGATAAGATTCAGACGCACCTGATAGTAAATTTACTATTAAAATTATATTATATTAAATAGTATGCTAGAAACTATATCAAATCGATCTACGGACTTCTAAGTTTTATTATCTTCTAGCACTTTTAATAATTTAATTGTAACTTCGATACCATGAAGTTCTTAATCTTACTGTGATACGAAATTGGCGCCGCTTTCGTATTAATCCAGAGTTTTTTTTTAAATTATTATTATTAAAGAAGTTGGTAAACAAAAGTTACTAAAAAAGTCCTTTGTAATATTGAGAGAAGTTACGATTTTGACGGGTTGTTAGCGGAGTTTCTTGGGATTTTCGCAGACACTTTATTTGTGTGGGTTTCGTAATTTTTATGATTAATTAATATCTTCTCGGATACCTTGTTAAATGCAATTTCTGCCAAGAGTATAACTTTCCATTTATTATTTAATAAACCCTCCAACTTCTGACATAGGAGCGGGGATGGGTATAAAGCTCAGTTGCTCAGGACAGGTAACAACTTCAAACTTTGATAACATCTTGTCCTCGTTTGATAAGTGGAAGCTTCCTGAATTAGGAACAGAGTACCATATTGTTTCAGCCTTGCTTTATACTGCATATTCTACTGTTGGTTATCCTTTAGTTTATTCACGGACCAACATTTCACGTTGTATAAAATCAATCCACTCAAGTCAAATGCGTTTGATCTCAAACAAACCGCTTTTTCTCTTTGCCGAAAAAATCAGAGCTCCCTACGAGCAGCGTTCAATTACCTAAATTGGTGTGTGCAGTACACAGATCCTGTCGAACGAGCCCGGGGCCCTTCGTCTGTTTAATTCAATCAATTTCACTACGACTCCACGTCACGTCTGTATTTTGCTTTTAATTGTGTACTAACCAGCTTATGTTATGATTCTAAAACGCCCAAAGGAAATTGTCTGTCTGCAAAAGGGTCTTTTAACAAGTTTTCTGGAAACTGTTTCGTAGTATTTCTGGAGATAAATCGATGTAGGTTCTAGGGATTGTCGGATTTTGACTGCTTTTCAATTTTATATGTTTTAATAAATATCTTTCAATCGCGTTAATGCAGTGAGTGAATCCATACTAATATTATAAATGCTGTTACCCTTTCCCGCTTAAACCTCTCAACCGATGTTGATGAAATTTGGCACAGACAATCTTTGGACCCTGAGAAAGGACATAGGCTACCTTTTATTTTGATATTCTCGAGGGAAATCTAAAAGCGCGACATAACCGAATTTCACGCGGGCGAAGCCGCGGGCGGAAAGCTAGTATATTATACATATTTCGTTGCTAGCCCGTGTGTTATGTTTAAGAAATTCATCAGTCTTTGATTATAATATATGTATTTTCTTTTCTTTCTAAAGTATACAATAGTTATGTTAATTTGCGAATAAGAGCTAGTATTTACCTCTTACTTTGTAGCTACCGTTTAGTTTTCTTTTTGGCTAAAGCCTTCGCTGTATTACAATTCGGTTGCGCTTTAATTATCTCGTTCAAGTACGTTCTAGACATTCATCTTTCGCCTTTGTAAAAGCCGGAATGGGAACAGACATAACCTTATTACGTCGTAAAACCTCGGCAGAATCGCCATAAAACATGTTCGTCTCATCTCGGCATCTTATCCGTGAGAAACTTACAACAATGGCGATCATCATTAAATACTAATTGCTGTTTAAAATGACAAGCTGAAATTAACTCTTTTGTTATCTTATTCGTGGCTTGAATTAATTCCGTATTTTTTATATTATTACACTTTTTTGACAATTTCAGAACGTATAATTCCTTTAGTTTTTGCGATATTTTACGTAGTTATTTTGTTTAAAGTCCTTGTTTTTGTCAAATCAACTGTTGTGTTTAATTTCGAGGATTGTTTTTAAAATATACACGTAAATACAATGGCATTGAATTTTTTTGTCTTGACGATTTTGTAAATAAATTTTAAAATATCATCGCATGTTTATTGAGGGACTTGTCCCTGGTGCTATTGTGTTAGTGAGCTGGCAATTACTGCTTGCAAATGTGACTTTGACGGGGCATCGACAGTCCTGTTAGTGTCACTTGAAGCATCGTCCTGTGCTTAATGGACTACTTACCTTACAAATTACAATACACCCAAACAACTTTATTTCTCAGTTTCTACATTTATGTTCGCACTTACAACTCCATCTATAGCTAATGATATTAATGTGAAAGGCGACAACTGCTAATAATTACTTGTATACACTTATTTATTTGCGTATCAGGTTTAAATGATAAGTAATGTTGCCTTGCATTTCGTAACTGTCACATTATTTCAAGTATTAAAAGTAAGCGGCCTTCATACCTCAATATGTTCAAATATTATTTTTCATTTTATAAATATATATCGTAATGCAAATATAATACCTAAAGGCACTTATGTAATTATTTATTTTGACAATCGTATTAATGTTACCATATCTTTAGGCTACGATAGAAAGAAAGTAAATAAACGATAAACATGATGCTATAATTAACACAGAAACAAAACAATCAGGGTTTTCGATTTTGGATATATATCGGATGCTTTCGAACCCTGAAAATAATAAATAGTTGGCGAAGAATGCGTCACATCCACTATTTACACAAAACGGTTATCGCTCAGCATTATGCTGCGAGCTGCAATCCTGTGCAAGACAGCTCCAGCGCTGGTTTCCAGCGACAGCTTCGCCGACGTATTGACATCATCCTATGCAGTAGGTAAATAATTAGAACTCTCTACTGCTAATAAATATGATATAAAAAAGTTATAATAAACATGCTAATATGTATTAATATCTTTATTAAAGTAACAAAGACTCATAATGTTTGTAAAACTTAAGAAGTACCTATCTTAGTTAAATTTATTTCCTCCCATGGGAAGTTACACAGTGATTAATGTACTACACAACACAGCATCCTTGATTGTAACTGTGCTGTAATCGATAATAAGAGCTAAGAGAATATAATCCTAGCAAAGACCGTTTAGTTTATTTTTTCTTCTTTTTTTGTAAATATATTTTTAAGGGTATTTATAGTCTCAATAAGGCTTTATTTTCATTGGTCAGCTGCAATGCTTCGATGTCGCCTTCGGGTTGTGGATGTCAGACGGCAGTCGTTTCACGAAAAATGTCGAAGTTTAGCCATTTCAGCAGTTGGACTGGTAAAGCGGACCTCAGACTCCAAAGCTGAAAAGGCTTCGGATACGACTAGGATTAACGCTGTGATGATGATGATTTTATTTTTCTTTCTCTTAGAGTTTATTTCCATTTATAGAAGAAAACAAGAAAACATCGTTTTCTTTAATGCCCTTGCCATCTACTTCACAATAATCCAGTATTGCTCTGAATGAACAATTCTATTTTTCTATAACTGGCATTATTCCTTACAAACCTTCAATATTCAATTGATATAATTACGGTAAATAAACGAACTGACGAAACATTACACAACTCGTATGATCCAATAAACAAGGTATTCATTGTCAGTCACTAGCGTCAATCGAAACTGTAGTCGAAAGTTTTAGACAGTCAATTTCCACAATTTGTTGCTAAAAGTATGAAACCGCGCGCGTTCGCGTAAGCCAACACTGTCAGTAAAGTTGTATTCTGAAGTTGTTTATCAAGTTAGAAGACAGCGTCGAAATTGTTTGTGAAATATTCGTGTGCCCAATTTTTTGTTTTATTATTAATGATCTGGTTTAATTTCAAGTTTTCACCAATCCATAAAGATATACAACGTGTAACATAAAGGGTATATATACATAACAAAGGCATGGCATCTTTACATGATATCAAACGATATTGGAAGGGTTTTTTAATCCTATCTCTTTATGTTAGGAAGTTAGGAAAAACACCGCCTGTGATAGGCTACTATCATACTAGTCGCACAGAGATATTGAAGACATTTATCGGATTTTGGCAAGTAACGTGACGGGTAACGAGTAGTTATTAACGTATGTAGTGTGCTGCCACGTTTGTTATGATTTTATTTTAAGAAACACACGAAACCGAAAATTTGGTACCAATTTTTTGAGTATTAAACCCGTCCGATATCGTTTGATATCATCTAAAGATGCCATGCCCTTGGTATATATATACCCTTTTTGTTACACGCTGTATATACGAATTTTGTTGGTTTAGGAAGGTATTGTATAATCAGCATGATTGTTGAACAGTTACATATTATTTTACCGCCTCTTTTTTTATTAAAAACTTAATGACCACAAATGTTTAACGACTGCACATTAATGATCAACACATGTAAGTTATTATAACTTAACATGATGAACCACTGAGGAACAGCGAAGGCATGGTCTAAGATGGTGCACGTAAAGGCGCATTCAATCACAGACATTCGTATGTATAGATCACGATCATCCTCTACAAGATTCAAATGCCAAAGGAGAAACGATTCTCATTCGAATCTGTAATTCCATTAGCAAATAATCACACGAAAAACCACAGAAGAGATGATGATATTCCGTGCGAGAACTAATATTTATTTCATAATCGTTCAATAACAAATTATTATATCCACCTAGCTGATGTTACTGCCAACATTCCTCAACCACTACCGACTGATACTGCCGGAACAATCAACATGAACTCTGTTTACCTATCGATATTTGGCAGCTATGTGACCGCCGGAAGGTTGATCTGAATTCCTGCCAGAGTGTACTACGATAAAGCCATTCAAAAGGAAAGGAATTAATCGCAGATGGACTTAGTCTGCCTTATTTCTAACACAGCACTCCGTGTTTTCTGTTAGCCGGGTTATAGGAACACCCGAGCGTTTGCAGCCTGAGCGACTATAAAATTTATTTCCCACAGAATGTATATGTACCTACTTGTAGAAAAATAGAACAGGAAATCAATTTCAGACGGCTAGAGGACGTGAATTTTCATAAGCCGCAGCTGACAGACCGGATTTTAATATTATTTTCGTCATCCATGTTTGAGAAAAGAAAGGAACTTTTGAAATGGTTATTTAATGTGATTTTCTTGCAGGTGGTTTTATCTTTGCACATCTACTTTTGTTTACAACACGAATATGCTATTATTAAAATACGTAAATAAAAGATTTACATTTTGTGCTTCGAAAAGAAAAGAAACTGATAAAAGACACACATTAGTTTCTTAAGTGTACTTATCCAAATTGATTGACCTCAATTAACAATGTGGAATTTATTGTAACATCAACTGTTGTGTTTTGGTACAAAAGTTTTATCAAGCTATCTTACTAATCCTCTAATCGGTTGCCGCACTACTTTCGAGACTATACTATAGATATAACTCGTGTAACATACGCGATGGCAAGAACAAAGACAATCTATTAATAGAGGAAGTCCTAAAAATATTTTCGCAAGAGTTTCGTCTAGAACAAAAAACATGTACCGACAACAATTTCGCATTTTTGTCTTAAATAATCGTTGCATAACATTAACAGATGCACACAACAATTCCATATAAACAAAAATTACGACATCCTACAAAAGTTACATAAAAAAAAAATTACAATACACGTGGGACCCAACATGTGTACGGGACTTTCACGCGACACTCTCGTTAGACTTTCGCCGGTAATTAAACCTGGCAGTAGAACAATAGCAAGTATAAGAAGCAGATCTCTAACGAACAGCCGATGTTGCTATTAATTGTCTATCGAATCGCCCACGCTTTCTAACACCGTACCATGTAAGTAAACTCACTACATTTTCACCTTATGAAACTAAACCTGTGTTAGATCGACACGAACAAATGAGATTGATGAGGCAAACGAGACTGCACACGTTGGTAACGCAGGTGATGCTAAAAAATCAAGTGAATGAACAACGTGCACGTATGTAACAATGGCATTATTTTTTGCCCAAGGTTCGTCGGTAGAAAGTGTTTGAACGGCTTAAAGATTAAACTTTATAGCATCTCGTTTGATAACAATGGCCAATTTAGCTGGTGAATTGTGTTTTTCATTGAATTTTATTATGTCCAAGTGCCGAATTTAATGTGAATCGATGTTTTATCCACCGGTGGGGGGCTTTAAAAGCCAAACATCGAAGAAATTTTCTAGAAGCTTAACAGTCTACAAAACCATACAGCAGTTTATTTCATTCAAATGAGCAAATACTACATTATTACTATTTTATTATATACTATTCTAACAAAGAATCTATTATCTAATCAACACTACAGCACGCATGATTAAAACCAACTAAAATGTCCATTAATTTGCCACAGTTTTCCCACAGTTTATAAACAGAGCCATTTCCATATCTAGCGGGCTCATATCGGATATTAGAACAAGAGTCAGTATGGGCGCAATACAGAACACTGATCATAAATTACATAGTACATACATCATAGATTATGTACCATATGTACAGATAGTGAGGTTCTTTACTAAATATGTGCTATCTCTAAATAATAACATGAATTATTTAATACTTTGCAACACAAATTCTCACCGCCAAATAATTCTTTTTATCTTATTAATCGATAATTAATCGCATCGGCTATATTTCATGCGGTGCAAATTATGATAGAGGCTGCTTACGCAAATGGAACGTGGGTAGGTACACAAGTTATTAGTAATGGGAGTTTGTGGATTAGAGCGTACAATTTCGAAGTTTAAACTCATTTATTATTATACTCAATTTGTTAGTTGAAACAATAATTGACAGATTACCAATATTGCTTAATGGTTATGTCATTCTGTGTGAAATCATTGGTACCAAAAACGACAAGCTGAATCTGAGGTGTTCTAATAGCGAGAGGGAAGTCCGTTATCAAATCTATACTGATATATAAAGCTGAAGAGTTTGTTTGTTTGTTCGCGCTAATCTTGGGAACTACTGGACCGATTTGAAAAATTCTTTTTGCGTTGGATAGTCCATTAATCCAGGAAGGCTTTAGGCTATATAACATCACGCTGCGACCAACAGAAGCGGAGCATAACTAACTCCACGCGAACGAAGTCGCTGGCGGCTGCTAGTATATCCATACAGGCACGTACGAAGGTTGTTATCCATCAATGCACGCTTAATTTTTTTTTTTTTTTGAATGCAATAACTCATCGGATTTAGGGTCAAATCGTGTGGTCATTCATTCTTAGTTCGGGCTTTGAACTAATGTTAAATGCCATTATTGTTATTAATGTTGCGTACTTCAGCTGAAACTACGGATTTCGTGATTAAGTAGTAGTCATTATAAATTTCGCTACGCTATTTAAGCAGCATATGTGTGTCCTTATTGTTTCTGACACTACACAAAATGCTTGTACATTAGGTCGTATAGCAAAATAACGCCATAAATTATACGAACGTATTATTATTAAATTTACATAAAAAGCATAATAGCTTCATTGTTGCAAGCGTTGCCAAACGGAAAGCATAAAATTATTACAAGCTGGCTAATTTGCCACTGTTTAAACACCAGTCACTAAATTCTACGAATGGATTAGTGAATGTTGCCTTCACGCAAAAAGTACTGATTAGGTTAGGATGAAATTTGGCACACAGATGGTTTATAACCAGGAGTAATTTGGAAGATACTTTTATACCGATATTCCCATGGGTTCGAAACTTATGCGGGAGGAACTGCAGGGCGTCGCTAGATGTTAATATTAGTTATACTTTTGTAGCGGCTTGGTAACCGCGATGTGCTGAGTCGCATCTTTAACGATATAAGGGGACGCGAGCGCACGGCTCGCCAGTCGCTTACAAATTACAATACACCGCCCTGCCTCTACGTGTAGGTACACAGTATATAGCTAGTTATAGTAAAACATTGTGGAACCAGAATTATAAGCATTTATTATAGTGAAGTCACATTTTATTTAATAACCTCTAGTAAACGAAGAACACGCTCAACACTTTCTTATGTGTCGCTTCCGTCAGACCATATACGAAATAAATTGGTTTCGTTTCCATGTTATTAATTTCGTTTTCACTTCTAATCATCTGTTTGCCATGTGTTTTAGCTACATGTCACTTCCCATTGACGTTTAAAACCATCTATTACAAAGAATCTGTCTGTAGAATGTATCTTCATAGATTTCTGATCATAAAATCCATAGAAAAGGACCATATAATAGCTTCCAAGAGATTGATTATGACTATGATGAGATAGCGAATTATGAATTCAAGATCGTTTAAGTAAATTATTAAATTTTCCTTGATAATTGATGAACCTAGTAATTTTAATCTAATCTGAAGTTGGACTTATTGATATTGGCACATAGTATTTGAGGTTAGCAGTCGCAGATATACAATATGCAAAGAAAACCCTGTCCGACCCATAAGGATAATAAAGGTTAGGTAAACACATGATCAAATATAATATACAATGTTACGTAATCATCATGTAACAATACTAATGAATTTTAAAATAATCCTTTTTTCCCGGGAATTAATTCCAACTTCCCCGAAATTTGGTAATTTTTAAAAAAGTGACAACACCATTTTGACGGTACGCATAGGCGATTCGACCACGCGTCGCGTGCCCTGTCCCCCGTCGCCCGCGGAAGGGTGTCCTACCGCACATGTATTAAGTTACCTCTTTTTGCAAAATAATATTTATTTTTTTAGGGGGATTTTTTTTAAGCTTTAGTCCGGCTTTGTCGGCATTAATAGAATCAGTTATCGATTCCTAATAATACCTTTACGATTCCTAAAAATACCTTTACGGATCGGACAGGGTTTTCTTTACATATTGTATAAATGAAGGAGGAAATACCCAGTCAAACCATTGTTAATCTCTTTGAAATTTTGATAATCATATGTTATGAAATTGTGAGTTAATACGATAAAACTATAGCCAGTCTGATATAATATGCCCATAGTATATTTTATCAGGTCTGGCCATAAACCCTTCAACGTTGGAGCTATTTACTTACGAGGACTCTTAACGGGTGAAAGAATTCAAGTTATCTTAGATGGAAGACTAAACTTCAAAGCATTTGAACAATGAAAGAAAAATGAGTATGTATTTTTTTTTAATAATTATAAACTAGTGCTTGACTGCAATTCCGCCTGATGGTAAGCAGTGATGCAATCGTTGATGGTAAAGCGCGCAAGTTTATTAAGCCTATTCACTTAAAAAATTTAGTGAGTAGGAAGGAAGACGGCAGTTGAGCGAGGTGATGCAATGTTAAACCCAACAACACAACCAACGATGCTCCGCCAGAGGGAGATTAATCTGGAGACCCTCCACGACCAAACTTCCGACACAATAACATTTGGCCCATAGTACCCGGCACACATCGCAACACAACTGCTCAGACTCGTCCTCCGTACGGCTTCACCAAACATCATGCCGGAACAAGACGAATCGCTTGGCGGCAAGACTATGTCTGGTGGGTGGTAACTTCTTCCGGCAGTCGATATTATGGCCTAGCACCGAGAAAATATAAATATACAAAAAAGAAAATGCTGAGGTGTGGATGGTTGAGGGATAATCTGCGTCACATCCACGAGCTTCTTCCTTATAATTATTTGTTTAGACAAATTATTAGGACGCAGCTCAATTATTAGGCGACAAAACTGAAAGAGAGATATATCGCAATAATAGGGATGTTTCCTGGATTAAAAAGAATGATTCTATTTAGTCCGTCATTCAGATTATCGAAAAATATTGGATACGTATATTTTGTTTTATAAATCAAATCAATAAAAAGTGACAAATATAAAAGGCATCAGAGATCAGAAGTGGTGGCTGGTGACGTCACTGCTCGCTAAAAAGTGTAGCGTGCAGTGACGTCACACGAGTTTTCAACGCACTGTGTCGTCTTCATTTTTTGTTTTTATGAAAAGAAATACGTGTCTAGATTTTTTGGAAATCTGACTGACGGACTAATTAGTTTTTTTTTTTTATTCAAATACTCTATTGATATACGTCTATCAGTTTCAAATTCAGCCACAGTTGTGCCTCAGTCAATAAGTCACAAATCTCCTTGAGCATAGCTGATCCGTTTTCCTCATTACTTACTTATCGACCTCATGGTTAGTAGTTTTTACACTCCTTTCTAGACAGTATTGTTTTTTTTTTAATCTATTCTTGATTAAAGAAAATGTAGACTGTAAGATCTTCCGGAAGAAGTAAAAACGAAGGGTAAGTAAGTAACGCTGATATTGTTTTAATACTCCTGCTGTTGTTACGCCTACAACGTTTTTTGTGCAAAAAGTGTGGTTATGCCTCGAACGCACGCAGTGGGTGATAAAAAGTTGAATTATTCATTAATTCATCTTCTTTATTCCGGGTTACTTCCTGATTTTTGCCTCAAGCTACGTAAGTCATTGGGATCCGTCCTGGTGATGGCCTGTTTGATTTTACGCTAATTGAGTGTTGTAATTGTAATGTGACTATGAGTGTATTATTTCTATATATGAGTCATACTGGAATTGAAATGGTATTGTTTTTTTTTTTTATTTGTTAGTCGTTGATTCTATAAAAATCTCACAATGAAAACAATAGTGTAATGTGAGATTCACAGGCAAGTGAAGAAACACGGGTGGGTTTTAGTCAGTAAAAGTCTGACACGCCCTTCCGCTCCGCCCAGAGCGGGAGAGGTCATTAAATGATTTCCCATCCCAAACAAAAAGAAGGGTTATTTAGAATGACGCTGATTCCACGATCAGTTCACGCTGAAGAAGCTGAGCTAGCGGTGAATCTGAGAATTTGATTCTGAAATTACCAGTTTCACAGCTATCTAATAAGGAGATATGCTTCTACTTTTCACTTTATTGTAACCTGTAAGAGTTGCCTGGATGTTTTTTGCTTAAACATGTGTCTCACTACGTGATGTGCAAAATAAGTGTCTGACTGGATTTTTCTGACTTCATTATCGACACTGATAGTTTTTAACTCATATGCTTTTGTATAATCTGTACTAGCTTTCCGCCCGCGGCTTCGCCCGCGTGGAGTTCGGTTTTATCTCGCTTTTTAGATTTCCCTCGGGAACATCAAATTTTTCCGAGATAAAAGGTAGCATATATGTCCTTTCTCAGGGTCTAAAGATTGTCTGTGCCAAATTTCATCAAAATCGGTTGAGAGGTTTAAGCGGGAAAGCGTAACAGACAGACAGAGTTACTTTCGCATTTATAATACCTACTAGTATGGATAGCAACTCGATTATCAGCTACGTGACAACGTGAGCGTAGACGCCAGGTTTGTTTTGGAATATCCCGAAATCATACAGCGCTTATAGACACAAAATCTAAAACGCACGATCTCCAAGTAGTATCTAAAAGCGGTTTGTTATGTCAAGGTACAGTAAAGTGACAATTCTAATAGAAGAACCTCACATGCAAACGACCGCTTTCAAAGTCGCGACTCTCTATTTAATATTACATTTCTATTATAGCTTTATGCCTACAATAAAACGGTCTTGGGTCTCGCACCGAACAAAATCAAATGTCATATTACTATATCTACTTTCTATTCATGCATATTCTTCAGTACAAGTGCCCTTTGTCCGGCAATGGGCACCAACCAGTCTGACCTCTGAAAGCACCTGATTTAATTAAACCTGCTAGTTATTTCTTGCATTCATTTGTAAGGTTGTGTTATTTTAATTGTATAATGGAAAAGACTTTTCTAATTGAGTAATTATGGTGTGAATATTTAGATCTAAGAAAAGTGCCAAAAAGTAGTAGAAGAGGTAATCATCAGAAGAGTTATCAAGGTAAAAATCTTCTAAAACACGGAAGCCTTATTACTTCCAGGTCTAACTTCTTGTATAAACTGGTATCCAATGTCCTAAGTTAGTCATTTTGCGATCTGGCCTTGAAACAAAACTTGAGCTTTATACTAGCATGGTCTATAGACAACAATGGTTGCGCCGGCGCTTAGCCCGGGTCAATGACCGCTGCACGGGTCGAACCGCGAGTTTTCTTAAACCGATCCGCTTATTAGGCATTCTGTAGGAGCAGGCTGGTTTTGTGAACTCGCTCTATATTAGTTACGTGATTTTTCTTTGGTTCATTCAGGAACGTTCGTTTTTAAGTGCGTTTGTGACCTTTCGTTGGAACACACGTGCTGTACTGAAAGAAGTGTTTCATTAAATCACGCTTAAAGGTTCAGTTTTGACAATAAACTATTTTATACAAATTTTTGCTATTATATTTTGTTTTGAAAGACAAGACTGGTCGTGGCTGACCGCTGGAGATTACAAGTCAATTGATGAATGAACCTTAGCAACAAAAGTAAGATAAAAAGTAGAAAGAACTCGTTAATTACAAAAGCACTAAATCTACTATCTCTAGATGCATGCACTCTATACGTCCTTTAGAGGCAATAATAAGAATTCTTATACATTATAGTTATCGCGTGGCCTTAGTAACCCGGGAGTCGAGTTATCAGCAATAACCCTGAAATGCCTACATAGTTCGTGTCTAAGCATACCATTCTGGCACAACAGTGGGAGTATATTTACAACAAACTCATCGGAACAAAGTAGCATAGAAACACGTAAGTAATAAATAAAGGTCAGTGTTTTCAAGACCGATTTATCTGACAGCGTCTAAGTCAATGAACTCAATAATGTTTTGCACGATCCATAATCGGAAGATGTGAATAGAAGATGTATTAGAAATGTAAAAGGCATGAAGTGAAAAGAAATTGTGTTGAAGAACTTATTACTGAAGAAAGGGAGCTAATATGTGAATGAAAAGATAATAAAAAAGATGTTGAAGGCGGGCAGATACATCTCAACCTATTCAGCCCTATACATTGTACAACCAACACGGTAAGTTTACTTTTTTACACCACAATGCCCACGAAAGTATACAAATTAAAGCGAGGAACGTTCTAAAATCAATGTCACGGTGTTTCTCTACGCCTCCTTGGGTTCTATTGTCCCTAATCCAGATGGGAAGTTCAGTGACCTCGTCAGCAGATTCCTTACACCTTGGTGTTGATAATTTATTGCTGAACACTTAGGTACCACATAGGCATGGGCATTACAGTCAGCGAAACATGAATATTTATTAGATGAAATTTTGGTTTAGATTGTTCGGGCCTCTGGAGGATTTTGTGGGGATAATCTGAATAGTAAATGGAGGGTAGGTGGCTTATTACTCATGTGTTTTGAAGGGTATGTTGTTTTTCCTTTTTTCAAGGAACATTGTTTTTCTTTATACAATATTATCAAAACAACATCAGATAGAGCAGGAACTTTTTGTTCGTATGTAAACAGGAGGTTACTACGTACGTCATTCCTAATCTCCTGGTTACATCTATGCCAACATTCCTAAACAAGCACATAACTTTACCGTTACAGCATCATTGGAACAACAAACTAACCTAGCGACTAAACAATGTAATGTCATAAGGAACAATAGTCGCGTCTTCAAGTCGACAGGTTAAGCGAACTGCGTCCAAACAGGTCTGATCTCGGAGCCTCGGCTCTTGGCTCTCGGCTTTCGAGCAAGTTGGACGCGAGCTCACACTTAGTAAATTAATACAACGAATCAATCGAGGGCTACAAATGATTTATCATCGTTTGATCTAATGCTTCATTAATTACAGGGTTTCCCAAAAAATTCTAGATCACCATTTTATTTTTACCCGCTCAAAGTGAATAAGAAAAATGATCTTTCTTTTCGAAACCTTTTCTAAATGCTTTCTCTGTGATTATTTTTATCGTTTCCTCTGGATTATGTAATTGCATTAACATGCCGATATCAAAACCTTTAGTAACAGGAAACAAATTCGATAAGTTAATTTTCATTTAGAAGAACATAATTTCGGAAGTGTTTTGTAGTCACGCATGAGAATATTTCTTACTTTTGTTACTAAGTGGTATCTCGATTGCAGTTTAGAATGTGCGTGAAGAGATATGTACCTATTTAGCCACACGCACAGTTGCACACGTAGCTATAATGCGAAGTACGAACAGACGCGCGAAATCCGCAAATTATGCGTCTTCATGCGTAGCAAGATCTATGAAACGTAATGTTTTAATCATTATTTAAAATGAAATGGAATTAGCGACGTAGGCAAAGTCGAGTGAAAAGTAAAAACGCTGTTTGAATAAAACCAACTGCGGATTACTATGGGAAAATCACACAGTTGCGCATGTACTCTTCGAGTGTACAGGCGTTACCCAAATTAGAAACGAAACCATAGGAGCACCAAGATCTTACACAGATATTCTCAACAGGCTAGGAGACCTGATGGGCTTCTGGAGGGAGGTGGGCTGGCTGCAATAACCGCCAAAGGCCGCCATGGTCCACGCACAATGGTCCACTGGAGGGACTGAGTGCGGAAACCAAACCACTAACATAGAACTATGGGAAAATTTGTTGTTAATTGTTATTGTAACTGCCTGTCCCAACTCCCCATAATGTATTCATCCCTGCTGCAAAGGCTTGCGGTCTCCCTGTTGGAACTGCTCTTTGAAACTTAGGGGAATTCGGTCTCTAAGATTGAGCATAAGTCATCTGTTACTTTAAATAAAGTGAATAGACACCAGCTTTTCGATTTCCATATGGTTTATGTAGACCAAAAACAATTTGTGGTAGGCAACATCTGCTGCCGGCATAAGTTACCACCCACCTGACAAAGTCTTGCCGCCAAGCGATTCGTCGTGTTCCGGCATGATGTCTGGTGTAGCCGTACGGAGGACGGGTCTGAGCAGTTGTGTTGCGATGTGTGCCGGGTACGATGTGCCTAATGTTGTTGTGTCGGGAGTTTGGTCGTGGAGGGTCTCCAGATCATCCTCTGGCGCGGCATCGTTGGTCGTGTTGTTGGGTTAAACTTTGCATCACCTCACTCAACTGCCGTCTTCCTTCCTATTCACTCAGTTTTTTTTAAGTGAATAGGCTTAATAAGCTAGTGCGTTTTACCATCAACGATTGCATCACTGCTTACGATTGCAGTCAAGCACTAGTTTATACCTAATAAAAAAAAAATTAAATTTATATCAGTAGTATCAGTCTTAACGGTTTGATTGTTAATTGGTCTTGTATTTATTTGCGGAGCCGACGTAATTGTCTTTGATAGCGTTCGGAATTCTTCTCGAATTGTCTGATAAAATGAGCGGGATGTATCTAAGGCTCGATTCTGACTTGCTTTATACAATAAACGTAAAATTATGAAGACAGAACAACAATAAAAATGTATTTATAGCCGAAAAAGAATGGTTTTAAAATCATTGCTTACGAAAAATGTTGCCGGTGTTTATTATTTCAACACTGAGAATTAACATTTCATTTTGACATTACGGCCTACTTTACTCAAAAACGTAACAACATAATAAACAAATAAACGTTTCAATATTGGTAATCCCAGCCTTTCTTTGCGTGTACTAAGTGCAACGCAATCAAGAACTCGAGACCCACTGATATTTATCTCAGAAACAGTATTCTAAAGAAAAAAACCTATTAAGACACCGTTATGTAATATCGATATATTACAGAGAGCAATTATTGCGTTTTATATTTATTTTTTATCCAACGACAAGGTTAACCCAATGCCAGTTCAATTTAATTTGTTCTTTAGTACTTGAGCTCAAGATACCAGCGGAGTAGAAAGATGCTATCTGGAAAAATGGCGTTTAAATTATTTTTAAACATTTTTATCCGATGTGTGCAGAACTTGATTCATTTGCGATTATCGACGATTTTTTTATATTCTTCAGATCTGTTGAATCGGTTGTCAATCGATTAAAACGATATTGGAAAGATTGATATCAGCATTCTCATGGTTACGTATTTAAGATGGATGGATCAATAGATCAACGTAAGACACCGTTGTGAAAGCGAGCAATTATTCTGAAAAATACGAACTAGAAATACTTGTACACGAAGGCATGCATATGCATTGAACTCATTATTTTGCATTACTTGGCTCTCATTTTACATATGTATGTGTGGAGTACGTAAACTTTCCTTTAGGCACTTGCCCTGGCCTTGCGCCAGAATAATCGTAAATTGATAAGACAGTGTTCTTAACAGTTTTATTCAACTGCATAATATTTCTTTCAATCGTGGACTGAATCCATTGTTACAGAAAGAAAGGGCAGGTTATATTATTTTTCATCAATTGTTTTCTGAAAAGATCAATGGTAACATTGTGTTATTTATAAAAGGTTACATTGTTAATTGATTGATGCATACTTTTAAAATAACCCAAGCTTAAACAATACCTTTTTTGTTACACTTTCAAACTTTCTTAACCACTCTCTTCTGAACATGTTGTTATTCAATGTGGACGATGTTTTCATAACGAATGTGAATTTTGAACAATGAATGGCGAGACTAGATTTAAATCGATAGATGAGACTGGGAGCTAAATGATCGAAAACAATCCACGTACTACATCCAGTCCAAACATACCCACATAACCTTCGCATGACATCACCGACGTAATATGTAATGTAGCACAAAAACGCAGCATCACATCGCAATCTCTCGCCACTTGCATCGCAACGTGTAACAGCTTGGTCAGGTAACACGGGTCGGTCGACTCCCCCGGCGACATTCCTCTCGCGACGAAATCGAGAGTCAACTCGTACGCAATCGTTACTCGATACTCGTTAGCGAGTGGGATTACCGGAATCTACCGCGTTGGCGACTATGAGATGAGGTGAATGTGGGATTCGAGTTAATGGGCGGTGTTGAAGTTTCCTGTTCTGGATCTTTACTGCCTGATTAGATTCCATATAAGATTTGACTGCTAAAAATTAGAGTGTAATCTTATGAAGACGTTCTTGACAGAGACTGTTGCAAACATAACATAACAATCAAATTTAGCAAAAACCATTGTACTAGATGGCTCCCAAGTGTGGCCACAGTATCAACATCTTCAATGTCATGGTCGCCAATTATAAAGGAACACTTACGATGAAAGAGGATAAAATTGAAAATTACTTCACAGAGCATTGATGAATCTGTCGGTTGGTTATCGAGTCCAAGTTGACAACTGTCAGTTAGCAAGACAGGTGCGCGAAGAGAAACGACGACCAGTCTATTCACAAACAACTGGTTATCTAAATATGAAATAGATATTCTTAAGTTCAATTCTTACTGTGGTTTCTAGCATTCGATTTTGATTGACTAGCTAGAAAAGCAAACGAATATGTTTAGCTTGATCCCTGTATCTTAAAATGATTTGAATGCGTTCTGTGGTTTAATCCATAGAAATCATTCAAATCATTTTCATTCCTTAATCAGCCAGTAGTTACACATTTATTATTGATCGAATCGATCCATTGGACTTCTGTCAGAGCTCATCGGTTTCCTCATTGTTTAAGCCTTCCCGTCCTAAAGCCCCCTTTGTAGCAGAAACAATACCCAATATTTAGTCACCTTCAGTTGAACTTAGTAAACACTTACAAATGAATCACGGTGCCAACTCATTCAATACCCAACGCATATCCGACGTTAAATATATTTGGAAGTTTTCCGAACAGCTTGAGTTATGGATCAAGTTCTACAGCCGACATAATACTTCTTGTGGATTTAGGTGTAAACGTGGGAGATCTTCCGTTAACTTTTAGGGGACATGATATTTGCTTATCAATACTTTTTTCTTTGACGATGTAAATTGAAAGGCCCCGTGATGAATTGGAGAGGTTTATTAAGCTTTAGTTGTGTGTTTTGAGTTGGATGAATACACTTCATTTGTGTGTTTCGTAAGACGAATATAGGCAGCCGTCAGGTGGTTTGCTAAGCACGAATATTATAAATGATTAGAATGAAGTGATTCTGCGGTGGCATATCCATCTGCCAAACGTTGTAAATATGGCTTATCTGGCACAGCTCCTTTTAGGTCATTCGACCGAGGCCTATGTTCAGCAGCTGACTTATACGGACTGATATGGTGTAGCATAGTCATAATTTATTATAAACGATACATAACTCCTATATTTAGCTGCCATTATTCCTAATATCAAGTCTAAACGATACCATGTTAAGATAATATGACCTGAAATGCACGCACCTAAATCTTATGTACATATGCCTGTACAACAGGTTGTTCAAGTTTTGCAAATTTTAGCAACGAACTTGTTTGTTCCATTTGACATAATCTGATGGATGACTGTAACGAATTCATTCTCTGTGTTGCACGTCTAACCGTGATGAATGGCTATTTTTGGAGACTCGTTGAAATACCCAAATCTTCTAAAAGAATACTGTTTTGAAAATGTTGTTTTTGCATTCTCACGTTTCGGTATTCTTTTTTACAAAAACAGTGCTACCATGTTTTGTTGAAATATTTCGCAGACTCGTTTTAAAGATGGCTTCTTACTTAGCTTTACAAAAAATGCTTTCATTTTCTTCTTATACCATGATTTAAGGCGACCTCAATCCTGATCAATGAAAGTGGAGTATCAGAAATGAAAGCCACTGAAATGATGTCAAGAATGTCAATTTTATTGAGGAACTTGCAACAGTTGCAACTTATTAAAACCACCGACTGAAAAGGAAGGGACGTCGATTGTATAATTCGGTACAAATTTTCAACATCTCTTATACAATTAACACAATGGCGGTTAATTCCTATACGTAATTACGTAAATGTTAACAACAACACTACATGAATGAGGTGTTTAAATTTTGAAACCACAACGTAACGAGGTTTAACTTTTCACACACGACCTGGTATTATTAAACTTTGTTTCCGAGTCTTAGTAAATTGATGAATGACCTGCTTTTAGACTGTTTTTGTAAATGTGGATGAAATGAATACGTCTGTGGAGTTATTTACCTACGATTTAGTCGTTAGGTGCGGTGTTATCTCTCTCAATCAGCGCGTGAGAAATGTCGGAAGTGGTTTTGAATTTCGTTTCTACTGTTGCTTTCCACGTTTTGTGACAGGTGATCTTCATCGCCGTAATACGTGCCCAAATTCCATCCTCTCTATCGTTGATGTTCTATTTTGAAAACTGTCTGTTTTATTTTCATTGAGTATTCAAATGGATAAAATAATTTAGAAATCTCTTGCTGCTTAGTTAGTCTATAGTCTTAGTAAGCCTCATCTCTATAAACAGCCCCGTGTAAGTTGGGAGATCTCACATGTCTTCGAATTTTTGACTCCAGTGCTTGCTGGTTTGGCCCATGATATTTTCTTTTATCGTTTTGAAAGCAATGGTGATGAAATTATTTACACAAAATGAAGTACTTGCTGTAGTCGGAGCCTTTACCCCCACTGCAGCCCCATGCTGATTGGCGAAAATTAAACTGAAATTATTGCCTGAATAGTACTTACATAACAGAATTATCTGCTACTTGGCATGGCAACACTAAAACCATATCCGTAACTTCTGATAATGACGGAGCACTTCCATTTCCTGACCTTCTCCTAACCTTAGTACAAACAAAATTTAAAAGAGTCACGTCTTGACAATTACTTCCGCAAACATAAACGATTTGACCAGTTTATCTTGAAAGCTACGGCCAAGGTAACTTCTCAGAGATAGAATGAATAAACGAACATGGCAAGGAATTTGTTTCTTCTCAACAGGGAGTTGCTCTGGGAGTTGGGAAAGTTCCCTTAAACTTTTTCTACTTTATTGTTCGTCAGTCATAGACCCACTGATCACCAGGGAGGCGAGAAGGTTACCAATATGGCTACGATTGACAAGAAGCCTGGTCCGTCTCTATATTAGTTACAATTCGGAGAGAAAAATACAACAGTGGAGTCATATCTACGCAGCCAAGTGGCTTAATTAGCTGTTTAGTTAATCGCCTAGCCTTTTAACTAAACAGCAGTCGTTCAACTAACTAAGTGATATTTAATAGATTATAGTTTGAGTTAGAACTGTAGCTGGATTGGTCGCAGTAACTAAGCCAGGATATCCCGACCAAATGGGTAAGATTAGAACAGGTCAAACTCGTACGAGCAAAGAGAGCGGATTCGGGCACTACTTACAAAGTCCAGGCGGTTGACTAAACGACAAATTTATCTGTGATATCTATACTAATAATAAAGCTAAAAAGTGTTTTTATTACCGGAACTAGAACTTTGACACGGTCAAAAGCGTATTTGAATTCAGAATATTTGAACTCTTTGTTTTCGTATCTATGGCGACAGTGTAAAACAAGGGAATCTTCGCCACAAAGTAACTAAACATAGTTCCCTTTCTACCCAGATAATCATAAAATGGTCTATTGAGTTACACCACAAAATAGTTAACTAATTTCTTGACATTTCCTAGCGAGTATGTAACACGTTGTAAACGTAGGTAGTAGTGATTATTCTCAGGTTATGCGAGTTTATGTAACACAGAGGTCGTTTTATTCAACTTTCGTGTCATACTTCATGCTTGATTTACACCGCGGATGTGCGTGACTGTATTTAGTTGTGATTCATTGTTAGCTCTTAGGCCCGATGTCCACCAAAGCGAAGAGGATTAGAAGTCTAGAGATGTGCTTGAGTAAAGTTGAGTAAACCAATCCGACGGAGAAGAGATAGGAGAGAACGCAATCGAATTGGTTTATTTAAACACATCTCCTCTCGTCTCCTTTATTCGCTTTATGCATAGCAGGCCCTCCTAATTAGTGTTTGTTTTTCACCATTTCTCTTTTTTTTTTTTGCAATAAAATGACTGTTGATTTGAATGGACGCATGAATTGTAAAAGTTTTTGGTGATTTTTCTCATCACACTTCTTAATGACTGAATCCTAGTAAACTGTCGAATTGACCTTCTTCCCATGGAGGTAAGCAGAAAAAGTGCAACGCTAACGACTACAATTCATTAATTCATCAAAATTATCAATCATCAAAATTATTTCCATCGTGATTAACAGTGTGTTACTCATTTACGTTAGTGGCCATTCTTACATCTTTTTTTTGTGGATGGGAAATCATTAAATGACCTCTCCCACTCTGAGCGGTGCGGAAGGGCGTGTCAGACTTTTACTGACTAAAACTTACTCGTGTTCCTTCACTTGCCTGTGCGCCAGGGCCACTGTCACATCTTTTTCATACAACCCGCAACACTGTCAGCTCATTCTTATACCTGACATTTGTAAAGAACACCTATCGTAGTGAATTATTCAGTTATTGAAGGATATTGGTAATCCATTGCTTCATAAGTTCAACAAATATTTCTGCTTAGCAATATATAAATAAAGCAATGAATGTTGTTGAACTGACAAAATGACAGACACTGCTACTGTTGGTCTGCAAGGCAATGGTAGTTGGAGTCTGATGCTTTGTCTACCATAACAAATTAACGCCAATGTTATTTTTTTTTTGAACCGAAATACTATTATTTTTATACATTTTTGTTAGTCTATATTGTGTCTTACTGGTGGGCGAGGCATCTCCTTTTTCCTTGCTTTTTTTGGGATATTACAAAGCACACATCTGTTAGTTCAAGTAGCCCTCGATTAATATAAAGATGTCTTAATTTAAGGCTTGTAACACCTATACAATGTACTTGAAGCCACACGTACCTCCATAAATCATTGTATCTACTTGAATTCCATTACTGAAGTTCAAGTACAGTCGAAGACAATCGAGAGATTTGTCATAATTTCGTTCCCTCGCACTGATGTGGTTAGGCGGACAGTCGAGCACAAAAATTACAAAATCAATGTCTACGCATCATTTGTTATGTTCTTTGGTTGACACTTTGATACTGTTGAGTACAAAATATTTTAAATGAAAATATGTTTAGCGATGTAAAGCACTCTTGTTGGATGGGGAAAAAGCATTGAATTAGCGTGAGCGTGATCGACCCGACACCATTTTTTTGTGTCTTTTCGCCTTTATTTATAAACGTTGCTGAAAGTATACTACAGATTAGCGACTATTTAGCCATACATTTTTGACATTTGGACATCACTTAGCTTTAATCATCGTTTACCTATGAATAAACAATTTGCATTCGTAGCAAATTTTTTTTCAGGGTGGCAGGTTTTTCTTGGTTAAGCCTAGGGGTTACTGACGATCTAAATAATTAGCGCTTGATTGGTCTATGTCCTGGAAAAGATTGTAAGTTGTAAACGATGATGAGTCAGTTTTGTAATTGAAAAGCCGTATGAAAGTAATATTTAATATTCATTATTTTCCTTCGAGACCGGAAAATAGACTACATCTGTTTTCATTATTGCAATTAGGTCTCTTTTCTTGGTTTTAAAAACATAGTTGAGATTATTCGTACGGTGTGGATGGCCTTCTATCAAACATTTTTGCGTTTATTTCTTCATCACGAAATAGTCATAGAAAAGAAACATAAACAGAGCGATAAACTGAAGGCGTAACGAAATCATCATTTCATATCGCTAGTAGTCATTTAAAAACCCAAATCTCGACTAATTTATTCATTGTTTGTGGTAAGTGTTCTTGTTAGTATAAAATTATTCTTTTAAGAGTACGTTTGTACGCAATTGTACGTTTTGTACATCGCAAGTGTTACATTGTGACTATTTTAGTTTAGTGTGTGAGGTGATTACGATATGGCATGCATCAAATTGGACAAATAATACGTCTATTGGGTTGATTCGCACGAATTTATTAGCCTAAAACAGTTATGTAGTATATATTTTACTGTAGGAGATTCGCACGAAATTCTACATGATGTTACGAAATTGAACACATAAAAATGTATTGGACAATGAATAAGCACAGACATTCACAGACCTTTTCTGTATGAGAGGAGACCTGTGCCAAGCAGTAGGACGATAAAAAGAAAGGATGATGATGATGATGATGATGAAGCACATTAAGAAGTCATGTATTGTATGGAATATCTGGCTGGTATTGTTGGTTGTTCCAGACACAAATGGTGGAAAATCCCAGGGTCTTATGATCTTCCAGAGTATGGATTTAAGTCTGGTTGATGGTGTGTACAATAGGGTTACTTTCTAATAAATGGTACCTTTTTCATCATAACTGACGATATGTTTCTCTGCCTAGTCTGTCACGGAATACTTTGCTATGAATATTCTGTAAAAATTTATGTGCAAACATTTTTACATGGCATGTGATCTCGGGCTGATGTCTGTAACGCCAGTTCCAAAGCGCATATTTTGCGTACGAAGAACTCACGTGACAACGATATGTTTGTACCAACTATAAGAGCTATCGACTTGTGACCTTGGTCCGAATTCAAGAAAAATGATCTCTCATGTGGGCAATATTAATAGCTTGTCGTGTTGATGTTATGATAGTACATGCTTTTTGTCAATGATAGTACATGATATATTTTAGACCTTGATGCAGATACATCAAAATATTGCATGACGAGGTTGCCACACCCCTTGAAACATGTGATTAACAGTTTTTGGTTATAGTATTGTCATAAATGGCACAAGGTTCATTAAAATTTGACAGGTTTCTGTCAAGTAAAAGAAACGACTGGCTCTGTATGTCTACTATCTATGCTACTATGTCATTATCAACCATTTTCTTCCAAAGAAAATATTGAAATATAATTATAATTATTTAAAACAAACAAAATATTGTAAGTGATGATGTCTGGTGAAGCCGTTCGGAGGACGGGTCTGAGCAGTTGTGTTGCGATGTGTGCCGGGTGCGATGCGCCAGATGGTGTTGTGTCGGGAGTTTGTTCGTGGAGGGTAGCTGGATCCGAAGCACGGTTCTCCGCTGGCCGACCGCAGGTAGTTGGGGGCCCAAGTAGTGTGCCAGCCACATACGAAAGGCTGCCCCGCCAACTGCGAAAAATCCCAGGGTGGCCCCATCGTGCCGGTTGGCGACCGGACGAGAGGACCCGATGGCGATCCCTGGGGGGGTTCGGCGGCGTTCGGGGGCGTCCCCGCAGTATCCAGAACAATCTCCCTCTGGCCCAGCATCGTTGGTCGTATTGTTGGGTTTATCGTTGCATCACCTCACTCAACTGCCGTCTTCCTTCCTATTCACTCAGTATATAAACCTAATATGAAAAGTTACAAAAGGAAAAGTAGGTGTGCACAGCGGGCGCACGTCCTCTCGTTCATAGTGCACCTCTCAAACATCCGAGGTTTGCACTCCAATATCGATGCGGTCCATTACCACCTAGAGACTGAAAAGCCCCACCTACTTTTCTTGACGGAGACCCAGATCAGATGTCCGACTGACGCGGCGTACCTCGGCTACCCGGGATACTCTTTGGAGCATCATTTCCTGTAGCGTGCCGGGGTCTGTGTGTATGTTCGCAATGACATCTGTTGCCGGCGCCTCTGTCACCTCGAAGACCCTCACTTCTCGTCCCTATGGCTGTTGGTTGACACAGGTGTGGACAAAATTGTTTACACCTGTGTCTACCGATCGCACAGCGGTGATCAGGAGACAACTCGTTTATTTGACCACCTCAGTGAGGCTGCTGACAATGCGCTACATCGGCACCCTGACGCTCAGTTCGTCGCTCTGGGGGACTTCAACGCCTGCCACCAGGACTGGCTCTTCCCATACCAGAGGACCGACCACGTTGGGAGAGAAGCGCGAAACTTCGCGCTTTCTATGGGCCTTTCCCAGCTGGTAGAGCAAGCGACTAGGGTGCCTGATGTAGTTGGGCATACTGCCAACTGTTTTGACCTTCTGCTGACCACTGATCCGGACAGATGTGTTGTAACAGTTTCCTCACCGTTGGGAACTTCAGACCACTGTCTGGTGAAGTCTGTAACGTCCTTCTCCCCACCAGATCACGACTCTCGTGGTGAACGGCGAATGTGGCGATACAGGTCAGCGGATTGGGATGAGATGCGCCACTTCTTTGCGTCTTATTCTTGGCAGCAGGTCTGCTTCTCCTCTGACAATCCTTCGAGCTGTGCGGACGCTATAACCGATGTGGTGCGTCAAGCTATGGAGTATTTTATCCCATTCAATGACGTGCCCGTCGGTGGCTCGGCTCGCCCATGGTTCAATGCCGATTGTGTCCAAGCTGAACAGCGTAACCACACGGCATTTCTCGCCTGGGTTGACGCACGTGACCACGGAGCTCCGGATCTAAGCTCAAAGAAGAGAGCCTTTAACCGTGCTGCCAAGTCCTACAAGAAGGCGCTCAAGAAGGCTCGCTTCGACCGCATTACCCATATTGGCAACAAGTTATCTGCGCAGCCATCCGGTAGCAGATCTTTTTGGTCCCTTGCCAAATCGGTTGAGGCGAACTTCTGTCGGCCCGCACTGCCTCCGCTGGTTAGGCCTGATGGAACACTGGCTCATACGGTGAGAGAGAAAGCAGGTCTCTTTGCATCTCTCTTTGCCCATAATTCGCGTCTTGATACTGGCAGTGCTACTCCACCTAATTTACCTCATTGCGGAGCTTCAATGCCTGAGGTTCGCATTAGAAACAAGGAGGTTCTGAGAGTACTGTGTCGTCTGGACGTAAATAAGGCTAGTGGTCCGGATGTTATACCAGCGATTGTTCTTAAAGCATGTGCGCCCGAGTTGTCTCCTGTATTGACGCGCTTGTATCGCCTCTCATTTAGGACTGGTATAGTGCCCAAGTCCTGGAAGCTTGCTAACGCAGCCTGTGCCCAAGAAGGGTAGTCGTGCCGATCCTGCCAACTATCGGCCGATTTCGATCACCTCCATACTTTGCAAAATTATGGAGCGTGTATTGAACTCGCGCCTCTTGGCATACCTGGAAGGTAAAGATCTCCTCAGTGACCGACAGTACGGGTTTCGCCGCAATCGGTCAACTGGGGACGTACTAGTGTATGCCACTCACTTGTGGGGCGAGGCCCTCGAGAAGAATGGGGAAGCGATTGCTGTCTCCCTTGATGTCTCGAAGGCCTTCGACCGGGTTTGGCACGCTGGCCTTTTGAGTAAGCTTCCAGCGTACGGCATTTCCCCTAGCCTGACTGGCTGGGTAACAGACTTCCTGACTGAACGGTCCCTCCGAGTTGTTGTCGACGGATGCTCTTCTGAGCCCATGTCAACTAATGCCGGTGTTCCTCAGGGGTCTGTTCTCTCTGCAACTCTGTTTCTGCTGCATATTAACGATCTGCTGATGACCGGTATCTATGGGTATGCAGATGACAGCACAGTTGTAGAGAGATACCTGCCGGATGCTCGGGCTAGTAGGGAATCAATCCGGTCCGAAAGAGAGGCCATAGTTGAGCGAACTAGTGTTGCACAGCAGGCAGTCTCCGAATGGGGCAATGCCAATCTTGTAGCATTCAATGCCGCCAAAACACAGGCGTGTCTTTTCACCGCCAAAAGGAGCCCGTTCACCTTGGCCCCTACTTTTCGGAATGTGTCCTTGGAGTGTTCCGACCGCCTTGAGCTTTTGGGAGTTGAGATTTCCTCGAACCTTAACTTTGGGCGGTTCATTGAGTCCAAGGTCAAGGTGGCTGCCAGGAAACTTGGCGTTATCGCAAAGGTCCGGCAGTACTTCACACCTGGGCAGCTTCTAATGTTATACAAAGCACAGGTCCGTTCGTGTGTGGAGTACTGCAGCCACATTTGGGTTGGTGCTGCCAAGTGTCACCTAGCCACTTTGGATTCAGTGGAGAGACGTGCAAAGAGGCTGATTGGTGACCCTGATCTAACTCGAGTTGGTCTCCAAAGCCTAGAGCACAGGCGTAGAGTAGCCAGCCTTCGGTGTTCTATAGGATGCATTTCGGGGAGTGTGCGAGGGAATTGCATGATTTAATTCCCCATCTCCGTTCCACCAGCGGACGACCCGTCGTACGGCTGGTTTCCACCCTTACGTTGTTAACACCACTACGATCCGGACGAAGCGCTTCGCCTCCTCCTTTATACCGCGTACATCGAGGGACTGGAACAATTTGCCCGCGGTGGTGTTTCCGTCGGACTACAATTTGAGTGTCTTCAAGGCTAGAGTGAATAGGCTCTTAATAAACTAGTGCGCTTTACCATCAACGATTGCGTCACTGCTTACCATCAGGCAGGATTGCGGTCAAGCGCTGGTTTATAATTTGTAAAAAAAAAAAGTCCAGTTTAAATATTCCTTATTTAAGTATTGTTTTTTTGCAGCGACAATGGCTACCATCACCTCACTCCTAAGTTTTAGTTGTATGTAGATTTTTATAGTTTTTGTGGTAATAGAATGTATATGTATATAGCTTACTAAGGAATGTTTAAATAGTGTTAAGAGTTTTTTTTTTCTTATCCTTGTTTTCTTTTCAACTAAAGCACTCACCATCTAAACTATTCACCACGCGTAGTTGGCTGGTAGGTAATTAAGTCCGCCTGTGTATATTTCTTTTTGTGAAAGTATAAATTAAGAGAGTAGTTGCTCTGCGATGCCCGCTTAGCACTCGCTAAGAGACTCACGCATTTTACAGAGTCAGATTGTCTTACATATCACAGAAACTTAAAAAATATTTAAAAAGTACAACCGGGTCTTAAGGATGATGGGAGTAAGTTTAAAAATCCTCGTTTAATTTGTCTATACTGGTTCTACATTCAGATATCTAACATTGTACATTTGGTCCTTCGAGCCAAATTTTAACCAGTGACATAAGGATGCTCGCAAGCTCGTAAAGGATTCGCTGTACTTATAATAGAAAACAAATTATTTCATTCTAATAGAGAAAATACACTCTAAGTATAAGTCATGACAAATTATTTGGTTTTCATTATTTTGATTTTAGGCAAATATTTTCAGTTAGTTATTTTAGGCCCATTTTTTGGGAGGGAATACATCAAATAACTTATTTTTACAGACTAAAACCCATCCATCCTGTTACTTTAGTTGTCCCTGTCAAGGGCCGCGATAACTTTTTCAAACCTGTCTCTGGCAGTATTATTACAGCCAAATGAGCTTTCTGTTGTTAGAAAATTCCTAATAGAACATTACCATAACACTGTCTGAACTAGGAAACCCACGAGACCCATACGGTCTACGTCTAAACTTTCCCGAGTCATTTCGAATTGTTGTCTCTTCGGACTATATCTGACCATGTAGGTATTTCCAAATTTGTTTTTAAAAACAATGAACTGCTGCCAAGTTTGCAGCTTAGAAAAAAAAAAACAAATACGAGGACACATGAAGTCCTTCTTGCATAATGCACATTATCGATCAGGATCAGAATAATTTAGAAGGATTTCCTTTATCTATTGTTTCATATGTTTGAAAAACCTGTCTGCTCAACAATATTAATGACGCAGTGAATGTTGTTGAACTGTACGCTAAAATCGAATTGCTTATGTAGCTTCAAATACAACAATAAACAAGAGACATTTTAAAAGGATCTATTTACCCACACAAAATTTATATTTGTAGGTACACATAAATTCGATTTCATTCAATCTTTACATATACAACCAAACACAATAGCCAAACAAAGTGATCACGATAAGGCAAACTGAGTAATTTGCATTAAAAGCGAGGCACTTCATTCATGTGGGAGGTCCCGCAAAATTGGAGATTGTTCGCCCTCATAATAGGAAGATACGGAACAAACAGGGTGTTTTTAAGTGTCATTATTATAATTGAGCTCTTTGTTATAAACGTACTGAACATAAAATTGTGGTGTTGTTGGTGGTTAATTAAGTCTTTGACATTCAGAAAGTGGGGCTCGTGGCAAAGTAACGGGACGATCAATCTGAGAGGCGATTCTCGTAATTTAAAGAAGTTGATCAGCCTGTACGTTGACAAGCCCTTGGTCTGTCTGCCTAAATCTTAAAAAAAATCACGGAGTTTCCCTATATTTACACAATTTGTGGACATTTGTTTGTCGGCGAGATGAGACTGAGATTAGATTTTGAACGTTCCAAATTACCTAAATTGGCCTTCTTGCTAAGAAACGTTCTTACAAACGAGACCCCACCCGTGACCGTGAGAAAGCACGTTAAGCTGTTGGTAACGAATCTTTTTCTTAGATTTTTGACAGCGGTTATGGAAACATTGTCGTTGCTATTTGTTATTAGGCTTTATAAACATCCAGGGCAGTCTACAATCTTACTTTTGAGACAGTAACTGAGTCTTATACAGAAAAAGCTCAACCAGGCTTCAATCATCTATACCTGCACCACTGCAGGACATATCCCTCTTCTAGGCTGCGCCATACCACCCTGTCCTCGACATCCAGTGTGTCCCAGCCACTATCTTTCAAGGCCCATAGTAAATGTAACTGGGTGCTCTGCTCCATAGTGGAAACTAATGGCCGGTAGGCCATCGGTTCATCGACAAACATGGCCAGCTCATTGCTGCAGCAGCACACTTCAGTTTGCTTACTCTATAACTCCGATTCATTTCTGATTTAATCCTTTAAAGAAACTATGAACATAGCTCGCATTACAGTGCCTGAGTGACCTTGAATTTGTAGATCAGCCTGGCTATCATCAGTGTCAGAAATTCGGTACTATAATTATATAAAAGCGGGCAGGACTTTCGGTTGCTGGAGCTTGATCTTGGATAAACTAGAATTAGACAAAAGTAAATGATACAGACAATTAGGCGCTTTGCTTTATTCAAATTATTTTATCATCACCGCCACCTTTAAAACGGTGAAGAAAAATATCGTGAGAAAACGACGTATCCTAGGACCAATATTTCGGAGACATATTACCTTCATCATTCTTCTCACAGAGAGGAGGCCATTATCCCACCAGCGGGAACGTTAAGCTGGCTGCATTTAGCATTATGCTAACATGTTTTTATAGCATTGTGCTAAATGCTCGATAAAAATATATATATATAGAGATAACACGTGTAAAGTACGAGTAACACCTATAATTTATTAGTCCTAGTTCTCATATAAATCAGTCGAGCCGTATAAAAAGAATGTTGCGTAAAAAAGTTGTAAAACTAAAATAAAAACGTCTTTTGATCGTATGAATACCTAGTACCGTTGCCGTATGGTTACAAAATGTTCAAGAAAAAATGGCTGCAACTCTTGAGAATAGGTTAAAATGTTTGGGGCAACGAGAAACGTCTTGCACACTCCATGGTGTTTTTAAAGTTAGAGTTTAATCAAAGCCGGATAATAACTGCTGGGAAACTCTCGGAACATCAAGATCTTACTCGGATGTTCTTAACTAGCTAGGAGACTTAGTAGGCTTCTACTTCTTTCTTCTAGGCAGGGTAGAGTAGGGAGGGAAGTGGGCTAGTTGGAATAACCACCAACGCCGCCTTGGCCCATGCGCAATGGTCCACTGGAATAACTAGTTGCGAAAACCAAACCCGTAACATAGAATTGGGGAATTTGTTGAGCCATCTTCTTCCCAGCAAAAGTACCAGGAAGTGGTGATTAGTGAAAATTTTTGTGGGACTGTCTTTAGAAAATTGTGACGTTCGAAAAGTGTATTATGCTCAGCCTAATTTCAATAAATGACCTTTGATTTTGTTGGGTCAAAATCAATTAGCTAACGAAACTCCTTGATAAATACAGATATCTAAATTTGAAGAACCAAAATAATATTTTAATTTCTAGATTTATTAAAGAAATAAAAAATGAAAATGTATCACTTGTGACTCGTACACAAATATCATATGAGTGGTCAAGGAACCAAGGATCATCATGTAAGTCTGACTGACATCATCGACTTTGTAACACGATAAAACTTAATATATTCTTTTCATACTTTCTCTAAACATTCTTTCTATACCAGTAAACCTTTTTATATTGTCGTGAAGGTAGATATTTTTAGTTATCGGTTAAGATAAACCCCCTTATTCATAAACGTTGCTTAAAGTTAACTAGTGATTAGCGATTGTTTAACCATACATTTTTGAAGTTTGATACTTTACTTTAATTATCGTTTGTAAGTAAATAAACCCCTTAAACACTATGTTGCTTATTCACAAGCGATGATAAAAGTTAATTGACGAAAACATCAAAAATGTCAAACAATAGTCATATTCACTAGTTAACTTTAAGCAACGTTTATGAATATGGAGGATATTATAAAGATTTTGCTAGCTAATTTAATTTGACTGGTATATAAACATTGTTTATTTTTTTTTTATCTATGTTCATCTGAACTAAATCACCTGCTTAGTATCATCACCACCCGTGGCGTTTGTGCGTAATGTATAAATAAATATGATACTCAAAGTTACCAATGTACAACTTTCAAAAAATACATTACACAAAAACTACACCAATACTCAAATAAATCACAAAAATCTTCTAAGATCACACGCATTACCAAACATAAAAAAGAACGTACCTATTTCTTGTGGTGTACAATAAAGTGCATAAATAAATAAATATTAAAACTACATGAAACAGTAGCATTCCCAGTTTTAATTAATTTATTGTAATATTGTAATAATTATTATAAGTAGTTCATATTACAAATCAAAAACATTAACAAAATGATTTATTAAGCCATGTGGATGAATTATAAGCAGGCCGTGAAATTAATATTCTTGTGCCTATTTGCATAAATTAGTCGAGGTTTAAAGACGTTCTAGCTGTATAAATAGTTGTTTGGTTGATTAGCGCTGATAGCTTAAATTATCTTGAGTCATATTAAAAAGGTGTTATAAATAGGATTGAGTTGTTTGAAGTGAAGGACGACAAGGTTAGCGTAAAATTTGAATATCTGTATGTGATGAAATTGTTTTCTGATTATGTATAAGTAGCTAATAAAGCTTCTGCTAGCGACTTTGTCCAAGTAAAATTTCCTTCCCAATCGCATCGCATCGCCAGCCCTTACAGTAACTTCGTTTTCGCGTTCTTTATAACTTTGTGCTTGCTTAGCATTGAGAGTTCAAGCTTGATATATGATTATATACCTTATTCTTTGTCAAACAACATTGACTTTCCTAGTCAAAAATATTGTTCTTATACAGTTGTAGCAAACAGTTACAGACATGAAATCCATGAGCTCTAATTTGAATTCACTACTTATTACTAGGTATCACGGTTGTTTCGTCTGTATAAATTATAATTTCAGTATTATTTACGGAAAGGTTAAGTATGTCGTTAATTTGAAAAACGTAGGATCAAGTACAATACCCTGTGGCACTCCAAAATCAATGGGGTGCGGTTTATTAGTGAAAAAGCTACGTAATAATCGTAAACTGCTTCCGATTTCTTATGTAGCTTTTGAACTACTTAAGGTAAAGTCTTCTTATTCGTCTTATTTACTAGCACGGAACTAGAAAGCATGTGATGATGCAATGAGAAGACCAGTTGATACTGCGTCGAATGTCTTTGCAAGATTAGGGAAGAAGGCCCGATTTTTTTGTAATTTTCTCAAGATGACAGTAAACACAATCGGTAAGTCAACAGAGAACTTCTAAAAAATCATATCATATCAGAATATGAGATGATTTTTATCATTGATAGAAATAAGATAAGAGTTCACTATTCTCTCTATTATTTTTGAAACAAAGTTTATTTTCGGGATCGCTTTTATGGATAGTGCAGTTTCCCAACATTCTGAGAAGGTACCGGTTTCAATGAAGAAAATGTAAATCATTGGTACTAATATGTATTTAAAGAATGTTTAATTTTTTGAATCTTATACGAATAACCGTAATATTGTCAGATTTTGGAGCACTTTCGACTTTGAGGTCAGATACAATTTTAATAATGTCGTAAACATCTGTCGGTTCAAGGAAAAGAGACTGTGTGGTTAATACGTCGGAAGTTTTAGTGCTTACTAAAGACATAGAATAAAGAGAGGGAAGTACGTTATCTTCATACAAACGGACCGCGCGCGGCTTGTATGTGTGCGCCATAGTATCTATGCGTCGCCGCACGCACACCTAAACACAATATTAGAGTGCCTATGACTGCGCTAGTCGCGGCTAGCACGGAACGAGGTTCGCGCGTCACGGCTTTTCGGTACATTAGCTTTTAAAAAATGATCACTTAAACTGCAAAGTTGGTATGTCTATTTATGAACAAATAAAAGACTTATATTTTTCAAATTATATTTCTAAAAGTTATTTACAAGGATACGGATATATTACACATTAAAGTTTAATAACAACGCGTTTCGTAATAGTCGAAACCGAAGAAAGTAGGTATTTTTCTGTAGCTAATTTGTAATTTTGTATTAAATGTGTGATTCAATAGATGTTATGTTTGTATTATTTATATTTGTATTAATTAAAAATAAAAATAAATATGGTTCTTTATGTGTACAAAACTAAAAATAAAAATTACAAAAAAAACTGACTAGTATATGTAAACTAAATACTAAGCAAATAATTTAAACATAAGCTCTTAGTCTATAAATATTTGTTAGCGGTTTGGGCGACAACTGTAACCGACGAAGCGCGGACAGTCGTCAACCCTAAGACAGTAGGCAATTAAATCGCGGATTGGGTCGCAGATAACCTACTTCCCCTCTTTATTCTATGCTAAAGATTAATAACATAGAGTTTTGGTAGCATTTTGTAACCCCAATATGTAACTATTTTAACTCAAAATTCGTGAGCTCATACAAACAGTCCTTCAACGCCTCCATATCTAAATTTCGAAACATTACAAAAGGACTTTTATGCACTTTCAAAACGTACAAAATACTTTAGTAAACAAAGGCTATTTTTGGTCTAAGATCTTGCGTATTGTTCGCTTGAGTTGTGTAGACCGTATAGACAAAAGAGATTAGTATGCTTGATATGTTTAGCCTTTTCGGCTGTTTTTGGGTTCGTTTCCGTTCTTACACAATTCAGATGAATACCGCTATATGGTATTGAATATGGAGCAACTGCCCATATGACACCCATAGCTCAGTTACTGAGTAACACTATACCCCTTAGTTTGGTTGCCAGGCTTTTGGTCTTCTGACGATCCGTGATGAACACATATTGCAAAAATTTAACTACAAAACATTTTTGTCAACTGTACATTATCTAACCCATTTAAAAAGTAGGTTGTTAACATATTTGGTTCGCGTAGTGATAAGAAAGCCATATGATACATCTATGATACATATCTTTTAACACAAATATGGCATTTTAATGTACTCGATATTTTCCGTTACTTAAAGAAAAACTTTGTCCCACACTACGAATTTCTTCTGTTTCGTGAGTGCGTTTACAAACATATGAACTCACATACATAAAAAGCCAATTTTTTTACATATTTTGTGAATACTATGCCAATTAAGTCAGTATTGATTATGTTTAATCTCATACCTTTTACTGTGTTTTATTTACGTAGCGGAGTTAAGCTGTGATAGACTTGAGTTATAATATCACTTAAGTTACATGCTTAATTTAACTATCTGCTTATCTGGTTCATAAGTTAAATTAAGATGACGACTGACCACGCACCATAGTCCACTGGAAGGACTAAAAGTGCAGATATCAAACCATTACATAGAACAAAGATGACGTATAATTGTTTCAGACATCTATGGTTCTGATTTTTCAGACGATATAATCGATATACATATAAACAGCCCTATTCAAATTTTTATGACGGCTTTGAACATGGGGCCAGTTGCCACGCAGAAACATGTGACAACGGGGTGAAGGATCTGGTATTGAGCAGCGGGTCGGTCACTTCATAGTCGCCATATAGTTTGACCTGATCTATACTGATGAGAAAATAAAATTATCGTCTACCACAATAAATTTTTTATTGTTTTTTTTTATTATTCTTATTTTAAAACCGTTACCCCATGATACAGGAGAAGTACCTAGTACTTCTCCTGTTGTTTTTGTCCGTTTATAAACATTTAAACTCGCATACACCAACAGCCAGACCCGAAACAACTACCTGTAGGCCATACAAAAATTTGTTCCGTGCGGGAATGGGATACGCAACGCAATAGTCGATCGCTTAGCCTCGGTTGGTACTTGGTACCAACCGTGTCGTCACACTCATGATAAGTCAACGAATTTCCTGTATAAGACAGTACATACTTAAGCTCATTTGATTGATTAAAATTATGTTGAAATGCACTCCAAGGCAATCAAAATTCAAAGCTTAGTGTTAAATATTAAACGTTTTAAACGACATCAAGATAACATTTATTTTGCGATTAGAATGCGAAATGTTATAATTT
>JADWQK010000314.1:0-57570 GCA_017933935.1 Sesamia nonagrioides
CATTGGCTACTATCGACTATACATACCATCGTAGTCAATAAACCTCGTAACTCCTAGCCGGCATTTTAGCACCCCTAGTCTGTAACAATATGATGACTTAGTCAATCTTTTGATAACCTGTTGGGCAAAATTGCAGACTTTTTTTAACATTATAAATTAGTGCTTGGCCGCGATCGCGATAGAGTATTTCAATCCAAAATTCATTCAATAGAATACTGAAAGGCTGTCTACCCACGCCTCTCCTCCATGCTTTGGTGATTGTTCTTAACCAAATTATCAGATTATGAATATTAGTTAGCCACTTCACACGCCTCTCCACTGAGTCCAAAGTTGTCAGGTGACATTATGCATAAATACTTTTTATTCGGGGCCGATATAGATATATAGATAGAGAAATAGATATCGCCTTCGGGTTGTGGAGGTCAGACGGCCTTCAAGACCTTCAAGGAAAATATCGAAGTTTAGCCAAAATCAGCAGGTAGACCCCAAAAAAAAGCGGGCCCGAGACTCCAAAGCTGAAAAGCTACAGATGCGACTGATATTAACGCTGAGATGATGATGATGACTTTTTACTCGGGGCCAAACTACTATTTCTTTTTGCAATAATAAAATTTTAGACTGCTATAATGATCCTTACTATAATGGGGAGTCAGATGTAAAATATTTTTCAACTGCGTCCTGCAGCGACCTCCTTTCCTGTTCCAAACCCGACGAGTGCTGGCTGCTGTGACATAATTATTCTCTTATGGCTCATATATCATATGCTACAAAAGAAGAACAAAAACTTCGTTTGTGAACCTTTTCCTATTAAATATCTATGTCATTTTGTTCGTACTATACAATATGTAAAGAAAACCCTGTCCGATCCGTGAAGGTATTATTAGGTATTAATAAATGATTCTACTAATGCATACAAAGCCGGGCTAAACTTTAAAAAAAAAAACAACCTAAAAAAATAAATATTATTTTGCAGAAAGAGGTGACTTAAAACATGTGCGGTAGGCCATACAGGCGCGGGCGAAGAGGGGAAGGGCACGCGGCACGCGGTCGCATCGTTATTCGCTCAGAATTATACTGTTAAAAATAATGTTGTCACTTTTTAAAAATTACCAAATTTTGGGGAAGTTGGAATTAATTCGCGGGAAAAAAGATTAATCCAAAATTCACTAGTATTATTACTATGATGATTATGTAAAATTTCATATGTTATTTCGCCATGTGTTTACCTAACTTTTAATATCCTTACGGGTCGGACAGGGTTTTCTTAACATATTGTATATACATGATATTTCTCTAGCTAGACTCTAGACGTTGTGATTAATATAAATTATTTTTTTATACGGTTCCTATTCAATTACATGCGTACGTCGCTAAAACTAATGAAAGAATATGATCATTTAAATTTTAAACTAAAGGACGATTGTAAATATGATAATTTAAAATTTATGATGAAAAAATAGAACTGTATTACATTTTGCATGTAGGTACTTCGCCATAATTCCAATCTTTCCCATTACCTACTTGCTTCAAATACTGAATTCACGATAAAGAAGCAATTGATTTTGTGCAATTAAAATGCATACCAATTATGCCCATGAAAATCGTTAGTTTCCTGAAGAACTTTCATATCCAGAAATGCCTACTATTCCGAATAATTACTCCACCTTTATTTCTACAGTTTTATCTTCTATTTTTCTTTATCACGCTCATTCTTCCAACTGCACACAAAGCTTCCTTTGTATTTCCGCGATCATGCAATGTGCGACATCTAGCGAATATTCTTAGAACTAGCGTCAGTCAGCCGACAGCACAGCGGAATTAACTACAGCTTCTCTCGCCAGGATGTGTACGGAACCGCGTTTTATTAGTTTGTGCAGAGTGGAAATAAACCTGTGAGGCCATATCTATTAGAGCGGGACTTTTCAAAGTAATGTGCTTCGACGTTCCTTTTTCATAATTTATTGCTAAATGTGATTTTATTCGTATTACACTTTTGTGCCGATGTTGTTGTTTGTTGACATTAGTAGAAATATTAAGAACTAGCTTTCCGCTCGCGGCTTAGCCCGCGTGGAGTTCGGTTATATCGCGCTTTTTAGATTTCCCTCGGGAACATCAATTTTTTCCGGGATAAAAGGTAGCCCATGTCCTTTCTCAGGGTCTAAAGATTGTCTGTGCCAAATTTCGTCAAAATCGGTTCAGTAGTTTTGGCGTGAAAGCCGGACAGACAAACAGACAGACAGACAGAGATGCTTTCGCATTTATAATATTATTATGGATTTGGTTAAGATGTATTATTTTGACGTGGGTACCTACCGCTTTACATACATTGCAAGGCTCATCAGCAAAGCAAGTTGAAAAAAAGCAATTTAATACAGCTACACAGCATGTACCTACACAGCGTGTAGTGAACATAAAATGAAAAATGTTATTATCAAAAAGGCAAACTAAAGCAATTGTTCTGTGTATTGTGTTTTATCTTAGTAAATGTTTTCATTAGATAATTCGTTACAAAAACATTTAAATGACCGCGAGCGATAACTTTATCACACTCTGACCTTTAGTTGAGGTACAATTAAAATGATACAAGTTACATACACAATTATTTCAATGTAGGTAATTTAAATGCCTAATACATTTAATAAGTAGAATCACTCATCATCGGTCGACACCGACATTGTTGAAGAGACTATTTACAATCAAACTATTTTCTTTTTTTAAATATACTGGGAATGAATGCTCTCAATATTTCCCGACCTGTGCGTAAAGTTTACTAGAATTGGCTATTGAATAAACTATCTAGATATTTGCCATGTAAAGTCTTTTTTATTATGACAATAATTGCCGTCGGTAAAACACACTAAATTAACATAACTGCATAATTATATGTATTTGGTCTGAGTCACACGTGTGCTCCCGAATTATAATTCGTTGAGCTCACGCTACCTACCCTACACCCTGCGTGTATGCTGACGGAAAAAAGTGCACGCTTTATTTAAAATTACAAATATTAATCATCAACACGCAATCTTCTTGATATTGGCAGTACGGTGTCAGCGCGGCGCATGCGCTAGAGTTCAGTGGCGACCAGTTTTAAATTTAGATCAGTGTCGCCGGAATTTCGCTGGCCTATTTAGACATCGCAAACGGCAGATTTTAACTGAATTCAAAGGTACAATTATTTTGTTGAGGTTCAGTTAAATTATTCGAGTCAGTGATTTATCAACGACGGCTCCGTGTGATGTGAAGTGAAGTGTGAGCGGTTCAGCTGTCTCGGTGCTGAGAAGTGCGCATGTGGTTAAGTGGATAGACTGCTGAATATACTATACCAAGATGTTTGGCAGGACAATTCTCATGTTGTTGTTTTTATGGACACAAGGTATTGTAGCTCATTACACATATACTATACTTAATAGCTTTCGTGCCCGGTGTGTGATCCTAGCCACTATGAGCGTACGCATCTATGACATTTACATAGCTATAATATATGTACGTTGGAAGTCTCGTACTTAGTAGAGTTTGTTTCTGTAATTGTAAATGAGTCATAGCAAATTATACGCACAAAATTACCACAAGCTTTGTACGATAAATAATCATAATTAATAAGACGCTAATGATGATCATGCTTATACATTAAGCAGTACCTAAAGCTTTAGAAAACTCACATCATATAAGTAAGGGCAATTGCGTCTTTGGGGGCAATTGCGTCTAATCGAAATAATTTTAAACCTGTTTGAAAACCCACTCTCCTGCCATCTATATGTTATAGTATTTTATTCAAAGTAAACAAAACAAGATGGCAGGAGAGTGGGCTTTCAAATAGATTTAAGATAACTTCGATTAAACGCAATTGCCCCAAAGACGCAATTGCCCCGGTTGACTATAACTACTATGATCCTGCTGATGGGTTAAATTCTAAAACAATGAAAATGTCTAATAAGTATTTTGTGGAACAGATAATTTACTTTAATTCTAGAAAGTCTGATTAATGAACACAGGCTGGAACAATAACAAAAGTGGCTATCGTTTCATATTCTGTAAGGGAAATTCGAAGGTATTTTGGCAGATCGAGACTAAAATCAGATGAGTATTTCTCGTTATTTTCATGTCTGATCTCAATCTGACAAAAAAAATCTTTAATTTTTGGCAAATTTTTACTTAAAACGTCGTCAATAGGTAGTACAAATAGGGAATACATCTCACAACTCTCTTCTCTGAAGACTTCTCGCACGTCATTTAACAAGTCATTATCCCAACCATTGGCCTATTACCTATTAATGGTGTTTCGGGCCGGTATCGTAATAATATTTGCCCACTGCAGTTCAAAGCCCTTCCTATATTCGGAGAAGACACGATAAATAATATAATCACCTCATTTGCTTTTAAGACCGATTTCAGACTTATATTAATGTCTAGCGGCCGCCAGCGACTTCGTTCGCGTGGAGTTAGTTATGCTCCGCTCCTATTGGACGCAGCGTGATGCTATATAGCCTAAAGCCTTCCTGGATTAATGGGCTCCAACGCAAAAAGAATTTTTCAAATCGGACATTAGCCTGAGATTAGCGCGTTCAAACAAACAAACAAACTCATCAGCTTCATATATTAGTATAGATAAGTTCAGGTTCCCTGAAAAATGTATTCCTTCACATCCGTGAATAAACATAGACCTCCTTATTATTTTAAATTTAATTATCATTTATGAATAAACCCGATGATAAAAGTTAAGTGACGTGTAAACGTCTAAAATGTATGGTTAAAAATCGCTAATCACTAGTTAACTTTAAAAATCATTTATGAATAAGGAGGAGAAAGTACAGACGACAGCACATCCAGCTGCTACAATCTATGTTTTTTTATTATTTGATATTGAACTTTATGGCTAAAGCTTTAAGGTTCAAGGTTAATTGGGATTATTTTACACTTTCGTCATATGGATATGTGTTTTATATGTCTTATTGGCACTAAAAAAGCTTGTGTTTATAATTATTGAAGATAAAACTGTAAACTGAAGCTGTTGCTATGATTAGGTTCCTGTTAAACGGGGATCGAACTCTTGGCTGCTCGCGCGTCATTCAAAGAATCAACGCCCTAACTTTTTGCGTTTTGCCTCCTTGTCATATTGTTTAGAACAGAACACTTTTTATCATCAGCACCAAGTGGATTACACATATAATTTAAAAAATTTATTATTTATATTTCTTTTTCTTTCTACCTACTTATTAATATCCCACAGCTGGGCAAAGATTTCTTCTCATACCGACATGTCAAGTCTACGTTGCATTACAATTTGAGTCTCGCGCGGCGCGTCGTAGCATGCGAACGTTAACAATGAGTGGTCAGGAGGGGGTAACTACCTCCAACAGTGTAAAGTGCGCGAATTGTAACTTAGTGATTAATGAAGCCTTATCATTTATTCAAAACAAATGTGATGTTATGGACGAAAATAGTCTAATACGTTTGTGTTCCACGGCGTTTAAACCCGAGGAAATAACTTTGGCAAAAAGTCTCTTGTATGAGGCGGTAAAAACTAAAACGACCAGAAGAAATGTAAGCCGTAAAAAGGAGGGTAAAACACAGCGAGAACTGGAGGATATTATACTGCTGATAAAAGAAGTAGACCCAGAGGAATTGCCTATTTTTGTAGCTCGTGACCTACACAAACTTCCCCCTGTAACATTTGACCACCTGGATGCAACACGACTACTACGGGATTTAATTGCTATGAAAAATGAAATTGAGATTATTAAAGAATCATATGTCCCATTGGATCAGTTCACCCAGTTGAGAAATGAAGTCGTTAATTTACAGCATACGTCGGTTGTTAATAATTATCACTGTGATAAGTTTGTAAATAAAAAACGGGGTGCAAGCAAGATTCCAGAAAGTTGCGAGTTTAATTATGACAGTGGTCCTGTTGGAATTATACATATTCCACCATCAGTGCAGTGCAGTAGGAAGAAACTTAATTCCAACCCAACGGACTTAGCTACCGTCAAAAACACAAAATCACAATCGCCGTGCACGCAGGAGCGGCATTCGCCGTCCCTTTTGCACGATGGCACACAGCCGCCCGCCGAGTATCGTCCCGTCGCACTCACATTGCTTACCGCGGACAATAGATGCGCTGTACAACATCGAGATGACTCACCGGAGCAAGCGGCTAGTTATGTAGCGGTAGCGAGTCGTGTCAATACTAAGAATACAGAATCATGTTCGTCGCCGCGGACAGTTAATAGACAAAAGGACGATGAATGGCATACTGTACAAAGAAGAAGGCTGAAAAATCGCTTTTTAGGTGAACATGGAACGTGTCAAGACACGGATGGGAAATTCAAGGCTGCCGATACTAGTATACCTCTATTTATAAATTATGTACACAAGGAGACGTGTGAAAGTGACATAGTATCTTACATAAAGAATAAAATCAATGTGGACGTCACCTTACACAAAATGAAACCCAAACACCCAAAGGAATACAACTCATATAAGATTTTTGTACCAAAACATAAGCTGAGCTTATTTATGAATTCGAGTCTGTGGCCGGACGGTATAACTTTCCGACGTTTCATAGAATTCCGTAAGCGAGAAATAGACAGAGTAACATCTGATACCGCTCTTTAAAAATTAATTAATGGATAAGTCAACTAATACCGTCACCTTGATTAGTTTTAATTGTAAGTCCTTCGAGAGATCTAAGGAATGTGTCAAAACGCTTAGTCAGAAGGCAGACCTCATCGCGTTGCAAGAAACCTGGATGCTGCCTCACGAGATCCCAAAGCTACACGAAATTAACAGTGAATTTAGTTACTGTGGAAAATCAGCTGTGGATGTCTCAAGTGGAATATTGAGGGGGCGGCCCTATGGTGGAGTGGCGCTTCTGTGGAGAACCAATAGGTTTAATTGTGTATCAGTAATAAAGTGTGATAGTGACCGATTAATTGCGATTAAGGTGTGTGCCTCAGACAGGTCAATTTTATATTTTTCTGTTTACATGCCTACAGACTCACCAGATAATCTAGTAGAATATATACAGTGCCTTAGTGAAATTGTAGCTATAATCGAAAATAATGACGTAGAGACCGCTTACATATTAGGTGACTTTAATGCTCATCCTGGGGAGAGGTTTGGAAACGAGTTGTTAGGTTTTTGTGAGGAACAGAATTTGGTATCCTGGGGAGAGGTTTGGAAACGAGTTGTTAGGTTTTTGTGAGGAACAGAATTTGGTATGTGCTGATTTCAGATACTTTGGTGTGAACTCAGGTACATACACTTTTGTTAGTGAAGCGCACGGCAGTCGTAGGTGGCTTGATCATTGCTTGGTCACTAAGTCAGGCATGAAGTCGGTAATATCAGTAAAGGTGCATAATGATGTTTATTGGTCGGACCACTGCCCGTTAGAAATTTTATGTGACTTTAAATCGGTATGCCAAACCACTGTACTGCCGCGCGCTAAAACAAATAAAGTCCTGTGGGGTGAAAGGAGCACGGACCAAACTGATAGGTATACTGAATTTTGTAACAATAAATTACGCAAAATTGAGTTTCCTTATGAATTTAGGAATTGTTGTGACAGTATGTGTAATAATAGGGGCTTAGATCACACTATTGTAATTGATACTTTGTACACAAAAATTATAACTGCAATGCAAGAGGCCGCTGTGCTCAGTTTTGAGGGTAGGGACCAAGCTGGAAGGCCCAAACGTGGCCGTTCAATCGTTGGATGGAATAAATATGTCCGCGATGCTCACTGGGACGCTAGACAAAAGTTTAAAAACTGGGTATTTTACGGCCGTCCGACTTCCGGGGGTATCTATAATGACATGTATGAGTCTAGGAAAGTGTTTAAAAAGAAACTGAAATATTGCCAAAATAATCAGGATTTAATTAAAATGAATAATTTAGCTACAAAGCACAAAGATAAAGATTTTAAAGGCTTTTGGCAGGAAACCAGAAAGTTAAACCCTAAGTCTAGCGTACCGGTGAGCGTGGAGGGTATAAGTGATCCTGAAAGTATAGCGAATATGTTCCGGCTACACTTTCAGGTGGAATCCCCACTCAAAGGAGTGCATAACGATGTCGAGGCCGCGGTGTCGATGGTACCGGAGCGAATTACCGCAAAGTATATTGCTTTGATAATTAAAGGTATGACAAGGGGTAAGTCACCCGGACACGACGGCCTCAGCATCGAACACTTTCAGCATGCTGGGCAGCACCTGCCTAGAGTTTTGGGAATGCTATTCACATTTTGTATGAGACATTCATACTTACCGAAGGCATTGATGAAAACGGTCGTGGTACCTATAATTAAAAATAAAACTGGGGATCTCGCGGACAAATGCAATTACCGACCAATCTCGTTGGCGACTACTGCGGCGAAGGTTCTTGACTGTGTCTTGGAGAGACAACTTAAAAATCACCTCTAGCTGCACGACGCTCAGTTCGGTTTCCGAACCGGACTGTCGACTGAATGTGCTATAATGTCTCTCAAGCATACGGTTAGGTACTACACTGATAGGGGTACGCCAGTCTATGCCACTTTTCTAGATCTTTCCAGGGCATTTGATTTGGTTAGGTATGATATTATGTGGTCTAAATTAACTGAAGCGGATGTGCCTGGGGAACTAGTAAACCTATTTAAGTACTGGTACGGCCACCAAACTAACCAGGTCAAATGGCTTGGAGAACTTTCGGACGAGTATGGGTTGGAATGTGGGGTGAGACAGGGTGGACTTACTTCACCTACACTATTCAACCTGTACATTAACCAGCTGATTGTTGATCTGAGTGGTACCGGGGTTGGTTGCTCGATTGACGGTTACATGGTCAACAGTATAAGCTACGCGGACGACATGGTGCTGCTCAGTCCATCAATCTCTGCGCTTAGGAGGTTATTAGATGTTTGTAAGAATTATGCGAAAACACATGGACTTCTATATAACGATAAAAAGAGTGAGTTGTTAATATTTAGGTCCCGGGGTCGAAATGTTTTATGTGCACCCCCTGTACTGCTTAACGGTGTCGCACTTAATAGAGTGAAGGAGTTCAAATACCTCGGCCATGTGATTACCGAGGATTTGAAGGATGACAAAGACATGGAAAGGGAAAGGAGGGCGCTGACGGTCCGCTGCAACATGCTGGCTCGCAGGTTCGCGCGATGCAACGTGGAAGTAAAAATAACGCTTTTCAAAGCATACTGTCGAAACTTATACACGTGCAATCTGTGGGTCAACTATACGCTGCGGGCCTTCAACGCGCTCCGAGTACAATACAACAATGCCTTTAGGGTGATGCTGGGGCTCCCACGGTACTGCAGCGCATCGGCCATGTTTGCACACGCCCGTACGGAAGGGTTTGGGGCGACAGTGCGGCGCCGCGTGGCCTCGCTCATGCGCAGGGTGAGGGGGAGCACCAACACCATCCTGTCGGTCATTGCTGACAAGCCAGACTGCCCCATTCAGCGGCATTGGGTACGATCGCATGTGCTTGTTCCAGGTGCCCCTGAAGGTGGCAGATTCATGAATTAAGTTTTTGTATTTCATATTTTGTATTATTTGTTTTTTTTTTATGTGTAGATACTAACATAGTTGTTTTAAGTCACAATGTTACTAACAAAATATGGGGAAACCTGAAATAAACAAATTTTATTTTATTTATTTATTTATTACATGCTGGTCGGTGGGTTAAACTTTATAGGGTCGCCTCATAAAACATGAGATTTAAACGTGACTGCCGATATGCGGGTTTTCAACTGCATAACCCTTCAGACAGACCGTACAGGCATATTGCTATGTAGCTGACCCATGCCTACTTCATTGGGCGTTAAACATTTTTACTTTTGATGTAATCCGACCACCTCGGCAAAGTCTTATCACTCACAAATAACGTCGCTTTCTATATTAGCCCAGCTTTGGAGTCTGGGGTCCGCTTTACCAGTCCAACTGCTGGTATGGCTAAACTTCGACATTTTCCGTGAAGCGACTGCCGTCTGACCTCCACAACCCGAAAAGTAAAAGTATTTTTAAAACTGCCCCCTAATCGGCGAACACATTTTTGTCAATTGATTGCGACTAGTTGGGATCTTTAGGACCGAACGGACCAATGGGCGACCCGAACGATACCAACTAATGTTAGAGCCAATGTTATCAATCATTACCTCATAAAACCTCTCACACTAACAAACTTTACTTGTTTATAATCCATCATCATCACAGCGTTAATCCCAGTCGCATCCGCTGCTTTTCAGCTTTGGAGTCTGGGGTCCGGTTTACCAGTCCAACTGCTGATTTTGGCTAAACTTCGATATTTTTCCGTGAAGCGACTGCCGTCTGACCTCTACAACCCAAAGGCGATATCTAAGCATTGCAGTTAAAACAATTGTTAGATGTTTATGGGCCCCAACAACCCGTAACGACTGCCCCTAGATGTTCGTGTGGCAACCGGGACCAACCGCTTAACGTGCTTTCCAAGACACGACCAGACCAGTGCAAATATTCATACAAATATTTGCACTGTGCGGGGTACGAACCCGCGCAACTTGCGCAACGGCCGCGTTCGCCATCGCTACGCCACGGAGGCTGTCAAGCTTCTTTACTCGTTTATAATATCATAACATAAATAAAAGTAGCATTTTTCTTATTTATTTATTTATATTTATTTAAACTTTCGCACAAAGAAAATGTACAGAGGCGGACTTAATGCCTTAGGCATTCTCTACCAGTCAACCTCGGGTGGTGAAGAGACTAGATGGCAGGTGCTTTAGTTACGGTACAATGAACAGGAAAAGAAAAGCTCATAACACTATCTAAACAAATACTTAAATAAGCTATATACATATACAAACAATTACTATATATAATATATACTTATAATATATACAAAAATAAAACTTGTAAGAGAGGTGTTGAGATGACCCTACCCTAACTATTCGCAAAATAACTCTGCAATTTCCGCTTAAATGCAAACCGACTAGTCGCCATCCTGATATCAAGAGGAAGCGCATTCCACAAAAGAATTGACTGAATATCAAATGAAGAGTGAACAAAGTCAGAGGTATGAGAAGGACAGAGTAAGAGAAGAGAATCTTTTCCTTCGTCGATGTCCAAGATACATAAAATCCAAGACTGAAAGAGACAATGATATGATGGCGATCGTTATCATACTCGCACACTCACAAACTTTATTTATTTATAATATCATAGCATAAATAAAAAATAGAGTTTTTCAAAATCTCTTCCTTCAGAGATGTCCAAGATAAACTTGAAAGAGAGGGTACTAGCTCGGATTTTAACCACTACCTCATTCATAAAAGAGGAGGCTTTAACCAGCCATTGGGGCCTCACGACATTAATTCTTTCGACATTTATATATTAGAAAGACTAATATCAAGTTTATTTCAATGTTTTTCAGATTCAGTAAAGAGTCTTCGTCTGGTAGAGCTCCGGGTACCTACACATGAGCCCGAAGGTGGCATGGCCCTCCTCGGCTGCCAGTACGACATGGAGGGGGACAGTCTGTACTCCGTAAAGTGGTACAAAGACGGACACGAGTTCTATCGCTTCGTGCCTAAGAATGAACCTCCTGTATATTACTTTCCAATGGCTGGAGTTAATGTTGAAGTGAGTAAAAGGATTCCAATAAATTGTTTGATCATTAGATAGATAGCTTTGTTATGTACGTACGACAGCAGGCCAAGCTAGCAGAAACTGTCAAATATTTCTATTCAACGTTGAGCCTTAATCCTTTAGAGATAAAGTTGAAAATCTAATAAAGAGATCTGACAGATTGTAGTAGCTTGATGTTCTGTCGTCTATACATTGAGTACATCATATAAATTATGGAACATAAATATGAAGATTTTACAAATGGTGAAACAATGGGCGATCTTATCGCTAAGAGTGATCTCGTGACCGACACAGACAATCGGTGGTTGGAGTACCAAGGGGAAGAAGTGATTTTTTTATCATAACCCAGAATTGCATAAATATGTAAGCTGCCACTCTTTTCATGCCCGGAGGCTTTTATCCATACTTCCATACTAATATTATAAATGCGAAAGTAACTCTGTCTGTCTGTCTGTTACGCTTTCCCGCTTAAACCTCTCAACCGATTTTGATGAAATTTGGCACAAACAATCTTTAAACCCTGAGAAAGAACATAGGCTACATTTTATCCCGGAAAAATTTTGATGTTCCCGAGGAAAATCTAAAAAGCGCGATATAACCGAACTCCACGCAAGCGGAAAGCTAATTCAAACATAAACATAACTGGCAAACCGCGAAATATTGGCGCAATTGTTGTGAAACACAGTCCTACCCGTAGAGGAACAAAGGCGTGAGTAGAATATAATAGAATATAAGACTATTATGTACACCATATTAATTACAGAACATAAATATATTTTTTTTACAAAAGGTGGCACAATGGAAGTTTAGTATGGTATGTTTTTATAATGAATGTGATTAAATTGTTAATTAAAAGTTAATAAAAATTGTTAATTTAAAGTTAAGTTGTTAATTGTTGTTGTTGTGTCGGGGGTTTGGTCGTGGAGGGTCTCCACATTAATCTCCCTCTGGCGAAGCATCGTTGGTCGTGTTGTTGGGTTTAACATTGCACCACCTCGCTCAACTGCCGTCTTCCTTCCTACTCACTAAGTCTTTTTTATGTGAATGGGATTAATAAACTAGCGCGCTTTACCATCAGCAATTGCATCACTGCTTACCATCACGCGGGATTACAGTGAAGCGCTAGTTTATAATTAAAAAAAAATAAAAATAAAAAAATTGAAGAAATCCTTCCTAATAACCTAAACATTACATTCTGAATGTATGAAATACATTGTAATATAACATTAACATTTTATAACGATTGTAATCTTTTGAATACCAATTTCTTATCGGGAGACTATTTTTGGTTATCTCTATACTCGTGTTTTACATATTTAGGCAGCTTCATGTAAGACTAAAAAGCATTTAAAGACTATCAAAAATATCTATGTATATGGCCAGCTTGTGGCCACGAGTCACAATAAAGAATTTTTCGTTCTTTTCTTTCATAGCGAGCAATAGGTATATATTATGAATATATATTACTAACATCTTGATCCCTCCCACCCCACCCCTTCGCATCATATCGCCCACCAACACTGTAAGTTTGTTTTCGCTTAGAGTTTTCTCACTTTTATTATTGTTGCTTGACTTCTAAGGGCGACAGCGTGTTGTGGGTTCAATAGCTTTTTTTCTAAAGAGCTGAATAAAATGCATTTTTTTTTTCAGTTTCAAATAAACAATAAACAAAAAAATACTCCTCGGATTTGATTCTAGGTAATACGGATATTATCTAGCAGGTGCTGCGAAACACCAATCTACTTTCAGGAATGAAACGATACCATAGAGGTATCGATACTTTTACTCATTACCAGCCATCACAGGGAGGTATAGGATTTCTGGTCAACAAATCTATCTGTGACAACGTTGTCGATATCTCGAGTGTGTCGACGAGGGTAGCGTACCTTGTGCTGAAGCTAACCAAAAGGTATACCCAGAAGGTAATACAAGTGTACGCACCAACGTCGACACACTTGGATGAGGAAGTAGAAGATATGTATGAGGACATATCCAAGGCCTTGCACAACACCACAAAGACCCACTTCAACGTTGTCATGGGAGATTTCAACGCTAAAGTGGGAGTACAGACTTGCGGCGAATCGGTAGTAGGATCACATGGTTTCGGTATCAGAAATCATAGGGGGCAAATGCTCGTCGACTTTCTTGAAAAAGAGCGTCTTCTGTTGATGAATTCGTTCTTCAAGAAACGGTCCCAGCGAAAGTGGACGTGGCAGAGCCCCGACGCTGTGACGAAAAATGAGATCGACTTCATTATGACGGACAAAAGGCGGATATTCAGAGATGTCTCTGTGATCAACAGGTTTAAAAACGGAAGTGATCACCAATTAGTTCGAGGCACTCTGAATATCAACTTTAAGCTTGAACGTCTCCGTCTGATGAGATCCACGCTCCGACCCAACCTGAACCGAACCATTGCTCGATCTGAAGCATTCCAGCTAAAACTGGAGAACCGATTCGCAGCCTTGGAAACCACAGTCGACGTTGACATTGACCGGGACCTCGATTGGGTAGTTGGAATCTTGCGAGAAGAAGGCGCCAATTTCAGCGGGATGAAACGAACTGGGAGAGGGTCTAAACTTTCGCAAGAGACACTCTGGCTTATGAAGGATCGACGAGGAAACCCACCATCAACCTCGTCAGAACTCAGGGCCCTCACTAAGAACATCTCAAAAGCGGTAAGGCGAGACCTCCGGAGCTTCAACACACGCTCCATAGAGGAAGCGATAGAGCTAAACCGGGGGTCGAAAGTCTTCGTACAAAAGCTTGGGAGGAGCCATCTGACGAAGCTGACGACATCGGATGGGAGAGTCGTTACTTTGAAGCCGGAGGTACTTGCGGAAGTTGAAACCTTCTATAGTCAGCTGTATACCTCGCAAGCGCCTAAACCAGTTCCCCGCACTGAAGATTCCAGAGCCACTCTCACACGGCACTACACCGAAGACCTCCCTGAGATCAGCCTAGCCGAGATCGTGGTAGCTCTTGGACAGCTTAAAAATGGGAAGGCCCCGGGAGAAGACGGGATTACCTCGGAGCTCTTGAAAGCTGCAGGTACGCCTGTGCTAAAAGAGCTTCAGCGTATATTTAATTCTGCTCTCTTTTCGGGGAGAACTCCTAAGGCATGGAACAGGAGCGTAGTGGTTCTGTTTTTCAAGAAAGGTGACAAAACCTTACTGAAGAACTATAGACCCATTTCGCTTTTGAGCCATGTCTACAAGCTGTTTTCGAGAGTGATCACGAACCGACTAGCGCGTAGACTCGACGAATTCCAGCCGCCTGAGCAGGCCGGGTTTCGAGAAGGATTTAGTACCATAGACCACATACACACAATGAGGCAGATTATACAGAAGACCGATGAGTATAATCAGCCCCTGTGTCTAGCATTTGTGGACTGTCAGAAGGCCTTTGACTCCATCGAGACCTGGTCTGTTCTTGAATCTTTGCAGCGATGCCAAGTCGATTGGCGATATACCCAAGTGATGAGGTGTCTCTACGATGCCGCCACAATGTCCGTCCAAGTCCAGAACCAGCAGACTAGACATATCCCTCTTAAACGAGGAGTGAGACAAGGGGACGTTATTTCCCCCAAATTGTTCTCCAATGACCTCGAGGATATGTTTAAGACGCTGGATTGGCAGGGTCGGGGCATTAACATCAATGTTGATTACATCTCACACTTGCGATTTACGGACGATATCGTCATCATGGCGGAAACGCAGCAAGAGCTGGAACAGATGCTGGGCAACTTAGCTGACTCCTCTCAACGCATCGGTCTCCGGATGAACTTAGGCAAGACCAAAATTATGTTCAATGAAGGGGTCACTCCGGGACCGGTTGCCGTAAACGGAATGCCGTTCGACGTTGTTTCAGAATATGTGTACCTCGGGCAAACGTTGCAATTAGGGAAAAACAACTTCGAGAAGGAGGCAAATAGAATGATCCAGCTGACCCCAGCAGCATTTCATGGGCAGCATTTGGGGTCGGGTATTTTCGTCGCCCATACCCCAATGTTTGAAAACAAAAATCTTCAACCAGTGCGCCCTACCCGTCATGACTTACGGAGCAGAGACGTGGACACTAACGGTCAGACTAGTCCATAAGGTTGTAAAGTCATTTTTTTTTTTTTGATATGGCATCCGTAGGCTACTAAGAGACCGTAATTACTAATCGGATTTTCCTGTGGATGCTTTAATTAAAAATTAAAGCCTTCCAGCCAGGGGCACTTAAAACCAATTAAAATTGTATGACCACGCACTAAGGCAACCCCCGTGGGTACGAACCTCAGCTTAGGGCGTCGCTAGAGAGGACAGCAAGGGACGGCTGATCGAAAGTTCTCATTACTGTATCGGACGTCATGTCGATACTTACTGTATCGAATAAGTTTTTTGAAAATGTTAAAACCAAAAGAAGTGTTAAAATTTCCTTTATTATTAATATAAAATTTACAAAAAAGAAGTCTGTTTTGTAGCGCTCCTAAAATGACAATTTTGGTGTTATTGGTTTTGGTGTTGTTTGGTGTCAGCTTTGAAGAGAGCCTTTCAAAAAGGTACAGAGTACTTATTATGTTTAAATAAATGCGTGCTGGTTATATAAAGTTAGAACACGTGGGCTTTAAATCTTCCATTCCTCTATAATGGGTTAGATTTCAAAGCGCAGACTGCTTAAAAATGGCGATCGACGGTTGGCGCTCGGCATGCTTGTTCAAGCTTGGTCGAGGCTGGTCATATTCAAACTCAGTGGCTGTTATCTGTTTTAATCTAAGCATCATCATAGTAATCCAGTGATCTAAGTGTCTGTACAAAGGTGTCAATAAGAATCGAACATCACACTATAGTTATTTTTCAACATTTCCTCGAAATACCGCCCACGCCGGATGCTCATGCGGATGAGAAGACACCGCAGCTATCCGGAACTGCGGCCCGCCTTCCTGACGGTTTTCCCGCGCGTCATATATATAAACATCTTCTTTGTAATAATTTAGTTGATCTAGGCCGCATCCCGTACTTTATAGACCTCCTTTAGGACGGAATAACTTTGATCCAGTTATGTATTTCGGCGGAGTGGGGCAACGTTGCATTCTATTAAGCGATGTTGCCAAACATATTCATCGATAGGACATTATACTCGATAAAAAAGTTTTCAACAATTTCATGCATTAGTGGATCCGTAACGGCTAATTTTTTTGAACCCACGAGGACTTTTAAGCTCTGAATATATTTCAAAAATCAATTATTGTGTTGATCCATTTATATACTCGTACTTCCCGTAATACATCTTTTGATCCGATACGAATACCCTAACTGTTAATCATTATGAATTTATTAAACTTAATCTAGATATTTTATATTCACAATGCTCCATACATTGTCAGATCTATATATATTTTTTCAACAATTTCATGCATTAGTGGATCCATAACGAATATTTTTTTAAATGCACGAAAACTTTTGGGCTCGGAATATAGTTCAAAAACCATTGACTTATGTTGATCCATTTAGCTACTCGTACTTCATAATACTTATTTTGATCTGAATAGGTGCTGATACCGAACCCGTCGATCGGTTTAGAGATTAGTATGAAGTCAAAGTTATTGTTATTAATATTTAAAGAGGTTGAATTTACGTACGGGGTAATTATACTTTATTTTTAATTTACCATTTATTTTAAGATTTAAACTCTATTCATCGAAACCAATCTAATGAGTCCAAACACGATATCGCCGCTGTATGTTTTGTGCTGAAAATATTGTGTGGATGGCCTCGGTTACATTCAATGCAATTAACACTGCTTGTAAAGACTTCTTTGGTAGAAATTGTATGCGAATACATATTATTAATAAATTTTAAGTTTTTAGAGGGTTGAATTTTGCGTTTGTTGAAGTTTTTTAGGTATTAATCAGGTAGAAAGAAAAATTGTTTATTCCGCCCAAACAGAACGCACATTATAATAATAATACACTAAAATAATTGTAAACACATAATAAAGAAAATAGAAAAAAAAAATATAATTTACTAAAAAGCCTCGTACTCAAAATAAACAATGTTTTCCTGGTGTCATAACCCGGGTCAGGAGTTTTGGTGGGAAAGTTAAGCTGAGTGTCACGTTAATTTTTCATTGGAGTTTTAAATTATTTATAGTGTTTTTTACTAAATAAAAGTGCGTGATTTGTGTAGTAAAAAGTGCATTCAATAAATAATTTGTAAAGAACATTGAGATGTCGCAGTACAATAAACATGTGTACTTCATTAATAATATTTTTGTAAATTAAATAATAAAAAGTAAAAACTAAAACCCAACTACGACAAAAAACGACGCTGAAAAAGTATAAAACAAGATTTTCAGAATACTGAACTGAACAAAGTTGCTAATATAGTTGCAAGTAAATGGACACAGTAGACTCTACCAAGATGCGTTCGTTGTAAATTGACAATAATGTCTTACGATACTATTCTGAAGTATGCAATATTCACTATTTAGAGATAAATTTTCATGTTTGGAAAACCGCAGTCACACGTTGTCTAAGTGTTACGGTAGGTAGGTATATGTAACGTGTGACTACGCCTTTCCAAACATGAAAATTTATCTCTAAATAGTGAATATTGCATACTTCAGAATAGTATTGTATGACATTATTGTCAATTCACAACGAAGGCATCTTGGTAGAGTCTACTCTGTCCATTTACTAGCAACTACATTAGCAACTTTGTTCAGTTCAGTATTCTGAAAATCTTGTTATATACTTTTTCAGCGTCGTTTTTTGTCGTAGTTGGGTTTTAGTTTTTAACTTTTTATTATTTGTACTATTTTGGTGTTAAAGTGTATTTGTGGCGCATAATATTAAGAAAATTTAAATTGATGAACTAATGATCGCTCATATTTAACATCATTAAAGCATTCGTGTAATTATGTACAAACATAAAGTTGTGATGAAAGTGATACCAAACACGGTATATTTATTTTAATTTTATATTAACATAGAACTTTATGTCCACAAGAGGGCACAATACTAAATTTGGTGACAAGCTTTATAGCTCATACCCAACGGAATATCAAGGCCCTTCTAATGGTACTGCAGTGGTCGTATCCTGATAAGTAGTAAAGAAGCTATGAACGAAAAGATGTGAATTATATGCAATCACCCCATGAATATTGGTAAAGTCACAAGCAAATGCTAGTTATATATATATATATTTAAAATGTACAGGTAAAGCGCTTTCAAATGATACCAAACACGGCATATTTATCTTAACTTAATTTTTTTACTCTGTTTGTTTTCTCCACTAGAGGGCGCCTTATTAGATTTTGTGAAACCCCATATAGCCTATAACCAGCGAACAATTAAGACGCTTCTAATGATATGTCATTTGTCGAATTCTGATAAGTAGTTTAGAAGTTACGATGGAACAGATGAACATACATACATACATACATACATACATAGCCTGTCAAAATCATAACCCTCCTTTCGCTTTGTCGTAGTCGGGTAAAAAATAGACTCAACCGTTGCTTGGATCGAACCCGCGACACGCAGCGCAGCAGTCGATCGCTCAGCCACTGCCTCAATCGTGTCAGTCATATATATTAATGACACTAATATCAGTGTTAACATTTAACAATGTAACTGTCAGTGTAGCAACAAGTAGCATTGTTAGATTACATCAAAATGTCAGCTAGGTGCCAATAAATCATTAAATAAATTATTCATGAATGTGTGTATCGTATTATGATTCGCTGTAACAGTGAAAGGGCTGGCATTTGACTCCCTTTCAGTAGGTACTGGCATATGCTTATGCTAAAAAGAAAAACTATATGAAAAACAGAGAACTAAGAGTCAGACCCGCATTCGAAGGGTTTCGAGCCACTATACCTACAATATGTATTTAACACTACATAAGTATATATTACCAATTAGTCACTCCTATTACGGTTCAAAAGATATAACCCAGTAACAGACGGACGGACTGACCGCGGAGCATTAAGAGGGTCCCGTTGGCACTTTTCGAAGACGTTATCATAAAAACTTTAACATGTTTCATTTATAAGCGTTTGACAATTCAATTTTAGACCTGTAAAAGTTATTTATTTCCTTATTTATGAATTTGGCTGCGTACACATTGCCATGTATAACCCGCGCAGATAAAGAAAAGATCTGTAAAAGGCGTCCGCTCGTATGCGTTCTCACTCACTCTCTATCGCTCTCTATACTCACACAGTGAAGTAAGCGCTGCAAAAAAAAACATCGATCAGGAATTCAGGATTCGCTTTCCAAACTACTGAAGCTACTTTGACGCACTCCAAGTTATCGTTAACTTCGTTCCGCTAAAGTTTCTGTTATTTTATTGTTTTTGTTGATAATGTTGTTTTTGTTGAGTTTGAACAATTAAAATCAACAAAAACAAACACAACAACAAACAAGTAAAATGTCATATTTACGTTGTAAATAACAATATTTACAATGTAAATTTGACATTTTATTATCTGAGCTTTTGATTTGTGATTGAACAATGACATGTTTTGTCAACCGTACTGTTAGACGGGTAAACGTCGGAAAGGTTTTAAAAAAAACGTTTTTAATTAAAACACTATATTTAGCACTTAGATACAGACAGGATGAACTGGTACGTCTAAGAGATGTGCTCGCGATAAAGATTGAACGCAGACTGCTGAATGATGTACTCGTGACGAAAGTGCTGATTAAGCACTTTTGTGACGTAGAGAGCTTTATTGCTAATTTTGAAGTATTTTAGTTATTTATGCATTTTAGGGTGCATTTGGCAATCGTAACAGCCCCCCGATTTAGAGTGAACTACACGTTTTAAGGTGAAGTTTACGGGAAGATGAAAATATATTAGGATTACCCAATTCGAAGGGCGGGAGCTGGTATAATTTGGGGAATATTAATTTCTTCGTCAATTGGTTTGGAATCGCTATTGTTTCTATTAAAGCGATATAGTTTCCTAAACGCACCAGTTTTACAGATTTTGTACAGAAGATACAGAGTTATTAAAATTAAAGTTACAATAGTTATAGCTGAATAATAATTGCCATATTGGACAATATGAGGCTTTTCTGGTTTTTCAATGATTTTGTCTAAGTTTTTTAACATTTCAGGATTATAAGCGACAGAGTCTAGGTTTACATTTTTCAAAGAAATAGACGGTAAACTAGGTACAATATTATCAAAACTTAATCTATTACAGCATGAATCATTAATTATGTTTAAATTCGTCTTAACAGGTTTTAATAGGACATTAACATTGTCTCGAGAAACTAATTGTGTATCTTTACAGTATGCCATACAACCCTTGGGTAGGTATAATATGCCACTACCACTTATATCTAATTCAGTTAATTGATTTACATTATTACATTCAATACTTAATTTAGATTTTTCCGACATTACATATAACCATTTGTTATTTAGAAGAGGCTGCCAGATACTAACTTGACCATGAAAAAATTTTGTTTTACATATTTCTGGAATCGAGGTTAGTACTTTACTAATTATTTCTGTTTCACAGCAAGGAGTTGCGGCGACAGAATAGGATATACTCGTGTCACAGAGATAGTGATCACTGTTTACGATTTTACAATTTATTAATTCGTCAAGTTTAGAATATGTTGATTTATCTTTAGTTATTCCAACGTATTTAGAGGATGGAATAATAGTTGAATAAGATACAGGGTTGTCAACCTCGTACGGCACTGGACAAGGTAAGTTATGATACAATGAAAAATGTTGAGGTTTAATCAAAGGTATTTCAAGGACAAACACTATTTGGTCCTTGCTATAATAACTAGATATAGTAGATATATTTAGAATAATATGTATATTTTCTAGACTTAGGAGAACAGGTAACTGTCTAGAGTTCGAGATGAATCTGTAGTTATTCACTAATTGAGTATAAAGTTCTATTGGTGAAAGAATAGATGGATATAGAATGTTTGATCTACCAAACATAACTGAGTTCACTATATCCTCGACCTTGAATGATAAAGTTAGAAGGCTGTTTTCTATCATAGACGTTAATTCTAAAATACGGGATCGTATTCCTAATTCTTTAGAAATATAGGTTAGGTTTTTAATGTCTTCGTATAAAGCGTCGATGGCGACGTTTAATTCATGTTCATTGGATTTTATGGAGTTTAATGTGTTGTTATAAGTTTTAAGGGTGGAAGTAGTAACGAGAATATTTTCTTTAAGCATTGATGCTATTTTGCTGGTATCAGCTTGAATTTCCTGAATGGCGTTATTATAGCGGATGGCATCTTCTTCATCCATAGTTCCAAATAGTTTTTTGGACAAGGTTCCAATAACACCCAGAAGTGCGGATCTTTTTACTTGATGAGACATGAGATAAGAGATTGCCTCGTTATCGCGTTTAATATCTTGGAAACGAGTTACCAGAGGTAGAAAAAGATTATTGCATTCTACATAATCAAGAGCTTTGCTTTTTTCGCATAGTGATTTTGAATTATCAAGTATATGATGTAAATTAATAATATGTGGGTCAATAAATGAGATTTCTAAAGGAATTACTACACTAAGATAACTATCGACTAAACTCAGGGATCCTATGGGATCGAAGTAAATCCCAGAACTATTCGTCAGGGGTTTGACGAATTCTTGACCCGTTGAGGGATTACTGGAAGGAAATAGAACTAGTATTAGTGTAATATTATTAATTACTATGCTTATATACTACTATTTAAAATAAAGATTTATGTATAAGACCTAGGAGCTAGTTTTACCTCATCATAGTGATGGGTGACATGTCGTCTATTAATTAATAGAGTTAAAGTGTTGCGGCCGTTAATTTTGACCACTTTATATGGACCTTTCCATACGGGTGATAAGGCTTTTCGCAATCTTACGTGATTCTTTAGGTATACGTAATCCCCTACTTTATATTGTACGGGACGAGAGTGGTTATCGTAATATTCCTTCGACTTTTCTTTTGATTTTTGAATATTTTGAAGGGCTTTTTCCCTTGAGAGTTTTAATCGATGGTGTAGGAATTTAATGTATTCGGGATAAGTCGATTGTGAATGTAATTCGTAAACAGAATCAGGGATGAAGGCTTTATGGCCGAAGAGTAGTTCGTATGGAGTAAAATTTGTAGAAGCATGGACTGACGTGTTATAGGCAAGCATTGCGGTATATACGTATCTATGCCAGTCTGTATGGTTTTCATTGACGTAAGACTTAAGGTATTCTTTGAGTGTAGAATGGCTGCGCTCAAGCGCACCTTGAGTTTGGGGATGATAAGGGGATGACCAGATTTGCTTAATCTTTAAGAATTCGCAGGTTTTCTTGAACATATCTGCAGTAAAATTGGTTCCTTGATCTGTAAGGATCATTTTTGGAATTCCAAATAAGGAAATGAAATGGACGAGGCACTCGCATGTGTCCTCTGAAGTAGCATTTGCAATGGGATATGCAAAGGAAAATTTAGTAAGGTCATCTTGCATAGTTAAGATGAACTTAAGTCTTGTTAGGCCCGCCTCTGGAAGAGGACCTACGAGATCCATGCTAAGACGCTCAAAGGGTTTCGTGGAAGTAGTAGTTATCTGCATGGGTGAGCGGTTAGTTTGCCTTAGGGCTTTATTCGATTGGCATTGCGAACAATTTTTTATATATAATTCAATGTCTGATCGCATGTTTTTCCAATGATATCTTTCTTTTATTCTATTTAGCATACGAGCCGTACCTAAATGTCCGGCGATAGGGATATCGTGATTTTCCTTAAGGATTTTCTTTATTTCAGATGGAGTTGGAAATATTAGTGAATTATGATAAATGTCAATAGATACATTCGAGTTATTAAAGATATAGGAGAACATATTATATATTTTTGGCCAGTCATGTTTATCGAAAGGGTTACGGAAATTAGTAATAGCTAAATGTATGATTTCCTCCCTTGATGTCGAGAGTATTTGATGTTTTAGGTTTATTAGACTTTTATAGATGTCTTCGTAAGAGCAACTATCGAAATGGTAGACTTTTGTAAATAGGAAATAGAAGGTTTTAGATTTGTGTTCAAAGGGTAGGCAAGTAAACAACGTCCTTTCTTTACCCAGGAGATCTGAGGAATTTTCAATTTCACCTAAAATTTCCTCTATATAAGGGTTAGCCGTATCAAGGTCAATAGAAGTAGGTAGAACTATATGTTTACAAATACTTTTGAAAATATTTTTATTATGTTCTATAATTTTAGTATTACTATTAAACTGTTTTCCGGACATTGTTTTCAGGAATTTGGAATAGTTTTCACTGGAACTAGAAGTTAGTGATAGATGCTCCTCAGCATTATTATCAACCGTAGGATTTGGAAGGTTTGGATTTTCAGGTAAGTCATCTCTATTTTCAGGACCAAGAATATCTGTGAAGGAGTCGTCATTGTCTAACAACTCTACCGACGGAACTTCGTCAGAATCCAGAGGTATAGAAGGTAATTGTATATCGAGATCTTCTAGAGTTATAGGACTAAAATTAGGCGATTGATTTTCGTCATACCGCCTAGACGTAGAAGGAATAGAATTATCATCTTTATTTTGAACAGGGTTTACGGGGAATCGAGACAATGCATCAGCGTTGCTATTGATTTTACCTTTTTTGTACTCGATTTTGTAGTCAAATTCTTCTAGTTTTAAGCGCCATCTAACGAGTCGGGATCCAGGATCTTTGCAGTTGAATAACCATTTTAATGGTCTATGATCTGTTACTATAGTGAATTTATGTCCATATAGATATGGCCTAAACATTTTGGTACCAAATACTATGGCTAGACATTCTTTTTCTGTGGTGGAGTAATTGGTCTCCGCTTTATTCAACGTTCTTGATGAGTAAGCGATTGGGCGATCCTTTCCAATTTCGCCTTGGGATAGAATGGCTGATATTGCATAATTTGATGCATCGCAGGTAAGCACAAAGGGCTCAGAAAAGTCGGGATATATAAGTATAGGAGCGGAAATTAGTTTTCCTTTTAGTTCTTCGAAAGCTATTTGTTGTTCATTCAACCAAGAGAAAGGGACATCCTTTTTTAGTAATGTAGTGAGAGGTTTAGCGGTTTTAGAAAAATCAGGGATGAAACGGCGGTAATAGGATACTAGACCTAGGAATGATTTAACGTCCTTGGGACATTTAGGAATTGGAAACTGAGACACGGCCTTGACCTTTTCAGGATTTGGGCTTACTCCTTTGTCACTAATGATGTGACCAAGGTAACCGACTTCTTTGCGCAAGAATTCGCACTTGTCGGGTTGTAGTTTAAGGTTATATTTGCGTAGTCTATCGAAAACTTTTAACAATTTATCGCAATGTGATGAGAGATCGTGTGAATATATTACTACATCGTCAAGATAGACGTAACAATGAATGCCTTGAAGTCCGGCGAGAGCGGTATTCATAAGCCGTTGAAACGTAGCGGGTGCATTTTTTAGTCCAAACGGCATGCGTTTGAATTCAAAATGCCCTTGAGGAACAGTGAACGCGGTTTTAGGAATGTCGTTCCTATTAACGCATATTTGGTGAAAACCTGAGCATAAATCGAGGGTGGAAAAGTATTTACTTTGCCCTAATTGGTCTAGTATTTCATTGATTTGAGGGATAGGATAACTTTCGCCGATTGTGATGTCATTCAGTTTCCGATAGTCAATGACAATGCGCCATTTTTTCTGGCCAGAGGAATCTGTTTTCTTAGGGACGACCCAAACTGGGAATGACCAAGGGGAAACAGAGGGTTGAATGATGTCCTGGGACAACATTTTAGAGATTTGCGTTTCAACTTCTTTTTTGTGAACTTCGGGAAACCTGTATGATTTGACATTGATAGGTTCCGAGGGGGACGTTTTTATTTCGTGTTTTAAGAGATCGGTGGTCGACAATTTATCGTCGGGTAAATGGAAAATGTCAGAGTATTGAGAACAGATATCGAATAAGCACGACTTTTCTTCGTCGTTGAGATGATTAGCCCGTAACATGTTTAGGACTTCTTCTTTTCTGATTGTGGAAGATTTAGAAAAATCAGAGTTCGGTTGGATTTGGAAAGAGTTCACCTCGAAGGGTTGTATTTCTAATTTTAGATCAGAGTTGATTGTGACTTGTTTTTCAGAGGTGTTGACAACCGATATATTTATTCGGTTGTTATCCTTAACTGTAACGATGCAGTTAGCTATCAACAAGGATTCGGAGATATGTTGATCGAGGATAAGTCCTTGTCGATGCTCAGGATTATTAACAGTACATTCTATAATAGTTTCAGTACGGGGTGCGATTTTATATACGGGTTGGCAGTATTCTAATTTTGTTATAATATTACTAATTTGTAATGTGTCGGTATTATAGTCAATAATACCGTCTAAATCATTCAGGAGGTCAGTTCCAATTATGCCGTCATAATTTAAATCGATATTTTCGACTACGTGGAAACGATATGCGATATCAGAATTTGGAAATAATTCCAATTGGAAATGACCTAAGGTGGGTATGGTTTCGTTAGTGTTGTGAATACCTTTTTTTTTAATAATAATAATAATAATAAGTTTATTTCATATAAAATTGTCTTACATTACATGTCAAGGAGTCTCCATTTAGGCATAGAGATGCCTGTAGTTGAAGGCTCCGTTAATTGTAAATATGAAAGCAACAAAAATGGAAACGAGAAAAATAACAATAAATAACAAAATGCTAGTAATTATATGAGTGCGTGCGTGTGGAAGGTGTGTGTGTGTGTGTGTGTGTGTGTGAGAGAGAGAGAGAGAGAGTGAGTGAGTATTTGCGTGCGTGAATAAATAAAGGAAATGTTTCTGTTCAATTTAATTACACTATTAGGTCACTGGTTGCAAAAGTCCCTCTGTAGCATCGTAACTTAAATTATGTAGCCAGATTGTTAATTCTTTTTTGCATTGCAATAATTTTTTATCATAGACATATATGACTTTATTAATCTTATTATATAAAAAGGATGAGCGTTTTTTGAATTGCCTGCTAGCAAATTCGGTATTAGTTTTGGGAACCTTTAGTATGCAGTATTTATTTCTTTTTTTTAGTATTTTAGCATCGTATGGTGTCTCTTTGTGCGTTTTGAGCATAATATGTAGAATGTATAATTTTCTTACTGATAGTAGATTACATAATTCGTAAAGCTTTTTGGTAGAAAATATTCTTTTTTTGAAGTACATTACTTTAATTATCGCTCTCTGGGCACGTTCTAATTCAAGAAATCTAGATTTCACTGCTCCTCCCCATATAGATATGCAATATATCAAAACAGACTGGACCAACGATACATAAATTTCATTTAATAAATTTCTTTGATTGTCATTATTTTTATTTTCATTTATTCTCCCTGGTACAACACATCTCAACTCCCTGAATATCCAGATCAGTTTGCGTACTCTGGTTATGACCTGTTCTAGTTGAGGATGCCATGAAAGACGCTGGTCAATGATAACTCCTAGATACTTTGTTTGGTTAACTTGTTGGATAATAGGGCAATTGGTGCAAGTTTCTGTAGTAGTTTCACACATATGGATTCTTAAATTAAATTCTTTTTCTGGTTGAAATTGATTATAAATATTAAAACAAATGTAGTTGGTTTTGCTAGTGTTCAAAGTGAGAAGGTTTTTTTTTAACCAAGTTGTAATAAGAGCTAAACCTTCTTCTGCACAGTTTTTAACTTCATCCCATGTTTTACCTGAGAAGACGACAGTTGTATCATCGGCGTATGAGAATACTTTAGCATTATGAATCTTCATGTTGCAGAGGTCATTAATGTAAATTAAAAAAAGTGTGGGTCCTAGTACACTTCCTTGGGGTACGCCGTATGACACATCCACATCCTCACTGACAGTTTTATTAAGTTTCACTTTTTGCATTCTACCGGTAAGATAATCGACCTTTGAGTTGAATGATTTTGTTTTGAAGCACGGGCATTGATTTGATTGAGTTTCTTTTTATCAAGCTCACAGCGGATCCGGTGTCGACTAAGAAATTTAAACTTCGGTTACTTAACTGAGTTTTAAGGATAACATGAGGTACGTATCTTTTCGTAGAATTAGAAGTAATTTCGTAAATAATACTTTTTTGTGTTTCAGGAGTTGAACAACCCGCAATTGGATTCAGAGTAGGCTCAGTAAATTTAGAAGAATTTGGTACTTCAGATACAGAAGATTTAGAGGATTTCGAATAGGCTGACTCTTTAGGTACAGCTGGTACAGAGGATTTAGAACAGGCTGACTCTTTAGGTACAGCGGATACAGAAGATTTAGAATAGGCTGACTCCTTGGGTGCAGCGGATACAGAGGATTTAGAATAAGCTGACTGTTTATGTGCAGCGGATACAGAGGATTTAGAATATGCTGACTCTATAGGTGCGGCGGATACAGAGGATTTAGAATAAGCTGACTTCTTCGGTACAGCGGATACAGAGGATTTAGAATAAGCTGACTCTTTAGGTGCAGCAGATACAGAGGATTTAGAATAAACTGACTTCTTAGGTACAGCGGATACAGAGGATTTAGAATAAGCTGACTGTTTATGTGCAGCGGATACAGAGGATTTAGAATATGCTGACTCTTTAAGTGCAGCGGCTACAGAGGATTTAGAATAAGCTGACTTCTTGGGTACAGCGGATACAGAGGATTTAGAATAAGCTGACTCTTTAGGTGCAGCAGATACAGAGGATTTAGAATAAGCTGACTCTTTAGGTGCAGCAGATACAGAGGATTTAGAATAAGCTGACTTCTTAGGTACAGCAGATACAGAGGATTTAGAATGGGTGTCTTTTAAGTGCGAAGACGGATTTAGAATTTGAGGGCTGGGCCCCACGTGACACCGTCGTGAGCCCACTACTCGTTTAAATGATTTTCATCGCTTACAGAACCTTGGGGTTCGTTGTCGTAATCGACGTGGTTGACATGGTTTTGTGTATTACTTTGTCGTGGAGTGGAATCGTCATTTTGATTGGATTTGTATTTTTTATTATTATTATATTGGCGTTTTTTGCAATTTTCAATGGTATGGCCCTCAAACTTGCAATATCGGCATATAGGTGGAGAAGACTGGGGTTTACCTGAATTATGAGTTGTATTAGATTTAGAGCGATTTTGAGTAGTATTCAGTTTTTGCGGAGGACGGTTTAAATTCCTTCTCTTTGATAGTAGGGCCTGTATTTTCTCCTCCGAGATAGCAAAGTTAATGGCTTCATTCAAGGTGGAAGGATTTTTCATGCGAATTAAATTACAAATTTTGGGTGAAAGCCCCATTAAAAATGAGTGGAGGGCTAGTTCCTCCATAGCCGATATTTTTCCGACTAACTCGGTTCTCTTTTTATTGGAAAATGTGATTTCGGTAATTAATTTGGCTAGGCAAGACTCAATTTTGAGAGAATATTGACTTACAGATTCATCTGGCTGCTGTTGGAGTTCCTGTAATTCGGATAATAGATGTGCGTAATGTTTCGTTTCCCCAAATTGGGATTGTAAAAAGGACTTTACTTGTTCCCACTCGTTAAAATCCTTTATGGATGCTGCTGACTCGGCTTTTCCTTCGAGTCGGCTTAGAATATAATTTAATAAAATAGGTTTTTGAGTTGTTGAAGCAAGTTTGTTTGCATTTTCGCAGTTGTTGAGAAATGATTGAAGTTTCTCTCGAGACCCGTCAAAGGGTTTAATAAACTTGAAAAGAATACTTGATTCCATTTTTTCTGACAGAGTAACGAGCTCTGCCCTTGATTCAGATTTTTCGGTTGGCATATAGGCCGGAAAATAAAACGAAACAAAGCTAATAAAAATAGAATACAAAATAATAAAGTACAACGGTTACAAAGTATGCTAAGAATGCGTCGAGTCGAGCTGATAAGCGGGCCACTTCGTAGAAGCTCGGATGTTTTGACTACGGATTTTATCACTAAGTCTCACTGTAACTTTGTACTGGATTATATTTTATTTATGATTTTGAACACACGGCACTGCACTGGATTTCGAGTTATTATGTTGATTTCACTTACAGGATTGCAGCTGCAGTGACGAGAAGAGACAGGAACATGATCACCTGATTTCAGGGACGGTGTAAGTACCTGAATGATTTTCAGGAACACTGGAACTGGATTTGCACTCTGAACTCACGGTATTTCACAGAAAATACACACGCGGGTAAGAGTTGGATTTTATGGGATTTAGAATAGGTAGATAAGATGTGAATATAGAATGAGTCTGGTTCGGCACTATGATTTGCACACTGAATGTCTGAGGCGTTTTCCAGATTTTTAAAATCCCACCGCTGCCACCAATTGTTAGACGGGTAAACGTCGGAAAGGTTTTAAAAAAAACGTTTTTAATTAAAACACTATATTTAGCACTTAGATACAGACAGGATGAACTGGTACGTCTAAGAGATGTGCTCGCGATAAAGATTGAACGCAGACTGCCTGAATGATGTACTCGTGACGAAAGTGCTGATTAAGCACTTTTGTGACGTAGAGAGCTTTATTGCTAATTTTGAAGTATTTTAGTTATTTATGCATTTTAGGGTGCATTTGGCAATCGTAACAGTACCATAAGTGTCCGCCGCCATTTTCAGATCTTTTCTTTATCTGCGCTGGTTATATTGTTGAATCTTTGTGCACGAATCGTGTTTACATACAACTGTCGAGCAAAGTTATATTCCATCGCGAACTTTTTTGTAGATATTGATGTCTCTACACATCACTTTGCTCTATTTTTATGAATAACTTCCGCAGTGTAAATAACCCATATAAGGATTTTTGGTATATTTTAACACGTTGTGTTACTTAATTGATTCCTAATACATATTTTGACAATAATCTATAGCCTGTGTTCATCGCCGATAACGTAGGATTCTAATCGTGAAAGAATTTTTCAAATCTATGCTAGTTAGATCATAATATGTAAAATGATGCACATTTTTGTTTGGGATGGAAAATCATCAAATGACCTCTCCCACTCTGGGCGGAGTGGAAGGGCGTGTCAGACTTTAACTGACTAAAACCCACCCGTGTTCCTTCACTTGCCTGTAGGCCAAGGCCACAGTTTCTTTTTTAACCAACCCGCAACCCTGACTCGGAAGACATCAGTCTTGTCGGACCCCGTCACGATGTGCTGACATCTCTTGTAAATAAAATTCTATCCAATACAGTACGTGCAAATCAAGCAACGGCTCATAGGTACATTCATTATGTTAATAGCTACATGGAACGTTCATTTAGATACAAAATATTGTAGCCGTAGATGATAATTACTAACATTATATCATGTATGTAGTAGTAATACGTAGTTCATTTCCTTCATTAACTCCACACATATTTGATGATGACGTATTTAGTTTTGTCAATAACATAATAAATTGCTATTATTAACATAATTATTAGTCATCATCATCATCATCTCAGCGTTAATCCCAGTCGCATCCGTAGCTTTTTAGCTTTGGAGTCTGGAGTCCGCTTTACCAGTCTAACTGCTGATTTTGGCTAAACTTCGATATTTTCCGTGAAGCGACTGCCGCCTGACCTCCACAACCCGAAGGCGATATCTAAGCATTGCAGTTAGACCAATTGTTAGACTTTTGAGGGCTCCAACAACCCGTAACGACTGCCACTAGATGTTCGTATGGCAACCGGGACCAACGGCTTAACTTGCTTTCCGAGGCAGGACCAGACCAGTGCAAATACTCATATTCATGCATACAAATATTTGCACTGTGCGGGGTATCGAACCCGCGCCTCCTTGCGCAACGGCCGCGTTCGCTACCGCTACGCCACGGAGGCTGTCAAACTTACTAAACCTATTAAACTATTAACATAATTATTAGTGAAAGATGCAAATTATTAGCAAATACATAAGTAGGTACTGGTACTTATTATATGAAATCGTCATATTCGTAGCCTCTTTCTCAAACACGTTGGGGCCTGGTTATAGTTATTCTAACCTCCACTCTCAAAAAATCCACCCGAGCTGAATACTAAGAAAAATTTGATGTGAAATAAAACGTAATATTATCTTTTCATTTGTCTTTTATAATTCTGGTAGATACTGCTTCCTGTTTTTTAAGACATCATTGTTATTTATAAAAAATATTATCCGATGAATGACACACAGGTTACGTAGAAATGTCTTTTTATAGAAACTGCACCATATGGAACGGTTCTGTACAGTAACTGAATTTGATTTGTAAACTCCGTTAGGTTTATGATGGAAATATAAATTCAACTGCCGCCAAAATGTTGAAATTACATGTCACGTCACTCGACTATTCCATATTTTAATCGCTCTGACTCAATATTTGTTGAGGCTACTAATATACTGTCTTTTTAATTTTTGTATTACTTTGAAATTGTTACAAACTTCGGAGACGTCGTCATGAATAAAGCTATCAGTACCTAACTTCTGAACAACTATTAGGAATATCAGCGATACTTTGAAGAACTCACAACTCACTGAGTAGTTGCTCTTTACGTCAAAAGTGCGAATTCTTAGACCTTCTTCAGCATTTTCACTCAAAAAAACTTAGTTATTGCCTATACAAACAGTTTTTTTTAAGATCCTATAAAGTGAAACTTTGCATAATATGTAGGTATGTTTGATATTTTTTTACGCAAAAACTACTGAATGAAATTAGATGAAATTTGGCACACGGATATTCCCACGGGATCAAAACTTATGTGGGTGAAACCATAGGACGCGGTTTTATACGAGTATATGATATTCAATCATTTTTTTGCTTCAGAGCATTACTTTTTACGTAGACATTGATTAGTTTGAGATTCCCGCCAACTTTCGCCTCTTGTCAAATCATTTATGTCAAATTACTTTTTGTTTTATGGCATCGTAATAAGGTCGGAGCAGCCATCTGTATCTATCTTTATTCAAGATGATTATTCCGATGATGTTCGTTAATGTAACTTTATAAGTGTACATGTACACGGTAATACGGATACATGGGAAATTTTGGGTGGCCACGGTAATTCACGGTTGCCGGCTTAAACAATATCTACGCATGTTCTGTACAAAGGTACATTCTTTCAACATAATACATTCTGGTAGGTACATCCTCTACAAAAGTAATTCATTCGTATACAGAGTGGTGCTGACAATACGACAATAAATGAATACACAGATTATGCTGGTTCATAGGAAAAATCCTAAACTATAGAAAAAAAAACCTAGCATCAAAAATAAAAAAATGAAAATTTCAAACAAACTTAATCGCTTAAAATTGCAAACCGAATAGAACATCCTTTAAAATATTGGTTCAATGACCTCCGATCAGCGGGCGACAGCGCGGTCGTGTGTCGACTTGCTTTTTGGCGCCATTATTATTAAAGTTTAGTACCGCTGGATGCGGCGGTCATTATCCTGTAAGCGGTTCCTTATCAACATGTAGAAAATGTGAAAAATGAAAAATGATTTCCTGTGACTAATCTAATTGATATATTTATATGACTTTTTTATGGGTAGATTGAGAATGTGTTGAGGTACACGATGTTTAATTTATTGTCGTATTGTCAGCACCACTCTGTATATAAAAAAGTATAAAGAACGCAGTGCTACTCATATATAGTTATAAAGTACATGATTGATATCTAGATTTATTTCTCCTATACTTTCCAACGTAATCTGTGGACTCTACATCAACATGGATATCAGCTATCTTTTAGTGGAAAACTCGCATATTAATATTAGTATTCTCGTTTTATTTCTATTTGTAATAGGTTTATTTATCTTTCTTTTGCAGATAGCGCGCTCTTCAAACACAGTGGTAGCGCTTGTAAATTTGACCCAGGAGTCTTCAGGACACTACCGCTGTGAAGTGAACGGGGAAGCGCCGAAATTTGCTACTGTATCTCGACAGAAATACATTAATATACACTGTATGTCTTTTAATTGTTACGTATCTAACACGTGTCGAATACAGATTTGTCCATTTTATGCAAAACTGGAATCAAATATTATGAATAAAGGTAGTTGGTTAACAATTTGAATTTCGTAGCGACAAAAATTCAATAAAACCTGAACTTCAAACATTTATTTTTTTAACGTTCATTTCACGAGGCTAAATTTTGAACAGAATGAATGTTCTTCGTTAGACTGCCTCAACGAAAGTTATCTTAAAAAACTTATTAAAAATAGGTTCAATTCCTATATCAATGAATAAACTTTTACTGTTCCTTTGTTGTTGTTAGGTATGTACCGGCTGTCATTCGAGGATTTTTGGCAGTCGTCATGGGTCATCAATAACCCGAACATCTGACAGTCTTACCAATCTCAACAATCAGTCTTACCATTACTCGGAAATTAATAAAAAACCGTATTGTGGAGGTCAGATAGGCGTCGTTACATGTAAAATGCTGAACTGCCTCCGGACCCCAAACCTACTTTAGAAAAGGTTAGGAAAATGAAAATTATTCATCTAGTTACTAATGATTATCTTATAACATTTCAGTACTTCCAAAAAGCGGACCCCGGGTGGTAGGACTCAAAGAGCTGTACGATTTCGACGACATGGTGGTCGCAAACTGTTCACTGCCTCCATCCCGTCCCAAGGCCCATCTAAAGTGGCTCATAAACGATAGACCTGCTCCCTCTTCCTACGTCCTGGGACCCTGGTATCGGGTGTCGGCGGAGCGGCCTGATGCTGCGGAAACTATTTTGCAGCTTAGCTTCTTCGCGACCACATCTGATTTTATCAATGGAGCCATCAAATTAAAAGTGAGTGTGTCACTGTATTAGTTACAGTTTAATAAAATAGTTTATTATTAAAGGAAGTTACAATAAAAAGCCCTGAAACTTGCTTTCTAAAGTATTGTCACTTGTCTCAAAAACGAGGACGGCAAAATAAATTTAACTAGCTGACCCGTACGAAAAATTCGCACTATACTATTTAGAATTTTTAAGTCGTTTTTATAAATAAACAGTGAAGCGGAATAATTTGAACATAGTATTCCATGGTACCAGGGACGAATATCTGTCGATTGGTGGGTCGGACGTTCAGATTGGTTCGATAGAAAGAGAGAAAAAGGGAGAAAACGGTTTCAGACCCTTGGAGAAATAATATATGTTGATAAAAAAAAAATAGAAAAATGCATTTTACTTTGTTTCCAAACCATACCTATTATAGAGAAAATTTGTCAAAGGGCTATCGTTTGACAATTTTTCTTTATACTAACTTTTTTATTGTGGTTTTGAAATCATCAAATAACCTCTCCCACTCTGGGCAGAGCGGAAGGGCGTGTCAGGCTTTTACTGACTAAAACCCACCCGTGTTCCTTCACTTGCCTGTGCGCCAGGGCCACAGTTTCTTTTACTCACCCGCAACTCTGACAAAAAAAGAAAAACTAGTATAGAGATGGCTCTATACTGGTTTTTTCTTTTTTTTTGTTGGGATGGTAAGTCATCAAATGACTTCTCCCGCTCTGCGCGGAGCGGAAGGGAGTGTCAGACTTTTACTTACTAAAACCCACCCGTTTCTTCACTTGCCTGGGCGACAGCCAAGGCCACGGTTTCTTGTTTAACCAACCCGCAACCCTGACCCAGGAGGCATCGGTCTTCGTGGACCCCGTCACGATGTGCTACATCTCTTTGAGGCACGCGTGAATCACAACGCGCCGTCGACTCGGACCTCCTTACCGAGCGGCGAGCTGCCCACTACTCACCACCCGCAGGCCCATCTCTATACTACCTCATTTCACTTTTTGAATCTTCATTTGTTTGTTTGTTTTAGTGCCAGGCTACGATAGCGCCGCTGTACCAAAGAGAAACAGAGTCCACCCATTACATTGCACTTCCTTTTACTGTCTCCACGGATGCATCTAAGGCAAAAGAAACCAAAGGTGAGTAAAGGTAAATAAAACTGTACCTACAATCCCACAACTGTAAAAATACAGAAAAGTAAATAATATAGAAATAACCACTTTTGTACCTGAAGGGTTTTTTACGAGTGATGTCATTGCCCCGGCTGTCGCTGAAAACAGCACTTGGCTCTGTTTTGCATAGTTACCTACAGCATAATGCCGGGCGAAAGCCGTTTTGCGTCGATGTGACGCATGTTCCCTCAACCATTTGTTACTTTTTGTGTTTCTGTAATTGTTTGCGTCATATTGACCGCACATAAACGTTTTTTTTTTTCTAAGGGCCTCATAAATTATTACTTGTACCAACGCCAAGTTCAATAAAGAATAGAGCTAAACAAACCAATTTAGGGTTATCACAACTCACGTTTTACAAATATCCTATTATTGCCTTTTACATGCTAACTCTTTATTAACAATTCCTATTGCCGCATATTTCAATAGAATTACTAAAATAACATGCATAATAACTTGGCATTTCGAAAAACCATTAAAAATTCGACATTAATTTTACAGCGGTGATAGCTCTACAAAAAAAGAAAGATGGATGAAATCACATTTTGTGGAATTCAACCAATGAATGAAGTTGAGGCATTTGTCAATACAATTTTGCGTATTTTAATTACTTTCACATCAACTGCATAACACTTGCATTGTATTACTTTCAAGTATGGACTTAGTATAATACATATATAACAAAAAATTTAACCTATTAGGAAATTAGCTTACTAGTGTGTCATATTTCATTCAACTCGGTTAAGCGTTCTATGCAAATCATAAATATCTAAACATAAATAAACTGTTTACATTAGTAAGAAATCGGATTATTACTTTTATAAAAATCATCTACCTATCTAGAAAAGGTTGTTAACATCTGTCTTTTAGGCGTAAACAACTCGTTGGCCTAGCAACGTCTTTAACTCTATTCTTTATCGAATTTGGCTTTTATATCCATACTAATATTATAAATGCGAAAGTAACTCTGTCTGTCTGTCTGTCTGTTACGCTTTCCCGCTTAAACCTCTCAACCGATTTTGATGAAATTTGGCACAGACAATCTGTAGACCCTGAGAAAGAACATAGGCATACCTTTTATCCCGGAAAAATTTGATATTCCCGAGGGAAATCTAAAAAGCGCGATATAACCGAACTCCACGCGGGCGAAGCCGCGGGCGGAAAGCTAGTAATTCATATATTATGAATCTGCTTGACCAACGAAACAGATTTGTGATAGCATTGATTGAAAACATTGTAGTATACTGTTACCTACTAGTATTTTAAATTGTCTTAACTTATAAAATGTAATTTATAATGCTGTTTATTTTTATGTTTTGTTTTATTTTCAGACATCGCAACTTCGGTGGACAACTCGTTAGCATCATTAATTATACCAATTCTTTTCTTAATTTTAATATAAAAGCTTCTTGATATTATTTAATTGCAGTAAACCATAGGTGGCCAGAAATCTGTACAAAATGTCTCAAATTATTTGTTCCACAAATTTTTCACGGGTCACATTTCAAGTGTTTTGTGGCGAAACGTGGCGAATTCAGTGTAGAGCGTTTTAGATACGGTTAAACAATTCTTTGGAAGTTCACAAAACTTAGACATCAGCAAATGCACGTGTACGTTAGTTGTACATACATAATATGGAGTAGGTACCTATGCAACTAGGAAGTTGGTCTGCTGTGTAGCAAAGCGCTCGCAATCTTGAATCCTGTTACTTCGGAACGTAACAATTATACTACCTTAGTATGCTGTGCACTATGCTGGTGAGAATTGCTCTGTGTCGCTTGTTAAACAGTTTCCATGTGCTAGAAAGGAATTATAGTGGAATAATGTGTAAATAAGACTTTACCAGAGATTACTAAGCAGTAATACTCGTAAGTAAAGTAAATTTATGAAAAGTTTAAGCCCAAAATCAGCCTTTGAAACTGTGGAGTATTAAGAGCGTCAGAGTATCTTTGTGTGAGGTTAACCCTCTAAGTGCATGTATATAAAGTATGAATACATAGAGACTTATAAACAGCCACATAAGCTTTTTCTCAACTAACGTATGAAGTGCAGTTCCTGAAATCCAATTGCGGGCCGGATCTAACTGTTTCTTTACCAATAAAAAGTAATCGCCAAGCTTTTCGAATATTTTTGTTCTCTTGGTCGGTATGCGCTTTCTAACAGCGAACACTGAAAATACCCTGTTACACAATATTTAGGGACTGATATTTACGTGATATGTGTAATAAGTCCCAAAATGTGTTATAAGAATTACACCATCCGGATTTAGGGAAAGGGTCCTTGAATATCGAACTGTGTAATGAGGCTGCCTATATTTTATGCATTTGAACTATTTATAACTTTAATGTAACTATCACTGGCACCGATTCTGTTGTTCACAAACTAAATTTAATTTAACTTCAGTGCATCCTTTTCTTTCTATTCCATTAAGACAAGGACAGAATATAAATGTCAGTTTAGACCTGTCAAATTAGTGCGCTCCTGACGTAAACGGGCGTATTTTTAGTCGCCATGTTTATAATCGCGTCTATACTATCTTCTATGGAGTATCTTAATTTGACAGGATTAAACTTAAATGTTATCTTCTTCTAACTTAAAATTAGTTTGTGAACAATAGAATCGGCGCTACTGTATAAATATTTTGGCTACCTTTCAAACGAATATAATAAATAAAGACGTAAGTTATTTTTCGATGTAGATTTTAATAATATACTTAGAGAATAGGTACTGCAGGATCATAGAAATAATATATATCCATAAACATGATATTTATAATATGGCTTTAACATGTAATCGTAAAAAATAAGCTGAGCTTGAAGTTGTGTAATAATGGTTGATATACAGAATGGTGCTGACAATACGACAATAAATTAAACATCGTGTACCTCAACACATTCTCAGCCTACCCATAAAAAAATATATAAATATATCCATTACTTTAGTCACGGGAAATTATTTTTCATTTTTCACATTTTCTACATGATGTACATATTGATAAGGAAGCGCTTAGAGGTTGATGACCGCCGCATCCAGCGGTACTAAACTTTAATAAATAATGGCGCGATTTTTCGTGCTTTTGCAAGTCGATACTTAAACGCGCTGTCGCCCGCTCAGCGGAGGTCATTGAACCAATATTTTAAAGGATGTTCTATTCCGTTCGCAATTTTATGCGATTTAGTTTGTTTGAAATTTTCATTTTTTTTTATTTTTGATGCTAGGTTTTTTGCTATGGTTCAGGATTATTCCTATGAACCAGCATGGTGTGTGTTTTCATTTATTGTCGTATTGTCAGCACCACTCTGAATAAAGAGTAAGAAATAATTATACCGACCAAAATGTGTACGTAAAATAATTTTACCTAATCCTACAAGTTCGAGATGGGATTTGGAAATATTATAGGCCTAATTCTAGGTCTATTTGATAGAACTTTATAGCACTAATCTATGCGCACTTTAAGATTTAAAATATTTAATACAGTTCGAGATACGTATGGATCTCGTCCTTTTCTGATCCAGTTTAGTAATCTACCCATGTTATATTTTATTTATCTTTTTTTCGTGATACTTTGATGCATTCGTATGTAATAATTATATTGTTTTCTATGCATTTACACTATTATTTTCTTGAGTTGTGTTTAGTAATGTTAATGTGTGAAGGCGATACTTTATCTACTAATGAGAAGCATTAATTGTGATAGCGAATTACTGCTTTTCTCTAAATAAAGGTTCTAATGAGTTACAGTAACAAGTTGTTTTTTTTTTATATATTATTTATTTAATGAGCTATACAATTCATTTAGGTTTGTAAGTTTTAAACTTACTGAAGCGTTTTGTGTCTACCGTTAGAGAGTCGATATCGTTATTTCATTTTTCAATATCCAGAACCCCGAGGGCCATTGGGGCCACCGCTTGGGTAACCGTCTTCTCCAGTGCTTCCACCGTTCTGAGATCCTGAGCGTCCTCTGCCGCCATTCTGTCCACCTTTACCTCCTTGTGGTCCACTCGGGCCTCCATTTGGGTAACCGCCACCATTTCCTCCATTGCCATTAGAGAAACCTCTATTGTTTCCTCCTGGACCACCACTAGGATAGCCTCCGTTGCTTCCTCCAGCTCCACCGCTGGAGTAACCATCATTACTTCCCTGTGGGCCTCCACTTGGGTAACCACTTCCTTGGCCACCGTTGTTCAAATCTTCTGCTCCTCCTTGGGGTCTGCGGGATCCCTGACTATTTCTTCCATTACCACCGCCATTACCATTACCATCAGATTTTCCGCTGGGATAACCCATGAAGCCTTGACTTCTCAAATCTTCCGCTCCAAAGCCACCTTCCTGGTATTGTCCAACGCTACTTGACTGATCCTGTCCTGATCCTGCGTACCCGCTATTGCCACCAGGACCACCTTGAGAGTACCCTTGACTTCCACTTTGTGACCCTCCACCTCCTGCAAAATAGCATATTTGAATAAATATACCTACAATTAACATAATTATTTAGGTTCTATTTTGACTAGCAACCTTTTAGTTTTAAACAAAGTTTAAGGGATATTTTCAGAGATTATTAACTTTAAATGCCTGTCTGCTTATATTAAAAACATTTAAGCTTCTTCAATAGAAGTTGTAATAACAATAAATATTAAACATTACCTCGGCCAAACCCATTTCCAGAGCCTCCGTTACCACTACCTGAACAAAAGGAATTATTATAAATGTAATAAACGGAACACAAAATACAAATTGCAACCAGCAAGTAAATTCAATTACCGACAGCTTTGTTTAGATAATACTGAGATTAGTTCACACTAATTTTACGACCAAAATAGCTAATTTGAAACAACAACCATTTTCCTGATAAAGTGGATGATTACGAAAATTTAAAGGAATATTTTTGTATGAAAAGTTTTTTGTCAGGGGGTACTTGATTTCATTGCGATTTCATGACTAAAGCTACTAATTTCTGGTAAAACTTTTAAGGCCTTCTTCCAAGTTTTATTTTGATAATGGATACTCTAAAATCGTGTTTATTTTTATTAACAAGTAATTCTGGAATCTTCTGAAATAGATTCTAGCATAAAAGCTATAGGTACACAGGTGTCGTAGCGCCAACCAAGATAATGAACCAACCCTCGTATCGGATCTGAGGCATGTATCCCTGCAGGCCGGCCTCGTACTCGACAACCTGTCTTCTGCCATCGGGCAGCACTACGTTATACTCTCCCGTGGCCAGGTCGCCATCACGCTGCTCAGAATGACCAAATTTAGTACCTGTCTGAGCGTCGTCCACCTCATAGCTAAACTCGTATTTAGCCGGCTCCTGAAAAGCAAGACAAATACATGCTATACACAATAAGATAAAAAAAAACCGGCCAAGTGCGTGTCGGACTCACGCAAAAAGGGTTCCGTACCATTGATTTATGAAATTAAAGGATTTAAGTTATTTGTCTGAAAGATTACGCGGTAATAAGCGGTTTACGATTTACGAGGTATTAAAAAAACTACTTCCTAGAACTCGTTCAAAATAATTTTCGTTGGTAGTTTTTATAGTAATGTGCATCACATGTTTTTTTTAGACTTTTTATTTTCTTATTAGTAGTTAGATGGGAGGGGGGGGTCAACTTTTTTCCACTTTGCAAGCGTTTGTCACGTAAACTATTCGGTTTAGAAAAAAAATATTTTAGAAACCTCGATATCATTTTTGAAGACTTATCCATAGATACTTCGCACGTACCTATGTGTTTGATGAAAAAAAAATTGAGTTCTAAGTATGGAGAGCCACCAATATTTATTATTATTTTTTTTATTTTTGCATCAAAATCTTAATGCGGTTCACACAATACATTTACCTACCAAGTTTCAACAGTATAGCTCTTATAGTTTCGGAAAAAAAATGGCTGTGACGGACATACGGACGGACAGACGGACAGACAGACATGACGAATCTACAAGGGTTCCGTTTTTTGCCATTTGGCTACGAAACCCTAAAAAAGGTCCTAAAAACGTTGAATGGCCTGTTTTTATGAAAAACGATGTGTATGACAGCTAAGCTTTTTTATTTTAATCAGGGAATTTTATTTTGTGCATCATGATATGTTCTAGAAGTTGGAAGAACAAGTTAGTAGTACTACTTACATTAGATTGTCCATCATCATAACTTGATCCACCGCGAACATTGCCTCTACCGCCCTGGCCGCCGGTATCGCCAGGACCTCCAGAACCGCCACCAAAACCAGGCGCACCATATGAAGATGATGGCTGAGCACTAGATCCGCCGTTGAATCCAGCTTGTAACTGAGCAGAGGTTTGAGAACCAGCACTACGAGATAAATGACTCGAATCTGGCGTTTGAGATCCTTGACGGAGGTTGCCTAATGGTTCACTGCTAGGAAATGAGAACCCACCAGTAGGTGGCGGGCCATATGAACTGTCTGGTCCTTGGCCGAATTCTCGGTCGGCGCCGTTTGATCCCCCTTGTTGGTTTGGTGGACCGTAAGACGACTGAGGCCGCCCTCCTCTACTACCTGGACCACCAAAACCGCCTCGGCCGGCAGGTCCCCTTCCACTGCCTCCATTTCTGCCATTACCACGGCCTGGTGGACCGTATTGTGAATCAGGTGTACTTCCTTGATTGAAATTGCCTTGTCCTTGTTGAGAGTTAAAACCTTGAGGACCTTGTCCAATCCCTCTTGATGATGGTGGACCATACTGCGTATCAACAGACGGGCCCGTTTGTCCGTTAGAATAAGAATCTTGAAATCCAGAAGGGCCTAAACCACCACCAGGTTGAGGTCCTCCCCCTGATCCACCATTACTTCCAGGTGGACCATACTGCGAAGATGGTTGACCACGAGAGCCAGATGGAGGGAGGTAGCTGTTTACTGGAGGCTCGCATTTGCTTGCCGGCCACGCAAGTGCGCTTAGCAAAAATATGTACTGAAAAATATGATAATCTTATTTTAAAGTGAATTTATACCCTTTCTTAATACATAATCAGCCTATAATGTTCCCACAGTTGGGAGTTGGGACACAGGCCTCCTCTCGGTGAGAGGGATTGGGCCGTAATCTACCACGCTGGCCCAGCGTATGTTGGTGGATATCACATGTCTTCGAAGTTTTTAGCTCATTGACATGTATGTTTTCCTTCACCGTTTTTAGACCAGCGGTGATGAAATAATTTACACAAAATAAAGCGCCTGATGGGTTCGAACCTACTACCTACAACTTGTAAGTCGCGGTCGATACCACTATGCCACCGCTGCTTTCTTTATAATGCACAAATAAAAGGGAAATTTTCATGCATCGACATTCTGAGATAATAGTCGTGAAAACTACGTAAAAATAAAACTTATTTAAAATGGCATTAAATAATCATTGAAATCTCCATATGACATCCGCACATATAGATACTATACGACCCAAGTAACAACAAATAAATCAATTTATACAAACACTTACTAAAATCATTACTGGGGAGCTTTCATGAAATCTTAAAGTAAACTAAGCTCTGAAGATGTGTTACTTTACAAAGTTTTAGCTTTTGAATACATTAAATTTGAATAGTCGCTGTTTATATAGTAAAGTTGGTGCTGGTGAGCGTGATACCAATACGATACAAGAGCTCACGCGTGAGTTTGCGTCTTGTTTCGTGCATCTGCCGCGCGGTCGTCACCGCGGCGCCCGCGACGCGTCACCGTGGGACTCTCAGGCTGACATGCAACGAGAAATAATGGCTCCGGTACGTGACGAATACATACAATTAATATCGACAAAACGCTCCCATTTATTTTAAAGTAAATGTTTGTCTGTCAGTGCAGTATTTATTACATGAGAAATAATTTTCAACATTATTGGGAATAACAACTACTATTTAGAGGATTTATTTGTCAGTTCTTTAATATTTAAAATATAGTTCCTCTATAGACGTTTCATGGCACTAAAACATGCCATAATATTTATATCCCTGTCCCTTCAATTCTATTTATATGACCACAAGTTGGATACTTACAGAGAAAATCTCCTATATCTCGTTGTTAATTAGAAACTGCATGCAATGTATTCTATAATTTGATTATAAATTAAAATTATTTTGTAATGTAGACGTAACCTTAACAATCATTAAAGGAGATGTTTCATTTTGAGCCACCACTATTTTCATAAAAATACAACTAAATTAATTTGAATAAAAATACAAGTATATATTATTAATTATTTGAAACGATTTTAGTGAGATAACCCTTTATTAAGGTAGCCATGACACTTTTTATGACGTTTGATTGGCGACTTTGACAGTTCTATTTTCCCGTTGTGTTCGTGTTGAGTGTTGATTTGAGTTGATTGTGTTTACTTAATGTGCCGTATGTTCGGAATTCATGTTGCCTTTTTTTACAGTCATATGGTAGATAATATAGATACGATAGCCTTAGATACATGACACCTCAATCAAATGTCACTGTCAAAATCTTATTTCGTTTATTCTGCCGCCGTAAGGAAAAAAGACGCATCTAACATCTTTTTTTCAAATTGAGTTAAATGCATATTCTAAATCAGTAAAAGAAATAGCATACAATAGTATATTTATATTTTGCATAAAAAAAAATGTTAGATGCGTCTTTTTTCCTTATGACGGCAGTATTGCTGACCACCATATTTATTAGTAGTTGTGTTGCACTCCTTGGCCGAGTTAAATTGAATCTGTATAAAAACTAACTAACCAACATAAAGGAAATTAACATTAAAAACAGTTACCTATAGCGTCACTATACCTAGCATTAAGTGTACAATGTGCTGGTCCAGCCTCCTCAAAAAGCTAAAAATAAAAGCATAAAAAGTTTACATAAAAAGCATAGGTGAAGCTATTGCTTTACCTATACTTTTTTATGTAAGCGATTTTACCATGAAGTTTGCTTAAAACAATAAGCACAATCATTTCCAAATATGTCAGTAGGTAGATACATACAGATACATATACATAAAGATACATACAGGTAGATACATTATACATTTCCATCACGCATCGTCTAGGGAGGTCCTAGGAATACACCACACTTTTACCTTACGAAGGACATATAAGCGACATCGTATGCCTTCTAGTGTACATACAACTCATGATAATAACATAATCGACTTAAACTGAATTGTGTGTGTGTGTGGGTGTGTGTCGGTGAGTGTTTGTGGTTGTGTGAGTGTGAGTTGTGTGTGTGGGTGTGTGTGGGGGTGGGTGTGTGTGTGTGTGGGTGTGTGTGTTGTGTGAAGCCTTTAAGGAACACACGATGAAGTGAAGGAAACCTGTCTTGTTCGCATTGAAGTGCGTCAAATTTAAGAACCTCTCCTGCACCTTCCGAGAAGCTCTGTGACGATTACAGTCATGAGAATAGTCCTCGAATTATGATGACAATAACGGTAGTGGAGTTACCACAAAATATTTAGACGGTACAGGTGGATTCACTTAAACACGCACATCTGTTTTCCATACGAACTTATTTGGAAATTAAGGATAACAACAAGTAAGGGTAACTAAACCCTAATTATTAGTCTATACAAATTACACAAAAAGGCAGGAGATCCAAAACACGACGATGGTTTATCGAAAACATCTTTTCTAACAAGTCAAAGGCTATGGAGATATTAAAGGATGAGCTTCATCATCAACATCATCATTTCAGCCGAAAGACGTCACTACGCTGGACATAAGCCTCCCCCAAGATTCTCCACGACGACCGGTTCTGCGCCTCCCGCATCCAGTGCTATCCCGCGACCTTCACCAGGTCGTCGGTCCACCTTGTCAGGGGCCTACCCACGCTACGTCTTCCGGTGCGTGGTCGCTCGAGAACCCGTCGGCCCCATCGGGCATCGGCCCTACGGGCAATGTGTCCAGCCACTGCCACTTTAGTGTTGCAATTCTTCGGGCTATGACGGTTACTCTCGTTCTTCTGCGGATCTCATCATTCCTGATTCGATCGCGCAGTGAAACCCCAAGCATAGCCCTCTCCATTGCCCTTTGAGTGACTTTGAGCCTTCTAATAAGGCCCATTGTTAGCGAACACGTCTCAATTCCATAAATCATCACTGGCAACACACACTGGTCGAAGACCTTTGTCTTGAGACACTGCGTTATTTCGGACGAGAAGATTTTACGTAGCTTCCAGAAAGCAGCCCAGCCGAGTTGGAAAGGTAAGGATGAGCTTTCGAGTACTTTTTTGACCCAGGCAAAGCCAGGCGTTCTAATGTTTATTACTAATATATGCAGTTGTTTATAAATGGAACATTGTATCCGTGATGTCGGGCCGTGCAGTGATCTGTGTCATCCTCGCTAGTTAGCTAGTCGTGAGTGTGCGCGTTGCAACAGAGGCAAGCCGCCCCTTACCTGCGCCCGCGCAGCGACACCGACGCGTTGATAACGTACTGCGAAACTTTACACTTATAATGAGGCTTATGAGTTCACGATTTCTGGAATTGTTATTATTGTGTCTCGAATCTCATAATGCTGTATTTATAGTTATTACTGTTGTACTCGCACTTATACATAAATGTCGTGTGCAATTGGACAGGTTATACACTCATATTTCAGGAAGCGGTAGCATTTGTGTATTGGGGGGTTTCTTATATTTTGGACATTAGAACAGGAGAAACAGGGAACAGTATTTAAAGTTCTTCCATCGTATTTATTTTTATAAAAAAAAGTGATGATCTTGCAATTTGCAATTGGTTGCGACAAGACTTATTTACTTTAGCCTTTTTATTTATTAACATATGTCATCATCATCTCAGCGTTAATCCCAGCCGCATCCGTAGCTTTTTCAGCTTTGGAGTCTGGAGTCCGCTTCAGTCTAACTGCTGATTTTGGCTAAACTTCGATATTTTCCGTGAAGCGACTGCCGACTGACCTTCACAACCCGAAGGCGATATACAAGCATTGCAGTTAAACCAATTATTAGACTTTTGAGGGCTCCAACGACCCGTAACGACTGCCACTAGATGTTCGTATGGCAACCGGGACCAACGGCTTAACGTGCTTTCCGAGGCACGACCAGGCCAGTGCAAATATTCATATTCATGCATTCAAATATTTGCACTGTACGGGGATCGAACCCGCGCCTACTTGTGCAACGGCCGCGTTCGCTACGTATATACATAAATAAAAAACTACATTTTTAATTATTACTGTTTTGGTCATGCGAACACAGTTGCATCTCATGCATTCGATACAATTATTTGTGGATTTAGACCACAAGGTTCACAGGTTCGCAGGATATGTTCGAATTATCATTTTGGATAACAAGATTACCTTTTGGACCTTACTATTGAAAGCATAAAGGCATTCATTGTACACATGTAATGAGTTTCAGACCTAGAACTGATATGGGCATTACCTGTTCAATCTCACAAAGCAATCTTGACATTAGAACCGATTTCGATACTTGGTACTCGATGCAAATATTGCAACATGTTACATGAATAACTGTCATATTCTGGCATAACGTATTAGGAACATTCTGGGTCTAATGAAGTCAATAAAATAGATTCCAAACCAAGACGTTAACTTTCGATATTCTCGTAGAAACATGCTCTATATATATTTCTTAATTAATTCCACGAAACTGCAAGATTTGCTTTGGGTATGTAAGCATTGCCTAATAAACAGCCTAATATACGTACGATTCGTGAGTTACTCGCAGCCTTACCGAGAATCGATGGTCCTCATTGCTCATCATTATCAGCTATTCCTAATGCATAAATCCGACGTTGGTTATGGCCGAGGCTTGTACAATTGTGTTGCACTCTGTGTCAATACTGGAAAGTGGATCAGCGAGACAGATTGATGACGTGAGCTAGCACATCGCTCCAATTGGCGACCCTTTGTCAATTGTATGTATGTATATCCCTGCCGTACGTCTACTTAAATTGATTGCATTGTCCTCTCTGGCTCTTTAGAATATCTGGAGGCAGCGTGTTCACAAGTTTGATTTGTAATAAGCTGATTATTTTGACGACTGTCGTAGTCTTCATTAGTCTTGCTAAATAGGTACTTACCGATGCTGATGCGCTTAATACGCTCTTATTAAAAACTATAAGTAAAACAATGCTCGAATCGTACATATTCGTTGGAGTGCCATAATAATAAATAATGAAATATGTGCAGAACCTCTCATTCATTTCATTACATGCTTTCTTTGTTACCAAATGAAAAATGAATGCGTAAATTTCCTGATCACCACAATATCAAGGCCAATCTTGCAATTAAAATCCTAAAACCTAACCATAGCACTAACACCAACCTTACCTAAGTATTAATAGGTCTTTAAATCAAATGAAATCAAAAGTCATTTATTCAAATAAGGTTGAGAATTTGTACTTTTTGAACGTCAATATTACATAAGACAGTCCCCCCAAAACGCCCGCCCTTCGCCACTTCCTAGTGCATTCGCTGGGAAGACGTGGCGGAAAAAACTCCCCAGCAGCACAGCTGTCTGTTTATTTAAAAACGCAAGAAGACTTTATACTATGTATGTTTATAATAATGACACGAGAAAACAAAAAAAAAATGTTTCTATGTCAAGGACTTATAAAAAGATTGGAATACGTTCATGAGAATACGGTAAAAATCGTATGTTTGTTGAATGGTTATACTCTTCACATCAGTCTCTCATCAGATTGACTGCAGCAGTCATCTGCAGATCGACGGATCCGTGCTGCATTATACTGCGTCCTAACCAAAAGCGATTGTCACACGGATACGTGAATGTTCAACTGAATAATGACGACTTGATTGATTACGCAACGATATTATGTCCATATAGAGGAGTACAACGATACCACAGGTTGGATCTGGCCTCGGATTTATAGTATTATTAAGTTTAGGTAAGTCTGTTATCCAAATATATACGAAATGATGTGTGCCGAGTACGATACGCTAAATGTTGTTGTGTCGGAAGTTTGATCGTGGCGGCAACACCGTTGGTCGTGTTGTTGGGTTTAACATTGCATCACCTCGCTCAACTGCCATCTTCATTTCTATTTATTTAGTTTTTTTGAGTGAATAGGCTTAATAAACTAGCGCGCTTTACCACCAACGATTGCATCACTGCTTACCATCAGGCGGGATTGCGGTCAAGCACTAGTTTATAATTATTAAAAGAAAAGAAAGATTCCGCATAGATATTACTTTTATTTTAGGTTACTTTTCTGAATTATATAGAATAGTTAAGTCCCAAATCGGATCCATATACTAATCGGACCTCGAATCGGACCTACATACTGTATCTACAGTTGTCTATTTTCTATTGACAGCTCTACGTGTAGAACTACATACCTCAAAGTATTTAATTTAGTAAAGTAATGTGGTCGAAAACCCAGTCGTCGTCTGTGATGGACACTTTTTTTCTACAGGATAGATTGCGGTAGATTCCTCAATAATACAAGAAACTACGGGACCTTGACAAATCAATCAATCTCAGTCGAAAGTTTACTTACAGTTCCATTGATATAGCCATAATAGATCTAAGGTGTGAAATAAAAATATATTCGTTTTCTTGGTTTTTAATTCTCGTCTACTTAAAAATAATTACGCACATATGAATACATTTTATTTACAAAATAAATATAGTCGAGTGTTCTATATGTACGCGTACGGCATTTCCCCTAGCCTGACTGGCTGGGTAAAAGACTTCCTCACTGAACGGTCCCTCCGAGTTGTTGTCGATGGATGCCCTTCTGAGCCCATGTCAACTAATGCCGGCGTTCCTCAGGGGTCTGTTCTCTCTGCAACTCTGTTCCTGCTGCATATTAACGATCTGCTGATGCCCGGTATCTATGGGTATGCAGATGACAGCACAGTTGTAGAGAGATACCTGCCGGATACTCGGGCTAGTAAGGAATCAATCCGGTCCGAAAGAGAGGCCATGGTTGAGCGAACGAGTGTTGCACTGCAGGCAGTCTCCGAATGGGGCAATGCCAATCTTGTAGCATTCAATGCCGCCAAAACACAGGCGTGTCTTTTCACCGCCAAAAGGAGCCCGTTCACCTTGGCTCCTACTTTTCGAAATGCGTCCTTGGAGTGTTCCGACCGCCTTCAGCTTTTGGGAGTTGAGATTTTCTCGAACCTTAACTTTGGGCGGTTCATTGAGTCCAAGGCCAAGGTGGCTGCCAGGAAACTTGGCGTTATCGCAACGGTCCGGCAGTACTTCACACCTGGGTAGCTTCTAATGTTGTACAAAGCACAGGTCCGTTCGTGTGTGGAGTACTGCAGCCACATTTAGGCTGGTGCTGCCAAGTGTCACCTGGCCACTTTGGATTCAGTGGAGAGACGTGCAAAGAGGCTGATTGGTGACCCTGATCAAACTCGAGTTGGTCTCCAAAGCCTAGAGCACAGGCGTAGAGTAGCCAGCCTTTCGGTGTTCTATAGGATGCATTTCGGGGAGTGTGCGATGGAATTGCATGATTTAATTCCCCATCTCCGTTCCACCAGCGGACGACCCGTCGTACGGCTGGTTTCCACCCTTACGTTGTTAACACCACTACGATCCGGACGAAGCGTTTCGCCTCCTCCTTTATACCGTGTACATCAAGGGACTGGAACAATTTGCCAGCCATTTAATTTGCGGTGTTTCCGTCGGACTACAATTTGAGTGCCTTCAAGGCTAGAGTGAATAGGCTCTTAATAAACTAGTGCGCTTTACCATCAACGATTGCGTCACTGCTTACTATCAGGCAGGATTGCGATCAAGCGCTGGTTTATAATATGTAAAAAAAAATGTATTTCAGTGTAGCATACATTTAATATACCTAAAATAACAATAAATAAGAATACAGTATGCACTAAATCATTCAATTTTGTAAAATATCGAAAATACAGTGTCGTGTTTTACGTGAAGCCTTCAGGACCAGAGACCTATATGAATGAAAGTGTTGTTATTCCATTAAAATTTTTATTTTTGACCACAATTGGGACAAGACAGAAAATTTCTAAAAGTCGATCTAGCACAAAACATCGGTTTTTACGTGTACAGCTTCCAATAAACAACTACGATTAGGTATCGAAGAAAATGACATTATTGTAATGGATTTGAGAAAGCTTTATTAATTTACAAATAAACTCACATCAACTGAATTATCGCATATTACAGAAGCACATTGCTCAGAATTGTTTAGAGTAGGTACTGAGTATTGAATAGCCGGGTAATTACTTAACACACTATGAGTAGCAATGGGTTTTTATTACGTCAGTTCAACACCATTTACTGGGCTATTTACGTTCTTAAACAGACAAAAAGTAACATATGGAGCAATGGATTAGCTATATGATTCAAAATGATGCCAAATGATAGTAATAGCGCAGTATAAAAATCATACAGTAGGTCAACGCCTTTGATCCCGTGTAAAATGCCGACATCGTCTAGACAGTAACGCATCGGTCAGGGTTGTCACAAATAAACAATATTTATGAAATTATTTATTTATTGCAGATTAACATAGATAGCTGTATTATATTTAATTAATTTGCAATTTTACTAAGGGAACAGCTCGAGACAGATTTGAGTTATAGGTATAGATGGCATTTTCGTAACCAGCACCCTAATCGACCTTAGAATAAACACCCATATCATATTAATATACATTTAAATTGGCATCCGCCATCTTGGATTTCAGAATGGATAGCTTTTTCGGAACAAGCACCACAATTATAGTTACTTAATTGACACCCATATTAAATTATAAAAAACATGACGTCCGCCATGTTGGATGTCAAAAAGAATGGCTTCTTCGTTACAAGCACCCCAATTATACTCAAAATTGACATTCATATCAAATTATAAAACAAACAAACAACAAACACGTGTTAGCCCTTAATGATAGATACCGAGTTACGAACATCATTTTGTTCGCAACTCGGGTACCGCTTACCCGCGTCTCGTCCCTCACACCCCGCACGATTGCTCTGTCTAGACGTCTTCGTCGGACGACTGTATGATTTTTAGACTGTGGTAATAGTGTGTGTGTGTATTAATGCATTTTAATAAAAGTAATATAGAAAACTACTTAAAGCTACGTAGAGAATAATATCAAAATATTGACCTGATATCTGTTGAAGCCGTACGGAGGACGGGACTAACAGAACAGTGTTGCGATGTGTGCCGGGTATACGATGCGCCAAATGTTGTTGTGTCGGGAGTTTGGTCCTGGAGGGTCTCCAGATCAATATCCCTCTGGCGTATCATCATTGGTCGTGTTTTTAGGTTTAACATTGCATCACCTCGCTCTAGTGCCTTCTTCCTTCCTATTCACTCAGTCTTTGAGTGAATAGGCTCTTAATAAACGCGCTTTACCATCAACGACTGCATCACTGCTTACCATCAGGCGGGATTGCGATCAAGCAATAGTTTACAATTAATAATGAAAAAAGAGGAAAAAATACATTTATTTATTTATGTATACACAATAAAATACACAAGGATAAGACAAAATTAAGATCTGAGTACAAAGGTGCTGCTTATTTCTTAAGAAATTTCTGAAGTAACAGAAATGTAGACAATAGTGTGTAAGAACAAGGAGGAAATAAAATATGAATATGATAAATGTAAAAGTAATAATATACCTAAACATAATCTAAAAATAATATAATTATATAAGTACACTTAAATAAATACATAATACTAAAATATAGAAATTTACATAAGAAAACATGGGAACTAATGAAACGTCAGAGAAGCTAGGTGCACGATTCTAATTGATCTTAAGGGAAAAGGCTAGCAAGAAACTATATATTGACGTGTTGTCATCACCACCTTGCATAATATTGTAGCTTGTATAATTGTTAGCTTTAGTCTAAATACTGCTTGTGTAAAATCTGCTAGTAGGCTCCAAATTCTTTTCTTCACTGTTAATGCGAAGACACTGGCTCTTAAGACACAGGATCTTCCTATTTTATATTTGTTCTCTCTCTAAGCGATAAGTCATGTGTCAGACTTGTATTTGGATAATAAACGTAATACCGTTATTATTTTAAATATAATTGAATTTTTCTATGTTTTCAAATCATTGTGGCTATGTGAGGGCAGCCTTAGCCTATACTTGATGATATAAGAAAGGGTAGATCTATACGGGACGAGTGATCTAACTGCAATGCTTCGATACCGCCTTCGTGTTGTGGAAGTCAGACAGCAGTCGCTTCACGGAAAATATCGACGTTTAACCAAAATCAGCAAAGTAAACTGGTAAAGCGTACCCCGGACTCCAAAGCTGAAAAAGCTTTGGATGCGACTGGGATTAACGCTGAGATGATGATGAGATCTAGGCGGATAATGGTGATGGTCTACAGATCTAAAGTCCAAAAGGCCAACAAAGTCTTCACATTCACAAATTATAAACAATAATCTATCAAAAGGATATAATATGGAGAAGAAATATAGTAAAAAAAACTTTACAATCATTTTATAGAATATTTTGAATCTATTGTATATAATATCAAATACTTAATAGAAAAATTATTTCAATTAAGTATGTAAAATTAAACATCGCAATTCTGTTGTACAAAGCCAAATCAAACCAAAATGTAATAATTATATATCTACTACGTTGTTATACAATGTTCATTATTTATGTATTATTTATGCACACAATGTTCGATACTAAATAGTGAAAATTTAGTGTAGGTACTCGTGTGTATTATAATTATAATATAATATTAAATACGGGTTATTTGGTGCTGTGCTTTAAATAGCAAGAGGTATTGTTTAAACTGTGAGAGTATTTCTGAACAATCAACGTTATAATTAGAATAATAATATAGAAATGGGACTAAAACTAAATATATTTAACAAAACATCATCATACTATGTTATCTTTCTATTAATATCACTACTTAGGTACTCCTTGCTACCATCTATCACAGTTAAAAGGTGCTATTAACCTACATCTACAGTTCTACGTAGAGATTATTTTGATATAATGTAAATACAATAAAGTATATATGTGGAAATTAACAATCAAAAACAAAATTATTAAATTGTTTAAATCGGGTAGTACATCAGACCCCACAAATTATAGACCTATTTCTGTACTACCTACCTTTAGTAAAATTTTTGAGAAATTAATTTTAAACCAAATGCAAAATATTTTTAATAAACATAAATTATTACATAGCAAACAGTTCGGTTTTACAAGGGGTCGTTCTACTACTGATGCCGGTGTTGAACTTCTAGGACATATCTATAATGCATGGGAGGATAAATGCGATGCCTTGGGCATCTTTTCTGATTTGTCTAAGGCATTCGATTGCGTTCTCCACGATACGTTAATCAGGAAGCTCCGCCACTACGGGATCCGGAACACTGCACTGGATCTTATTACATCTTACTTGAGTGGTAGGATTCAAAGCGTTGACGTTAATGGGAAAAGATCTTCCGGATCTTTAGTGACAATGGGAGTCCCACAGGGGTCAATTCTTGGTCCTTTTTTGTTTCTTATTTACATCAATGACCTGCCGTACCTAATAAAGGATAACCACGATATAGTGCTGTTTGCAGATGACACTTCACTTTTATTTAAACTGAAACGTCAGCAGCAGGTTACTGATGATGTAAATAGCGCGATCTCCAAAGTAGTCCATTGGTTTAATGTTAATAATTTACTCTTAAACGAGAAAAAAACCAAATGCATTAAGTTTACTCTACCTCATGGTAGGCAGGTGGAAACTAAAGTGTTGATAAAGGGCGAAGAATTGAAATCTGAAGTCAGCACAGTATTCTTGGGTATAACTCTGGATGCTAGGCTTCAATGGGGCCCACATATAGAAAAATTGTCAAAAAAACTAAGTTCTGCTGCATACGCAGTTAGGACAATTCGTAATTTGACTGATGTTGAGACGGCCCGTTTAGTGTACTTTGGCTATTTCCATAGCGTAATGTCGTACAGCATTCTGTTGTGGGGAAATGCCGCCGATATTCAAACAATATTTGTTTTGCAGAAACGAGCTATTCGTGCAATTTATAAATTAAGTCCGAGACACTCTCTCAGAGAAAAATTTAAAGAGATTAATGTACTGACCGTGCCGTCTCAATATATTTATGAAAATCTTTTGTATGCTCATAAAAATATAAAATTGTTTAAAAAATACAGTGATGGTCCATGATATAAACACTAGGAACAGGCACAAATTTATTGTACCTACAACAAAGCTCAAGAAAATAGGTGGCTCTTTCAGATGCCAATGTATACAATTTTACAATGGACTTCCAGAGGTGGTTCAAGATCTGAGCCTGAATAAATTCAAATCCTTCATTAAATGTAAGCTGTGTCAGAAAGCATTTTATAGTGTGAAGGATTATATTGAGGACAAAAAGGCTTGGGCTTGAGCTGCGTCCGATTTCTGTACACTGATTGTTCTTTGATTTTTCCTCTTGTAGTTTTAATATGTAATTGTTTATATTATTATTTCAAAGCCTGTATTACACACTATGTAGCCAAGCATATTGTACGTTACGGAATTGTATCGCTGACAGAGGTGTTCGGCACTTGTACAGCTATACAGGAGCTAAACTTAGTATTCGGGAACACTGTTGGAGCTACTGAACCTTGGACAAACTGTCTTAGCATTGTGTAGATTCAATTTCTTAGTATTGTATAATTGCATGGCAAACGTGCGAGCACAATGTACGAATGTGCTGTAAGGCATTTATTTGTTGGGTTAGTCATTTTTATTAACTTGATTGTGCACTGGCTGTTGAGAGTATGTCATGCTCACTCAAATGTCTCGCTGATGGTGGCGTGTGTGTTGGGTTATTGGGTTCCCTTCAATATGGTTGAGCTGAATGATGCTGATCCATACGTCATGTTCGTGAACGGACGCCGTCAGTGGGGACTGGTCATCTCTTAGCTGCCATGGCGTATTTTAATTCCTGAATTGATTTTTGTGTGTTTTCTATGGACGCTCTCAGCGTACAATATATTTCTGCATCGTTCTCACACGGTTGATTTCAATATGAATGATGTAATCAAATATTTGTAACAATAGCTTGAAAATTTAAAAGAGTGTCCATGGATGGATGTCTTTGGAATGGGCGACTAGCTTCATCTTATTGACTGACCGACCTTCTGACAATTCAAAAGTGCCTGTAACTGGTTTATTTGAAATAAATGAATTGATTTGATTTGTTGAGCTTTTGTAAGAAGCTATTATTTGACCTTTTTATTTTGAACTGCAAACTTAGCCTTGGAAAAAATATTAAGGATCGCTTCTTCGCTCGGAACGTCTAACGAATATCTGTGAATTACTTAATACAAATTAATAAAAACAATTCACATATTTTAAAAAGAACTACATTCGTTTTTCATTTATATCATAAATATAGAATTATCTTCTTTGTTCGTTGCTTGCAAGTTACAGATAACTAGTGATTAATGTTTAACCATACCTTTTTTACGTTTATTTAATTTTAGTCTTTGTTTATAAGTAAATTCCATAGTATATGTATATTCGTTCGAATACCCAATATAGGTAAATACCTATAATGGGTATTCGAACGAATATACATATAGGTACTATGGAATTTCAAGAATTGGAATTTTTACTATGGAATTTTAACTAAATTCGTACGGTACAATAATAGACAACAGATCATGCAAATGCATGATCTGTTGTCTATTATTGTACCGTACGAATTTAGTTTTTGGCACTAACCACAGAACAGATAAAATACAAACCTTAAATACCTTATAATACGTACCTTATATACCTTATAATACGTACCTTAAATACTATAATACATACCTTATAATACGTACCTTACATACCTCATAATACGTACCTTAAATACCTTATAATACGTACTTTAAATACCTTATAATACGTACCTTAATAAATACCTTATAATACGTACCTCAAATACCTAAATACCTTACTTATCTATTCCGTGGCACTAACAATACGCATCAAAGTCAATTGGGAAGAATTTTTCCACAGGCTTTACAGATGCCATTCACAGTTTTATAAAATAATATTCTTCCTCTTTATTATGCATGGGTTATTGAAATTGTAGGTAATAGCAATTTGGCTCCCTAGAATACTAAATATTCGATGGAACCTCTACGTTTATAAGAATTGGGTTTTATACCTCAAACTAAACTTACTTATGAACTTAATCACCAGTGGAACTAAAACCTCTGACATCTTAGCCCAATTCCAAGCCCAAACACAAGGTTTTTTTTAATAAAAAATACCTTGTGTTTTCCATAAGTTACGAATATAATTGAAATTTTATCTTAAATTTTCAGTAATCTCCCGACGTTTTGATTAAATATGTAGGTTAAATTGGGCTAAGATGTGAGATGTTTTAGTCCCACACTAGGAAATACTCCTATTACAAGTGTATATACACAAGCAAATCAAAAAACAAATATTTTCAGCGTGCCTGATGTGGGTACGCTAAAAATGAAATTCTTCTCAAAGAGCGTGTCATGAAAATGAAATGGTACTTATTTTATGTTATTTTTTTAAGGATATGATAAACGCTCAAATTATTTCAATCCTTTGATAAATACTTCCTTTAGATAAATTCAATCTCGTAAAAGATTTTGTCGAACATATTTTTGACAAAACAATAAAGTCATAATACTTAATAAACATAGAACCTTAAAACTACAGTACTGTTTGCATGCTGATGTTTTCAGTTTTCTCCTTTTTGCTTTCTCCGCGGAAGTGCTGTTCAATCTCTGCGAGGGACTTGCCTTTGGTCTCGGGTACCATAAACAATACGAAGAAGAAGGCGATGGCGCAGAAACAGGAGTACAACCAAAAAGTTCCTGCTGAAGTTAGCACAGCCTGCAAAAAGGAATATTTTACATAATATAATCACGACTGTTTCACCACAAGTTTGAACATAGGTAGCTGTGGCTATTGATTAATATAATTAATAGTCCTTTTTAGAATTTTTGTTTTTATTTAGGCAATTGTCATCAACCTGGCACGAATTTTATAAGCCTATAATACTAGCGGCCCGATACGTGCTTCGCTACGTATAAAGTGTAAAATATCGAAGATTAGTCAAAATCAGCAGTTTGACTGTTAAAGCGGACCCCAGACT